>JANIVZ010000002.1:0-373673 GCA_030578175.1 Dujonia santamariae
AGAAAGAAAAAAAAAAAAAAAAAAAAAAAAAAAAAAAAAAAAAAAAAAAAAAAAAAAAAAAAAAAAAAAAAATGCCTCGCTCGTGATCTCCGCCCACCGGGGTTTTTTCTATAATACTTAATAGGAGTCATCGTCTAGGAACATGAACAAATAAGATACACGTGATAGTAATCAATACTAATTACCAGCCACCATAAGCAAATGTAGTACTTGTAGTTATTGTTGCATCAGTTGGTGTTGGTTGGTGGTGGTGGTGTTAGTGTTAGTGTTCTGTTGGTGTTCGTGGTGTAGGTGGTGGTGGTGGTGGTGACAAGTAACCACATCGGGTCCGCAATTAAAAACTTTCTATGTTAAATGATTAGCCTTAAGCTATTTTATTACCTTTTCCCCTACACCCCCCGCCGCCGCCGCCGCCGCCTCCATCTTCAGCCTCAACATTGCTTGGTAAGGTTCGTGGGAGTGGAAGTATCGGTTCAGATAGTATCTCTACTTAATTAGTAACCACGTAACACACACACACACACACATATACACACGCATCTCTCCGCTGATGTTGATCTGGCGAGTGGGATTGCATTGATCTGGTCACTCTTCGGGGTGGTTCTTTCCTTTCTGGAAGATAGGGAAAGATCTACTAAAGTTAGAACAACGGAACAGTAACGCCATCCCTCCCCCTCCCCTAGATACGAGGAAAAAATAGCACGACGTGAAATAAATTTCAATTATCTCGTTAAATATGCTGATATCTCTTATTGATAGTTCTTTCTAACGATTTACAAAATTAGGGTTGAGCTAACACTAACATGTAGTCTATGTCAATAGAGAATAGTAGCCTTCAAGGTATATTTAGTTGGTTAATTTTGAATTATGTCAATGATAGAAAAAACGCTCCGCCCCAAGTTAGATTCCCCAGAAGGGGAACAAAGCTCGATGCAATCGTCCTCCCCGGATAGGGGCCCTAGCGGAGCGGTAACCACTGGATAGGTAACTACATATTGAAAGACGCTCCGCTGGCGCCTATCCGGCGAGAACAACTGCGTTGAGCTTGTCTCCCTTCGGTCGTTCTTCTAGCCTTGGGTATATTGATTTTGGGTATTGGGGTAAGAGTGGAAACATATTGTTTGAAGTATTGATATTTTTTTCGATACCGTAAAAGAAGACAGAAGAAATGTACTACTTGAAGAAATAGATAGTTATGTTGTGAAAGGATTGAAATAACTAGAGATATGTAGTATAGAGATCGTTACGCTAATGGCTGCAAATTATGAGGGCTTGGAATTTGCAGCAACCTGCGTGCAGGATTAACACCACTAAAGATAGAATATTATATGTGTGATAAAGAAGGTAAATTTAATTATAAAATGATTGAAGATGTTCCTAGTAATGTGTTGAGATCTATTTTAAGGGTGATTATTTAGGAATGTTTGACTTTTTTGAGTAAATTTTAGTTAAAGGACCCCTGAAAATGACTAAGATATAAAATGGAACTAAATTATATACAGTATTGGTATTTTAATGGATAGAAGTTACTCCAGTATGGCTAGAACCACAGGGGGAGATGGAGGGAGAGAGCAGAGCTCAACGCAGCTATCCTTCTCGAATATGTGCTAGTGGAGAGTCATTCTATATATGCTACTAACAAATTTGAATTACTTTTAAGTTTGCAGTATACCCTTTTATTAGTTTGGAATTAAAGGAATACTTTGTTTTTAAAACTAGCTTTCTTGCATCTACATTAACATCAATATTTATAAAATAATGATGCATCTAAGAATAATAAATAAAGAAGTATATAAAAATCTATTAAAACGCAAAATAAATGAAAAAATAAGATATAACACCGAAAAAAGAAAGTTTTATAGTGACGTTGAATTTATCAATACTATATTATAATGTTAATCCCTCTATATAACCGGGAATAATAATATTCACCATACCCAAAAATACCCATTAAAATTCTTTGTAACCCAGAGTGGTAGCCTAAATCTATGGCTCACAATTATCTTCATTCTTCCAAATGAGCTCTAGCTGAGCTGCTACCTACCAAAATTAGTTGATGTATGATCTTCATCATGAGAGTCTTCGCCTTACCCTCCAGAACTTTAAAACTTTAGTACTACTTACCCTTTCTTTAACGTATTAAATTTCTTATATCAATATTACTCTTTTTTATAGAATCTTGACTTTGGTTTTTTAAATCGTTTGATCCAATAGATGTAAATGAGAAGACACTTCTAATTGGTGGTAATTGTGTTGAAGTAGTTGCAATTGATTCATTCGAAGTATTTGAAACAAATGGTTGGACTTGGGATGCTTGTGATTGTTGAACCACTTGTTGTTGTTGCTGCTGCTGTTGCTGTTGTTGTTGAAGATGAATAATGTTTGGTTCTTCTTGATGTCTCTTTATAGCTGCATGCAATAAGTTGAAATGGTTTGCCTTATCAAATGAGACGTTTTGAGGTTGTAAACGTGGTGATTCTGAAGGTGTTTGTAATGGAGTTTCATTGGGCGATATCATGAAAGCAGCTTCACCAGATGTTTGTTGATGAACAGGTCCAGATGAAGAGTTTGATGATGAAGATGAAACTGATGGTCCTAAATTAACTTGCAGTTGAGTTGGAGAATTAGGACATGATTTCTTATTTTTTGGGAAAAATTCAAGATTTAATGAAGTTGTTGAAGTTTGTTTTGCAATTGTATTGGTATTATTTGAAATAGAGGGAGTAGTTGTTGAAATTGGAGTTGTTGGTTGACTTGGTTGGAATAACCTTGATTGCAGTAAATTTGGTTTAATAGGAGTCATTCTTTGTAATCCAGCTAAGTTTGAAAATGAGTTTGATTTCATTTTACCACTAAGAGAGGAAAGTGATGAGGATGAAGCATTAAATAATTTAGACTTTAATGCACCAGGCTCTATTGGTAATATTGGATTCAAACTTGTTGATGAATTATCTGGAGATGTCGAAAGTGATTGGGACGCAGAATTTGAAGTTGAAATTGAATTTGTGTGTGAAAATACTTGTGACTGATTTTGTGAACCTATTGAAGATGTTGAGTTTGATTTGATGAGTGGTGGTAATCCAGGACCTCCAGAAGTTTGAGGAAGTCCAGGAAGAGTAGAACCGGAAATACCGGGGAACCCCGAAGTGTTGTTTCCTCCAGTAGAGTTAGGAAGACTGGTTGGACCCGTTCCTGTTCCAGTTGGACTGCCACTGCCACCGGATCCCTGGTAGGTAGGAAGTTGTTGGGTAACAATCTGTGGTGGCATCTGTGGCGGCATGTGTTGGACCTGTTGCATCTGTGGAGCGTATCCATACTGAGTTGGAGACGCTGAAAGTTGATAATAAGTATTTACGTCTGGCGAACCTTGTCTAATCGGTATAGGTATCGAGGATTGGTATGCATACTCAGAATATTGACCCGGGGGTGGCTGTATCTGCTGACCACCAGCACCACCAGAAGAAGGAGGAGGTGGTAGGCCTTGCATTTGGCTCTGCTGTTGCATTATGTAAACAGGATATGGCAGATGATATATATGATTCCCGTTTCTATCCAAGGTAACTGGGATAGCCTGAACACCATTCATTTGATGTTGGACTTGTTGCTGATGAAGATGATGAGAATGTGACGCTGGTGCCATTGGCAATGTGACCATCTGATCCTTATTTCTTCGTTTTCTCGAGGTCGGATTATTATGGATTCTCAAATGTCTTGTTAACTCATCCGATCTAGAAAACCTCTTACTACAACCTGGGAAAGTACAAGGGTGAGGTTTTTCACCAGTATGAGTACGAATGTGTCTTGTTTGATGTTCTAATCTATGGAATGCCTTGTCGCAGACTGTGCACTTATACGGTCTATCGTCCTTCGACATGGTAACTGTGTGTTTGTGTGCTCTTTGTGTGTGTGTGTGTGTCGCTGATTAGAAAGAAAACGTTACTTTACCTTACTTTACTTTAGTTTAATGGAAGTGAGTTTGGTGGAAGTCAACAAAAGAAACGTTTATCGTGGGGGGGGGTGTGACGTGGGGGAGGGGTGGAATTCCAGGCTTAAAGTCAAAGATAAATGTACGTTTGGAGCTTGTCAGGTTGATGGTAAGCTTTTCCTTTGGGGAGGTTGTTTTTGCTAGCCGTGTCGTTCCTATATCACGGTTTTATTTGCGTTGTCGTTTGTAGTCTTTTTTAAAAGAAGACACTAAAGGGGTTCGGAAAGAAGACAGAGAGAAAAAAAAAAAGAAATAATATTAATAACCTGGTGTCCCGGGGCTCGTAATTTGCGGAAAAACAGCACGAAAAAAAAAAAAAAAAGTTTTTCCGATCGTGCGTCGGAGAATATATACGTTAGCTCATCCAGAAGATAAAGGCATTTTTACCTCTCTCCCCACCCCACCAATTCGCTTCTTTCTAAAAGCTATGCATATACTAGAAAAAAAAATTAACATTAGGACGATCACATTTCTCTCCTATTTGAATCGCATATCTGTTAGCGCTTCTCATTGAGCCAAACTTCTTCATTTATCTCTTCTCATTTGACCACCACCTCCAAAAGCTTATTATCGCATCGCATGATAATAAACTTTAATGAACTACTCAAAACTTTTCTGACGTAGATATGAAGTAAAAAATAATTATCACTCATGACGTTACTTTTCACCTTTTTGAATCCACAAAACTGATACATCTTAAAAAATAACCTTAACATATTCACCACAAGCCATGACTACAGCATTCTTTAAAGTTGCCCGACAGTGACTTGTGACTCTCCCAGCCAATAGTCAAGATTGTGGCTTACATATTTGTAAGTATTCCAACATTAATTTCTAAATTTATTTGGAGATTGCATGAGGTCAACTGATTATTTTTCAGTCTCTCAGCAGTTTAATGTATGAATAAACCTTTTTTTATTTTTTGTTAAAGGAAATAGATACGCTCTGCTGGCGCCTATCAGGCGAAGACACCTGGCGTTGAGCTAGTCTCCATTAGGTCGTTCTTCTAGCCCTAGGAGTTAGTACTCAGATCTCCTCGAAGAGGAGCAAAGCTCGATGCAATCGTCCTCCCCGGATAGGGGCCCTAGCGGAGCGGTACCGAAGGAAAGTACTTAGAAGAGTATGTCACTTGGTTGGCTGGTTGCCTATCCGATGAAAAACTTCAATCAAGCTTGGCTCCCTTAAGTTGCGTATGTTTTTTTTTTCTATTTGTATAGTCCAAATCGGGAGTAATGAAAGTTCATTGAATTGGTGTATTCAAACCCCAGGTTGGGGTTGTGGGCCAAAAGTGGTGGGGTAGTACGACCTTTGGTGGTGTAGTAATATTGATTACTACTCCACCTATCACGTGTATCTTTTTGTTCATGTAATTGTGGTGCAGCTAAGTGCATATTTGACTTGCAGATAATTTGCCAGGGCTCGTAGTTTTGGTTCTTAAATGCGAAAAGTTTTTCCGATGACGACTAAAAGAGGTAAACTATCCGATCGTAAACGCACTTTGATTCAACATACAGGTTCGGTCTTACAATCAATAAAATAGTAGAGAGAGAGAGAGAGAGAGAGAGAAAGTGAAGCTCAATCTCTAAAGAAGATATATTGAAACGAAGAGAGCCAACTAAAATTTCAATATTTAAAATGTTTCAAAATGGGTTAATCATAATCATTACTATTTGCTATATATCATACACATAGTTTAGCTGCAAAGGGGTTGTATTAAATAAGATAAATACATAAATGGGGGGGGGGATTAGATAAATGATTAAAAATCATGATTAAAATCTAACCATTGATCAAACCATTGTAAATTACTTATTAAATTATTCCCAATTTGATCTGTGTTAAGTATATCATATGAAGGAACAAAATCAGTATTGTTTTGATTATCCAAAATATTTTGAGATACTGAAACATCAGGACTAGATGTTGAATTGGTTTGTGATCCACTTCCATCTTGCTTTCTTCTTCTCTTATTATTTTCTTGCAGTTGTAATCCGTAAATTTGATTCTTTGGAACATTTCCTGTAAATATTTGCTCCCCAATTCTTTCATCTCCGGTGCTTTTACCAAATTGAGTGAAGACTTGTTTATTAACATCTGCAGATCCATGGTCAATACCAATTTGATTAAGGTCACTTAAATCTTCCTGTAATTTGAGCAGCAAAATATGGTTGGTCATTTTTAATGCCCAAAGACATTCCTTTGCCATCTTAAATCTTTCTCTAAATATTACTTTACCGTCTTCATTTTTAACCATTGATTTCTTAAAAATTGATATCAAATTAATTGAATTTTTAAAAATTTCTTTCGCCTCTCTAATATAAAGTGAAGAATTTATTAAGGTTGCTGCAATAATCCCAACATTATACAGTGAAAGCATTGTATAATACCAAGGAGTGGTTAATAATTTTACCTTGTTAACTTGATTTAAAATCTTAATTGTACCCTGGCAACTGCTTAATATCATATCAAGTCTAAATCCCAGATAATTGATATTTCGTCCCATGAAATTAAATAATACTTTACCATGAATTGAAATCACAAGGTCATAATAATGCAACTTGATTTGACTCCTGACTAAGGAGAGGTCTGAAATTATAGAATCATCAT
The DNA here is from genome assembly GCA_030578175.1 of Dujonia santamariae. Classification (NCBI taxonomy): domain Eukaryota; kingdom Fungi; phylum Ascomycota; class Pichiomycetes; order Serinales; family Debaryomycetaceae; genus Dujonia; species Dujonia santamariae. The sequence continues at coordinate 6,593 of JANIVZ010000002.1, forward strand.
CTATTCCATTTGCTATAAACCATTCTTCTAGTTCAACTAGCTCTTGGTTTATTTGTTCAAACTTTGGAACAGATGGTGTATCAACACTTAATGTATGAACAAAATTTGATACTCTAGCAATCCGTAACATTGCAAATGCCAGCAAAGTTAACCAATCATCCTTTTCAAGAATATAGTCCTTGGAAGGATATTTTCTAAAAATATCATTGTCTCCAATCCCACTATATCTTCCCAGTTGTAACCCAAAGAGTCTATCAAATGTATAAACACACCAAAAAATTCTTTTGGCCTTTAAAAGTTCGTAAGGTGTAGCATCATAAGCACCGGAACTTTCAAATCCTAAACCCATGGATCTGGTCATTGTGATGGCTCTACCCAATGCTTGATTTGATGAATTTTGTCTATGAGAAACTCTTAAATAAAAAGTTATCAATAACCAAGACTGTATCAATTCAAATGATTCCCATTCAAAAGATAAAATTTCAACTATTCTATGACCATATTTGAATAATTTTTCTTCTAATTGGAGCATTTCAAAAGACGGACCCGATGCTTTCTGAAATTCTGTAAATCTTATGGCAATTGCCAATACAAGGTAAAGTTTTGCAGAGAAGAGTTTGGTTTGATGAGTCCTTGAATCCTTTTCCTTTTTATCACCTTCATCCTTTGTTTTTGAGTTTGGATTAGAATTTGTATTCTCCTTCTTTTTTGATTTCGTTTCCTTTTCTTTTTCCTTTTCCTTTTCATTCTCCTCCTCCTTTTGCTGTACTTGTATTTTTCTGTATAATTCAACTTGCTCTCTAAATACTGTTTCATGTAAAATGGCAAATAAAGTATTAATCTCTTTCAAAAAGAAATTGATCAACTCATCAATATGTTCCTTGCTGAGTTCATCTATTGAAGGTGTTTCAGGTAACTTTTCAGGAGTTAGATAATGGACTCCACTCATATTCCAACCAAAATATTGTGTTCTTGGTACTACAACTTGTTTTCTGCTTTCCTCTGAAAGCCCTTTGTAAATGTACTCACAGAGGCCACTCGTCAACATATTCTGATGTCTCCTTGAAACCCTCCATTTACTACTTGTACTTATTAAAGATGGCCATTGACTTGGATCATCATCTTGTTCCTTACGTTCTGCTTTGAATATCGATGAACTATCGTTCGAAAGAAGGTTCTCAAGATATTGAATCCTATTTTCCAAATGTTCAACATACTTTGGATCTTCTGCATCATGTGATCTTTTATTTCTATTGTATGGGTTCGATATACCCAGTGATCCAACTCCAACTCCACCAGCAGAATATGCATCTTCCTCGTCTTCCAATCCCTCGGATATCTGCCTTTTATTATTGTTGTTGTTGTCATTATTATTACCATGAGGAACACTTTTGGCCCTTTGTAATAGTGAATTCGATGATGGTTGCAAATCAGTTTTGTCTCCTGCATACAATTGAGTATACTTACAATCTCTCTTGCCCTTAACACAGGTACTGCAAGGGTAAGTACCTGAACACTTAATCTTCTGAGACCTACAACGATCACAAGCCTTGCTTACTCTCATTCTTCCCTTTGGCCTTTGGGTGGTGATATCATTCACATTGATCGGTACGGTCGCGCCATTATATGTATGATTACTTAGCTCTGCTTCAGCAGTCGACATCGTATTCAAAGACAAGGCTGCTGCTGCTGCTGTTGCTGTTGTTGGTGTTGTTGCTGTAGCTGCTACTGGGTTTTGCGGGAATGTGTTCATGACTGTTCCCTGTGGCGTCACAATGCTACCTGAACCTCGTACATTTGACAGACTTGGCTGTTGAATTTGGTTTTGTTTTGGAAGATGAAGATGATGAAGATGAGATTTAACATTTTGAAGATGTTGTTGTGGTTGATGATCCAGGTGGTGGCGTAATTGCCTTTGGTATCCCTCATCGTACAAGCTTCCGGGTTTCAAGTTCAGCCCATCACTCATCCTTGTTTCAAATTAAAGAACTAACTTATTATCAAACTTATATAGAGCAATTGTTGTATTTATGAGGTTTACTCGATCTATCTTTAAAAATATCTAAAATAGATGCATGTGCTACAATTTACCGAGCCTCGCATATATGAGAACGGAGGTTTCAAAACCCAGCCAATTCGTTAATTTGCAGTCAATTAATGATAAAACTCTGGTAATAGCTTGATCGATATAGTAATCACCAGAGTAGGGGAAAGATTTGTATTTGCGATGAATGATGGTCCAGCGTTGTTTTTATGGATATAGTAAAAAAAAAAAAAAAAATCTATGGAAAGAGCATAATACAAGATTTCAAAACCGGAATACTTGTACTGTTTTCCCTTGTAGGAGAACAATCTTTTAAAAGTAACTGAGCCTCCGATGGTATGCAATAGCGGAGAAAACAGAGTAAAGGAACAAACTTTGTAGCGAATCTAACTATAACTTACAACTTTAAAGAAGTATAACTTCAGGGATTAATTCTATAATTAACGTGTATGCAATAAATACTTGTATATGAATGTATATGAATGTATGTGAATGTATATAAATGAACATGGATGAATATGAATATATGGATAAATTTGAATGAATATGTTGTGGGTATGGTAAACATAAAATGTAATTGTGATTATTTTTAAATGAAAATTTAAACCTTTGTAGTTGTCCTTCATTTTATTCCTTGTATGATTTGAATCATACAGTTCCTTCTTCTTCTTGATTATGTACATATGTTGGAGCTCCTAATGTCAGTATTGTTCCTTCGTCTTCCTTTTCTTCATGATATATTGGAGTTCCTTCTTGCGAAAACTCTTCAGGATGTTCTCTCTTGTAGTGTTTGATAGCAGATGGGAATAAATCAATTGACCACATAATCAACAAGACCCCGTAGTAAAAACTAAGCGTCCATTCAAAGACAGCGGCAATTGTGTCGTTACCCTTGACGTTGTATCCAGCAAAGAGAAGAGCAAATGTGGCAGCAGTGGCAAGCCAAAACAACTTCAATATAAGCGAGACAAAATAAAGGTTTTGCCAACGGGAGCTACCAAATACAACTCTCTCGTGATCAGGCAGTAATCTATGTGGGTACCAGCCAAAGATAAAAGTGTTTAAAAAGTTAAAACAACAGGCGAGGAAGATGAATGCAATGAATATAATAAGCATCGACATGTGAACATTGTGGAAGTTCTTGGTATTAAATACTGAGACAAAGAAGATCCCAAACTGGCCAATGATAGCACAGAAGATGGAACAAAGGGCAATAAGAGGTTGTCTCAGCGAAACATAGCCTTGAAGCTTGCCAAATGTACGAAGGTAATGATCCATTACCAATGTTCCAACAAAGAATAACGCCTGGAACCCAGAACAAGATATGAATAACGGCTGCAAGTTGGTAGCAGCAATATCCGAGATGTAAACAGGGTCCTGGTGATCATTGGCACCCATGAATGAATAGATTGGTCTACCTTGAATCGACCAGCATGACATCAAGGCGATGAGCATGGCCCACCAAACGACAAGTGTCACCAACGGCACAATGTACCAATGGACCTTCTTGAACTGCAAGTACTTCAGAGCCATAGTAAATATACAAACTAGGTTAAAAAAGGAATGTATATTTAGTAACGGCGAAGAAAGATAGTTTTATACAATTCTTCAAACTCGAAATTTCGGGATTTTCTCCGAGAGGAATGTTTTTATTTCTTTTTCTGTTTGTTCAGGGTGATTATTTTTTAGGAAAAATCCGTTGACGTATTTTCTCTCTCGCTTTTAATATACAAGAGCCATATTTGTGCTAGCTTTCTGACAAAGGAAGACTGGTTCTTTATATGGATCTGACACAGCCAAGGGCTAGGCAAGTTCCATGACATGACATGACACGAAACGATCGCTCGCTTGCTTGCTCTTTTTGGAGATGGAATGTATAGGCTGTGCCAACCTCGATAATTGTTACCTTGCTTATTTTTAGAAAAAGAAACTTCACACTGTCGCGTGATCAAAAGGGCCAAAAAAGAATGATCACGTGAATTTGTCATCTTGTATTATTAATAATTTGTAAGTATAGCCAACACTCAAACAATAATGTCAATGTCAAACACCAATGAATATATGATTGACTGCGCCTCCCTCACTGTATAACTCTTAGCGTTTGTTTTTTAAGTTTCGCTAATGGCTAAATATATTCGGAACGGGATCTAAAGCTTCCGGCATCTTCAAAAGACGTTTTGCTGGTAATTAACAGGATAAGACAATTACGGTGAAATTGTATCACTTTGGTTGTATTTTCTGGAATATACTTTTCTGGATAATGACCTTAGCTGAAAAGTACATTTAATATCTAAGTCGATATCGCAAGACGCTCCGCTGGCGCCTATCCGGCGAGGACGATTGCATCGAGCTTTGCTCCTCTTCGAGGAGATCCACTAACTCCCAGTAGGGCTAGAAGAACGACCGGAGGGAGACAACCTCGATGCAATCGTCCTCCCCGGATAGGGGCCCTAGCGGAGCGGTACTATTAAAGAAACGTTATACCTTGCCATAAATAGATGGCTTGTTGTATATATCTATATCTTTACTTCAGTCTATTCGGAGAGGAATCTTTTATGAATATTCATTCTAGTAATAACTTGAAAACCAATAAAAGTCAGTCAATCAGTAGGTTTTTGAAAGAGGGCTAGTGACTACTTTAGATATAAATATAATATAACTGGGGGTTACACGTACTTATAGCTCATATATATACATAGATCTATTATCGGTTATGTGTTTGAATTGATAAGATAGTGATGTCACGTGGATGTGGCTGCAAAATTGAAAAATATAAAGATCACGTGATCACAACATTTTATTCCAATTATCATTAGTATTTATATAAAAATGCAAAAAATGATTCAGATATCTGAAAGAAAGCGAATTCACTTGATCAACATTTTCTTCGTAGTGTCATCCTTCTAGGGCAGGGGTGAAATAGGGTCTACAAGGACGGGCCGGATACGGACTTAAAACCGACGGGTGAGCCGATGAGTGAGCCGATGGGTGAGTGGTGAGAGATGAGAGATGAGCCACTAATTCATTTATTCTCGGCAATTTGCAATGAGATGATTCGAATGTAGCCGTCATCGAAAAAAGAAAAATAAAAAAAAAAATATTGTGAAACGATGCAATCAAAAGTTTGTGATTTACCGGTGGAATAAAGTCACTGACAAAGTAATATTATGTGATTGAAGCACGTGACTACGGGAATATTCCTCACTATATAATTTGGGTGTTACGGAGGGGAAACAAAAAAAAAATATTTTTTAAACCACCATCTGATTTTATTAAAATATTACTTGTCACGTAGCTTTATTTGAGAGGGAATAAAATAATTCTCGTCACATTTTAAAACGAAGCAGCGGCAGCGGCAGCAGCAGCAGCAGTGGACTGGTTTTTTTTTTGTTAGTTCGTAGCTTTTTCACACCTGCTGAATGAAACAAAACCATTATGCTTTCTCTTCTTAGGCTTTGTTGACAATGTACAATAGGTTACGAGTTTCAGTGCCTTATTTTGATTTTATGAACTGATATTTGCTATTGTTGCCTCCATTGTGAAATTGACCCGAGTTGCCTTCAAAAAAAAAATTTTTGTTATTGTAGATTATGTAATGAACAATAAGCCTCAAAACATTCATAACGGTCCGTCTACATAACAGTGCATATATTCCTATGAGGTAACTCAAGCAACAATGCTCGTAACCCTTAGCTGCAAGGTACCTGCAAAGCAATACTCCTATTATCAACTCCACATAACTCAGAGTTTATTAACACCCACCCTAGCTGTCGCATACCAACTACCAATGTAAGTAACACACCTTTTATGGAGAATTTAACACTTTTTTCAATAGTGTATATTACATTTTACATCTTGTAAAAACACAATTAAAAAAAAAACTGTTGTGAACTCGAACCCAACAACACATTAGGAAAGAGAAAAAAGAGTGAGTGATCTCTTTTATTTACATACGTGCCCGTTTGTCACACTCTAACCAGTGATGACGATAATATTCTTAACGGCGGTTTTCTTAACAGAAAAAAAAAATGTTCGTATTATTTTATTCTTTCTAAAGCTTTTTTTTTTAATTTTACTTTTCTTTAAACTTTATTTTTTCCATTTTTTTTTTTGTTGCCCACTTTTTGGTTTTCGGCTTTGACTACCGGTCTCAAAAGTATCCTAAATTTAAGAATTCAGAGAGAAAAAGAAATCGGTGTTTGAATGACTGTACAGGACAGCAGCATTTATTTTTAAAAGAATAGCGGAAACAGAGTAATTCCCGATAATTATCCTGCATAGCCCCAATAAATTTCAAGTAGTTGTATGCAGCTTGTGTAAATGTAGTTAATGCTGATGTAAGAGAAATGCAAGGTTGCTTACGAAACTCCACACAACACTAGACAGAATAGTAGGAAAGTTGTTTGATCAAATGTATACACTTTATATTTCATTACACCGGTTTACCGGTTTCATGTTCTCCTACGAGTTATCTATTATTTTGTGATCACACACTGCATTTACGCATAAATGTTCGTCCTTTCGTTATTTTTTTTATGATGAGTGAATATGCGCGGCTCCATTATCCTGTACACAGTCGCCATGCAAATAGCTGCATAAACTTGACTAGAATTATATTTTTTTGCTGCCGAATCCAAATGCAAAAAACCAAAAAAAAAAAAAAGGCTCAAGCTTAAAATAAAGTAAAATAAAATAAATAAAAATAAGGTTAAAGAGATTTTATATATAATTTGAGTATGTCCTTTTTTTTTTTATTAATCTAACATTAATTTATAATTATCTAATCATTTCATACTACTACTTTCTACTATTACCTATATTACACATGATTGATACTAATTATGTTAACATGTACACTCTGTGTGCATGGTTAATACTAGAAGGCAGCTCTTCGAGTGAACGAGCCACTTCCTACTCAGTATACCTTGCTGATCTTATTAATACTTGCCAATTTTCACATCAAAATTTAATTATAAGTCTTTACTACTTACATAAATACTCAAGTAACCATATTAACTTGACAGACAAGGAATCCAACATGTCAATCTATCTTGTTTTGACTTCATTAATTCTTGCCAATAAGACATTTGATGACCAATCTTATACTTTAAAGACTTGGGGTAACATTTGCAATGGGATTTCAAAAACAACAAAGTGTACCACCACTATTTCCATCGACTTTGAGTTGTTAAAGGATTTGGAAATGCACTTTTTAAGTTGTTTAAACTATGGGTTATCATACATTAAGATTGACTCTGACGAAATGTTTTGGAACCAAATTAATAAATTAGGTTCAAGTTGGTTCAACTCTGTAAAGTCAAGTATTTGTACAGATGTTTCTAACACATCATCATGTTGTTCATCATCATCCACATTATCAAGCCCAATCATGGTTGAACCATTGCATAAGAAACAAAAATATGTTGCATCTACTCCTATCTCAACTCACATTCCAACAAGTATGCCATACTTTATGACTCCTCAAAGTATTTCAAGTATTACAACCCCTGTTACTAGTATGCTGAGCATTTCACCACTTCCAAATAATCAAATGAATCACAATCAAAATCACAATCAAAATCAAAATGGATTTTTATCACCATTATCTCCAATTACTCCTCCGTACAAGGAATTTAATCAAAAGAGGCGTAAGTATACTTATTCAAAAAGTTACTCAACCATTCCACATTCCATACAACATATTCCTAACACCATTATTCCAACCTCAATTCCAAATTCAATGCCAAATTCAATCCCAAATTCAATGCCAGGACTTTTACCTCCATATGTTGCACAATTTAATTTTACTCATTGTGGATTTTAACCAGATTTACTTTTACTACAAAAAAAAAAAAGAATTCTATTATTACAGCAATTTTGAACTATGATGTGGAATGGATTGGATTGCATTGGATTGCATTGGATTGTGGGGAATTTGTAGTTGGTGGAACTTTGTTGAAATTATGGAATTTTTGATTTTAATTAGGTTGCTTAATTAAGATGAGGTTGCATTCCACTTAATGATAATTTGCATCCTATTTTCTTAACACATAATTCTGCATACGATGTGTGCATATTACCACTTAAAAATAAAATAAATCACACATGAAAGAAAAATAAAAAAAAAATAAAATAAAAAAAAATAAGAGAATTACGACTTGACGAATTGCATAGCTGATTAAGTAAACTAAACTAAACGCAGCAAAACCAAACCAAACCAAATTAGAAAATGAAAATGAAAATGAAACAGAAAGGACATAATATATGATCCGAGGCACTATATAGATAAATTTTAAACGAATATAACGACATGAAGAAAGACTCAGATGTATATGTATTTGATTGATTGATTGATTGATTGTTGGCTACCACCACCAATTTTTTTTTTTTTTTTTTTTTTTTTTTCTAAACTTTAAATTCAATTGCTATTAAATACCTTAAAAATAAAATACAATAAATTTTATATAATGGGTAAAAAAAAACATTTACAATTAAGAAAAAAAGAGATGAAGTCAACTTTTTTCTGCGTGTAAGGCGATTGCAAGCAGGAAAATGACCAAATTTATGCCTACGGCACTTATCTTTATATTGCAACCTACAATAGGAATTAAACTTCTAAAGAATGTTACAAACCAAAACCAAACCAATAGGCATAGAGAAAAAAAGTGGGGTCACAAATTGTTGCAGCAATTGATAATTGTTGTTTTTATTCAGAGTTTAGAAGTTTTGATTTGACAAAATCCCAATTTTTAAACGAACATAGTCATTCTTTAAATTAAATTTAAGCTACCTTAAATTTTTTTTATTTTTTTTTTTTTTTTTTTTTAAAGTCTTTCTTTTTTATTGAGATTATTGAACTTATTTCGTCTCTATTGTTTGCAGTGCGGAGGCAGTGGAAAGCTTTACAAACCCACGATAAAATAAAGTTTTTTTTTATCCCTTTAAAAAAATGGTTAAAAAAACCGAAAATCCAAATAGAAAAAATAAAATACACCGCAGTGTTAACAATATAAAATAAGAAAATGAAAAAAATGAAAGAAGCGAAGCCTAGTATATAGTCCAATTATTCACACTAACAACTCGCCCAATTCCAGTCCAATTCCAATTGTAATACCAATTAAAATTCCAATTCTAATTTTAATTCCAGGTTGTCTTCACAAACTATGTTAGGAAGAACTTAGGTCTTTCAGGAGGTTAAGAAAAATAATTAAAAATAGGTTTTGAATTGCCTGCTAGTGATTTTTTTTTTTATTTTAATAATCATGGTGGCACTTTAGGTGGGTTTTTTTTTCTTTTCTTTTTTTTGTACAACTGTCATTTATAAGTTTGTTAACAAAGAAAAAAAAAAGTTTAGGATGTTTTATTTTTTGTGTGATTCTAATATGAAATATAAAAAAAAAAATTGGAAAAAAACTTAAAAACAAAAATAAACAATACAAATAAAAATAAAGGTAAAAAGAAAAAGTAAAAAAAAAAAATTATATTCATATATTGATCCTCATCTCTCAAATTTTCTCTTCACCTTAATAAAATTTTCAAATATTCAACCTTTACAAAAACTTTTGACTCTCGTAAAATGCTTTGTGGTATTTGTGAAACTCAACAAGCAAAGTACAAATGTCCAAAATGCTCCGTCTCTTATTGTTCTCTTATTTGTTTTAAGAGTGAAAATCATAAACATGAAGTAGAATCGTCTACCGCTACAACCGAAGATATAAAACCTACTGCCAATAAAAGTAATAGTCATTCTGATAATAATAATAATAATAATAATAATAATAATACCATTGCTACTAATTCAATTAGCGGCTTTGATGCGGTAATTTTAGACCCACAAATTCAATCAATGCTAAAATTGAAATCTTTACAGTTTCACCTATCTACCATCGTTAAAATTCTATCAGACCATGAATTAACACATGAACCAACAACGGAAGGTAGAAGAGAAATCGCAAATAAGAAAATATGTAATTTACGAATTGGCGGAATTGAAGAAAATGAATTAATTGAAGACTTTATTCTGAGAGTATTATTATTGCTAAACGATTAGTCAATTCCGCTTACCATCAAGTCATGCATTAATCGATAATTACGTATCACTTTACTGTACAAACAAACATACATACATATATACATACATACATACATGCATACATACATGCATACATGCATACATACATACATACATAATAATATTAATGCCAATTCCATTTGCGTACTGCTTTCCTCCGCCCCCCCTTGTTGGGCGCTCCCCTCCTCACCGTCCAGATAACACCGATTTCCATAGCGCCTTACCTGAAAAAGCGACGAAGAAATTTCACCGATCTAAATAATCGGCCTTTTTGATAACTCCTTTAAAATATTATTGATGTAATTGTCACCGCATATACAAAAGTAAAAATACACACAAATTTTTGAACCCATACACGCACCTACAAACAACAATATACGACAAACTGAAAGGCACAACTTCAAACTCTCTTTAATCTAAAGCATCATACCTAATTTAACAATATACCCACCCACCAATTTCCTCCACCAACAATGAACCGGCGCCGTAGACAAATTTCTAGAAAAATCTAGGCTCAAAGTTTATTCTGAAATTTATAGCCCCGCGGCCCCAGACCCGGCCCGACTACGGCTAGGGCCTCCGGCCACTGCCACTGCCACTGCCACTGCCACTGCCACGGCCACATTACATTAAATTCAACTTCGGTTAATTTTAACATTAACACAATACACATATATTATATTAGCAGCCCAGCCCATTTGCTAAGCAACGGCTATATTCTACGGCTCGGCTCGCAGACTCACTGCTCTCAATGTAGTGATCAGGTATAGCAACTAACACCATAAAAACAACAACAATTCGGCGGAAAAACTTCCCGCTACATATACGCAGAAACGTAACTGTTCATGCGTTACTTGCTAATCTATAAACCGAGGTTTATATTGGTGTTAAATAATCTGCCTTAGATCTTATATGCAATAGCCAGCCCCAGGCATTATTATCAATGAATAAAAAGGTTTAACTCGGACTTTAGGCGTTTACATGTGACTATCCTTACTACCTACTAATCATATCCCAATTATTTTATTACCATCTCATTTCGGCGAGCCCTCCAAATTGCTGCAAAATAACGCCATGATTATATTATATGAGCCGTCTTGAGAGATTATACTCTTACCATCGTACAGCAAGTATTACGATATATACAATTTTTAAAAACAAAATTCACTCATACACATCTATCTCGGCTTTATCATCCTTCAGATTGCTACTTTTTACTGCTACTTCTGCTGTTTCTGCTGCTGCTGCTGCTGCTGCTGCTGCTGCTGCTGCTGCTGCTTCTGCTTCTGTTGTTGTGCTGTGTATTGTGAAGTATTACGCGATTACCTATTTTGTTTTCATGGACAGGTTACCTCGGAACCAATTCATCTATTATTATTATTAATATTATTATTATTATTAGTCAATCCTTGAAAGTAAGGTCACTCCCGGAAGGGCTAGAAACACGACCGAAGGGAGAAGAGCTCAACGCAGTTAGGTGTCCTCGCGGGATAGGCGCCAGCGGAGCCGTTTGAAAAATAGTCTTTTCAAATATTAGAATATATTACCTTTAGTGGAACCCGCTCCGCTAGGGCCCCTATCCGGGGAGGACGATTGCATCGAGCTTTACTCCTCTTCGAGGAGAATAGACAAAACAAAGTTCAATGCTGTGTGTGTCCTGACCGCATAAACGATCGTTGAGCGCCATCACAATATTATTATTTTTTCTTCATGTCTACATTGCTTTTATTCCGCGTATTGGGGAGGTATATTGCATGAGCTATCACTCCACTTCGCGGAGATTCGGAGAGATCATATCAGTTCTCGTTATAATCCGAAGTGAGACAATACACACTATGCATCTACCATCCCCATATTGTTACTCTGTGTACAACTGTGTTAGGTCCTATGTATAATACAACATGTATTTGGTGAACATGTATGGGTGGATCACAAAGCCTGCATGATTAAGAAGTGTGTCACTTAACGTTATTATTATGTATTAACCATGATTGAATACACCGTAGTAGGAAGTATTCACACTGCTGAAACAATATCAGATAATGGTAAATGTGTTGATGAGACCATAAGTGAGTCGTCAATATGTGTTTAACTCAATGCGTATTATTATTTGATAAGATGCAGTTTCATATTCATGTTTACACCGATATCTCACACATTAGGATTGTCGCACACGGACTTAGATGAAACATCATGACCGTGTAATGTGATATCGGAGAACATAATAGATAAGGGGTTTCAGTATGGGGTCTTTTACCATCCCCAACTATATATCAAGTATGTACACATTTCCCGTCTATAGTACAGAAATGGGTTTAAGACGATAATGAACTTTATTATATGACAAAGTCATACTGTGGATTACTCTATCAACCAGTTTAACTTTTTCACACATGGAGACAAGACACCAAGGCGTCTTACAAAGATGGAGGGAATTGTAGTGAAGTACCCCAATTGGGGTAGTTTGCTCAGTGTCATTATTCCTTTTTTGGAATTTTACTTAAACGAAAAAGGTTATTCATAAAGTTTTCCACCAAAGAGTCTAAAAAGAGAGAGAGAAAGACAAGAAAAGAGTAATCGATGAATTGAATACTTCTTGAAGCGTTGAAATTGCAAGTAAGTACATGAATTAAGAGTGTTTTTAGTAAACTTATTCTTCTTTTTATTTTCTAGTTTTTTAATTTTTTTAAAACTAAACAGAACCACCCCATTTATTCTTAGTGACACCTTGAATGGAATTATCTAATTCAATTTGAAATAAAAATCCACCTAAATCTCCTTCTTTTATTTCTGGTCCTTCACATTTTTCAACATCTCCCAAGTTAATTTGTGCAGAATTTATATATAATGTCCTGTTATTCTTACCTCCAATTGTACAACAAGTAATATTTTGCGCTGGTAATGAATATTCTTCAACTACTCCATTAGCAGTTCCCTTATTTGTATAGTGGAAAACTCGAGATGATGAAAAGACACATCCAAAGAATTGATCATCACTTGTCATCGTTAATCCATCTGGCTCAGGTGAACTTACTGATGATAATTCTGGAACATCTTTGGTATATATAAATGGTCTCTTATTACCAAGAGTGTTAGTCACGTGGTCATAATCAAAGGCCCATACGGTAAATGTAAGGGAATCAGTCCAGTAGAATGTTTTCGTATCTTTACTAAAGCCAAGGCCGTTAGCGATTTGACAATTTTCGATCATAGTTGTGACCTTGAGGGTTTTACTGTCGATGTGGTACAATCTACCTTCTGGTTCGACGCCGCCGACATGGAAGTCACTCATCGTACCAATCCAGAGGTTACCCCAAGGATCAATTGTACCATCGTTTGATCTAAGGTTGGTTTGATCATGTGGGTACTTCAATATATATTTAATCTCTTTAGTGGAAAAGTCACCAACAGCGACCCCAAACTTAACACACATAATAATCTTATTTGGATCAGATGTTAAACCAATAGCACCAACTGATTCACTAAACTTTGGATCATTAGACCTTATTGTCAAAACTTCGTGGGTTTCTTCAGTTGGATTGGATAATGATATTCTATGAACTTCTCCAACTATTATATCAATCCATAGAAGTGTATCATTATCTGGATTATAAGTAATTCCTTCTGTAAGTCTACCTCTATAACTTGGTAAAACAATCTAATTATAAATGTTAGTAAAAAAAAAATATTTGCGTATTTATCAAATTTAATATATTTCAATCGTATTATGTTTATCGTTTGTTTAACCGAAGGGAGTTAGGTTTTATTAGTTCTATTCAATTTCCCCGAGTATGTACTCGAACTTGCCCCATCGGAGTTGTAACTTTCCAACATGTTATTTGGCAAGACGCTCCGCTGGCGCCTATCCGGCGAGGACGATTGCATCGAGCTTTGCTCCTCTTCGAGGAGACCTACTACCCCTAATGGGGCCAGAACTAAACGACCGAAGGGAGCCAGGCTCAACGCAGTTGTCCTCCCCGGATAGGGGCCCCAGCGGAGCTGTAAACCACTAAATCTGAGTAACAAGTCCGAAGACTGAGATACTTCTGAACTTTTTTTTCAAAAAACAATTGAATATTTCTTAACTATCTATATACTTTTACGTACATCGTTAACTTGCTTGGTAATTGGCAGCATTCTATATCTATTAATTTACCTAAAGAGAAGTAGAGAAACCAACATTCGGGGTTCCAATGGAGTATTTATATATCTGAAGCGAGCGTGCGCGGGCGCATGGTGGGAACCTCACGTGGAGTGATTCGGAAAATCCCCCACTTTAAGCCAACAATAGTTGCGGGGGGAAGAATCCTGTCCAATCGACCCAATATTTTCAATCACTTGGTTTATTCAAGTAGTTAGTTTCATCTGAATAGCTCAATTGGTTCTCTAATCACCATCGGTCGTGTGCTCGGTCGATGTATAGCACTAGAGAGAGAAAGAGAGAGAGAGATACTTCCTAGTCTTATGTATGGTGCCGAATTCGGTCGCACTAAAAATATACGAGATAGTTGAAATTTTTCACTTTTGTTCCACCACTACCTCTTCCCTCCGTCCCACCCCCACTCCCCCATCTTACTCCAGTCTCCGGTGTCCGATCCGTAACATAACTCACGTCATCATCATCATCATCGTCACCGTCACCGTCATCGTCATCGTCACCTGTCACCACTTGCACTGACTCGCTCTAGTTCAACTTCTGCCATTCTCTTGCTAAATCAGCCATCGCTGCTGAGTCTAAACTAGCATCAACTATATCTCTTGGCACATAATTCTCGCTATGCTCTTTAGATGCAAATCTACCAACATTATGTTTTGTAACTAGTCTCATCTCTACCTCATCACCTTCGGAAAACTCCGTGATCTCATTCCAGGTATATAATAACAGATCACTCGTCCTTGAAAAGGCATTTATGTCAATTATCCATACCTTGTCAAATGGTCTAGGTAAATATACATCAATAATAAAACTATCGTCAGGATAAGTATTAATCACATTAACTTCAACATATTCAGTTATTATGATGAGTAGCTTCAGTTTCAAAGAATCAAGGTAATCGTAGTAGTTTAAGTCTCTTTGAGATACACCCACTATTGACCCATTCTTGACGAATACTCTAAACTCTAACGCTGGGTTGACATCTACCCATTGCTTTAAGACAAGCTCAAATGGTGGTTTCCTGACGTCGCTGTTACTACTATCTTTGCACTCATCGAAAGCGTGATCGATATCATGAACAATATGATCAGAACTGTTCAATAGTAAATAAATGTCATTTGCAGAAAAGCATCTAGTAGAGCTATTTGGCAAGATCCACTTTGCGTCCTTTGGTGAAGACCAGTTTAACTTTGGCGTAACGCTGCCTCCAAGGTCTGCCACTGCCTTTATGATCAGAAGATGCAACTCTTCAAACCCTTCAACCGGGTTTGACTTCCTATCTCTTCTTACTTCATCACCACTTTCATCATCATCATCTTCTTCTTCCTCGTCCCAGTCACTATATTCGTTGTCACTATTAGCGGTAACTTCCTCTGTATACCTATCTCTAGGCAACCTAATACTGTCTGATTCCAAGTACTGAATAAACTCCTTTGGTAATGGCTTAAAAACCTTTGCTTTCCCAACATTCGATGGGAAAAGCTTCGACCAGTTCGAATAAGAAGCATTCACTATTTGCTTAGGGATAACCTCGATCTCATTAAATACATGATGTGTCATTTTTATTTATCCCTGCCTTATTCTTATATCATCATAATTCAATTCTAATATATATATATTTATGTATAAATTTATCTCTACTACATTACTCATCGCTTCCTATACTTCCATATTGATATATGTGCAGGATTTGAATTTTCCAATATCGATTACCAATGGATACCATCACATATATTCACCATTTAACACCCTGTTATATCCCCTATCAGGTGAAAAAAAAACTATCTTCAATCTGATTCCATTTGGTAGTCCTTTAATATTTATTCCAATTGAAGTAGAGCCAAGTTCAATATTATTATCTTCTCAGGAAAGGTGCAAGCTTGAAAAGAATTAGTTGGTAAAATATCATCATTTTTAGTAGGTACCGCTCCGCTAGGGCCCCTATCCGGGGAGGACAACTGCATTGAGCCTGGCTCCCTTTGGTCGTTTTGTTCTGGCCCTATTGGGGGTAGTAGGTCTCCTCGAAGAGGAGCAAAGCTCGATGCAATCGTCCTCGCCGGAAAGGCGCCAGCGGAGCGTCATTGATTATTAGAATAATATCATATCAACCTTTTATTAGGTACTGCTCAGAGAATAATAATTGAGCTCAGACACTGTTTTCCTTTGGTAGATCTTCAGGTTGAATTTCACTTAAGTATACATCTACTAAAGAGAAGGTAAGTAATAGCATAGTATTGATCTAACGCAACGCAAAGTATATTGGGTTTTTAGTCAAAAAAAAAAAAAAACTTAACATTTAAATATTGCCTTACTAATGGTCTTTATAATGGGATTATAGCTACATTTAGATTGATGTTGGTATTGGAAGGGTTGGTCGATTTGACTTAAAATTTTGCAGCAATTTTAGTATGAGAGAGGAGGTTCCAGAAGAAAATAATACGCGTCCGGCATGGAGCAATTTTGTGTAAACTTCGTTGAATAGTGGAATAAAAAAATTTTGGAATTTGGCCATGTTGAAAGAAGACATTAATCGGTAGTTTATCTCTTAGTAAATTTTGAAGTAGATTGTCAGGTGATCCCTACAGGTTGACATAACAGGAAAGAACTAAAGGAAAGACAATTAGAAAAGAAAAAATGGCGTCAGTTGGAAAATTGCCTTCAAACGCTACCTTTAAGGATAAGGAAAAGCCAATGGAAGTTCGTAAGAGTAATATCCTTGCCGCTCGTGCTGTTTCCGATGCAATTAGAACTTCGTTGGGTCCAAAGGGTATGGATAAGATGATCAAGACCAGATCGGGAGAAATTATTATCTCTAACGATGGTGCTACTATTTTAAAGCACATGGCTGTTTTGCATCCTGCGGCTAGAATGCTTGTTGATGTATCAGCAGCTCAAGATGTTGAAGCCGGTGATGGTACTACTTCAGTTGCCATTATCACTGGTGCCTTGTTAGGTGCTGCTGAAAAATTGCTCAACAAGGGTATTCATCCAACTTTAATTTCAGAATCCTTCCAAAGAGCTGCCAAGAGATCAAATGAAATTTTAGATGATATGTCACACAAGATTGCATTAAACGATAGAGAAGCATTAATAAGAGCCTCGCTGACTTCATTATCGTCAAAGATCGTTTCTCAGCACTCTGGTATGCTCTCTCCATTGGCCGTTGACTCGGTGTTAAAGGTTGCTGACTTGGCTAACCATACCGTTGATTTGAACAACATCAGAATAGTTAAGAAGGCCGGTGGTACCATCGATGACACTGAATTAATTAATGGGGTTGTTTTAACCCAGAACGTCTCAAAATCCGCTGGTGGACCAACCAGAGTTGAAAAGGCTAAAATTGCCATTATACAGTTTCAAATTTCTCCACCAAAGCCAGACATGGAAAACAACGTCGTTGTTAATGATTATAGACAAATGGATAAGATCTTAAAAGAAGAAAGAGCTTATTTATTAAATATCTGTAAGAAGATCAAGAAGGCCAAGTGTAACGTTGTCTTGATTCAAAAGTCTATCCTTAGAGACGCTGTCAACGACTTGGCATTACACTTTTTAGCCAAATTAAATATCATGGTGATTAAGGATATCGAAAGAGATGAAGTTGAATTCTTATCCAAGTCAATTGGATGTAAACCAATTGCTGATATTGAGCATTTCACTGAAGATAGGTTAGGAGCTGCCGATTTGATTGAAGAAGTCGAACTGTCAGAAAGTAAAATTGTTAAGATCACTGGTATAGCTGCTCAACAATTAAACGATGGCTCTGCTGGATCTGCCGATGCTGCTTCCTCCTTACCAGTTGAAGGTGGTGCATACGTCAACAACACCAATACCGTTTCTATTATTGTTCGTGGTGCCAACCACTTGATCTTGGACGAAACTGAACGTTCTATCCACGATGCTCTTTGTGTCATCAGATGTCTTGTTAAAGAAAGAGCTTTAATTGCCGGTGGTGGTGCTCCAGAGATTGAAATCTCAAGAATCCTTATGAAAGAATCCAACAAATTAGTCGGAGTTGAACAATTTGTTTACCAAGAATTTGCTCAAGCTTTAGAAGTCATTCCAACAACTTTAGCAGAAAATGCTGGGTTAAATCCAATTAATGTCGTAACTGATTTAAGACAAAAGCATGAAATGGGTGAAAAGAATGCTGGAGTATCAGTCAGACGTAGTGGTGCATCCAATACTTATGATGAACATGTATTACAACCAGTTTTGGTCAGTAAAAGTGCAATTAATTTGGCAAGTGAATGTGTTAAATCAATTTTAAGAATTGATGACATTGCCTTTTCAAGATAATTGAATGACATGAAAATTAAAATACAAAAAAAAAAAGAAGAAAAACGAATAAAATTTAACATCCATTGGTCAAATCTAATGGACAAGGGGGAACTAATGAAACATGTTGGTTTAGTAAATAGATTGTTTACACGAGTATATAGATATTTAATGGAATATACCCAAAAAAAAAAAAAAAGAAAAGAAAAGTAAAAGAACTAAATCTTTCTATCTATCTATCTATCTATCTATCTATCTTTCTATCTATCTATCTATCTTTCTATCTATCTATTTGATATGAATTTCAAACACCTTCTAAATTCGAACTCAGTGTAAATTATCTGCAGGATTATCATCAACCATATATGAGAGATGAAAAATACCTAAGTTAGGAAATCGTCTGCTAGAAAACAAGATAAAGATAATAATCCTACTAAAGAAGAAAGAAAAATGATATCGAATGATAAGATAGAAGAATCTCCTGTTGAGGTAGAGATGACTGACGGAACTCCGCAAGAAGTTTCAACAGAAGAAGTTACACCACCAGTGGTGAAAAAATCTATTACTTCAGATGATCTTTATAGAAGATCGAGCCAGTATCAAATATGGTCGTTTACAAATGCAAGTCTTGAGAATACTCGAAGACAAACATATAATAAGGGGATTAAATTGGCGAAGCAAAAGTTGAAGACTGCAAAAGAAGCACTTCTAAATGACTTAAAGAATCCACAGCCTGAGGCAAACCCCGACGTTGTTGCGTCAGAATTAAAGATCGTTAATGGTCCAAATTTTGAAATTGAAAGGCTCTTTGATCCACCAACTATGGAAGAAGAATTGGGTTTCTTGAATTATTACTGCCAAATTGTGTTGAATACTGGTGACTTCTTCCGAATGCCGACCCAGGTGAAGGCTACCGCCACTTCATTCTTTAAGAAGTTTTACTTAGTCAACTCCATATTTGAGTTCCATCCGAAGCTGATCTTGTTCACGTGCCTTTTCCTTGCTGCAAAACTGGAGAACTACTTTATGTCTATTGATTCGTTCACGAGCAAGTTACCTAAGACTGAACCAAAGGATGTTTTAGACTATGAGTTCATTATCTTGCTGTCTTTGAAGTTCACCTTGTATGTGCACCACCCTTTCAGACCGTTGTATGGCTTATTCTTGGATACGCAAGCAATCTTGTTACATCCATCACCCTTGATGTACGATGTGAATGTAGACACATTAGGTGCATTGTACGATAAGGCCAAGAAATGGTTGGTTGAGTATGCTATCATTAGCGATGTGTCTTTCCTATTTACTCCACCGCAAATTGCACTCGCAGCAATGTACGACATAGACAAAAGAATCACAGACAGGTACTTAAAAAGGAAGTTCCGTACCACAAAACACGTAGATGATGCTGCTGCTGTGCCCACTGATGGAGAAGAAGCTGTTTCTCATGAGTATGAAGAAATTGTAAGAACAATAAGGAAATGTATAAGAAAGGCAAAAGAAGTTGAAACACCAAGTAAGGATAAAAGTACAGAAATTGATAGAAAGCATTTCTTTATGCAACGTCCAGAAAAATTACTTAAGAGAAAGATAAAGC
Organism: Dujonia santamariae; assembly: GCA_030578175.1. Lineage (NCBI taxonomy): Eukaryota > Fungi > Ascomycota > Pichiomycetes > Serinales > Debaryomycetaceae > Dujonia > Dujonia santamariae. Next base: position 26,736 of record JANIVZ010000002.1, read on the forward strand.
AATTTTCATCTGCTACCACTCCATCCCCGGTACCAGTAGCTGAACCATCTGCTAATGTTTCAACTTAGAATAACGATCATCTTGAGATCAAATAGCATTTCAAATATGTATATATTATAGTATAAATTTATAGACCACTTCAAAAGAAGAATATTCGAACAAAGAAGAACTTTTCGTTGTAATTAACATTACACTATGAGTGATGTGCTATGACATCACACATAGTTGCTCGTTGACCTTCTACATAAGATTAAGACCTAAAAAACTTGAATAAATGGCGATCCTTACACAAATCAGATTTTTTTTACTGTGTTCTATTATCGTTATCTATTATACAAAAAATAACATGCTTGTTAAAAGTTTATGGACATGCAAGGATGGAAAAGGTTAAACCAATTTGACAGATCTGGTGATACCCTTCTTGATACCAGTCTTTTCACCATCATAAGGACCTCTGTTACTATCATCATATACTTGTCTGATAGATTTAAGTTTCTTTTGAGCCTTTTCATACTTCTTTCTCTTCTTGACTCTTGAATTTCTGTTATCCTTGTTTCTGTGAGGAGTAAGACCCTTATTCTTAAGAATTTGGAAGTTAACAGCTCTTTTACCATCTTCTCCAACTGCATCTTGTAACTCTGCCAATTTCCCATCTTTGGCGGCTTGGACTGCTTCTTCATGTGCAGATTTACGGGCGACCTTCTTGTCGGATTTCTTTTGTTTAATGGTTTCGTAATAATCATCTTCACCAGCTTGGTTGACTTCATTTGCAATCATCATTTGTTCTTCGTCGTTAGCACCGAAGTCATCGTCGAAGTCGTCTTCATCTCCACCTAATTGGTCTCTTTCTTCCAAACCTCTCTTTCTTGCTTCTTCTATTAATCTTTGTTGTCTTTCAAATAGACGTTCCTTGTATGGGAGATCTAAATCACCAGCAAAACGTTCACTATTTTTCGTTGAAGCTTGATCGATACGTGAAGTATAGAAACGAAGGGTCTTCTTACGACGAGTTTTATCTTCAAGATCAACTTCATGAGGAGTTGAAGTTTCTGAGAAATCACTGATATTCTTTGATTTAGATTTAGATTTAGATTTGGAGTTTGTACGTTTAACAGTGATATCAATGTCTGAAGCATCCACTGATTTATCTGATTCTTCATCTTCTTCATCATCATCTTCTTCATCATCATCTTCTTCTTCTTCTTCTTCTTCTTCTTCTTCTTCTCCTTCAATTTCTGCACCTTCTAAGTTTTGGTCTCCCACTTCAATATCATCTTCTTCCTCATCTTCTTGATCTATTTCCATGTCATTTAATTCACTTGCTTGTCTCCAAACTTCCTTGGAACTTAATATGCTCTCCATAACAGGATTTTCCTTCATAGTATTAAATCCTTCATCATTTTGCATTAAATCCATAAATATAGCCATATACGATGAGATAGCCCCAAGATAAGCAGAAAGTGCTATCCTCTTTACTTCAAATATCTCATTGTCAGATTCTTGATATTTCTTTAATATTGGTTGTAAAGTCTTTAATTCAGTTAATAATGGAATGAATTCTGGAAATTGTTGATTCAACAAGGTAAGCTTTTCTTTGCTAGAAAGATTGGCAGTTGAAACAGTGGAATCCTTTGAAGAACTTCCACTAGCAAATAAAATCTTTGCACTTTCTTCCATATTTACGGCCTCCTTTTCTGATGCCTTCTTCCAGTCATCCATTAATTCTTCATCTACGAAATCATCCATTGCAAGATCTTGAAGATGTTTCTTTTGTTGCTTCATAGCTTCTTCAGTCATCAATTTCATATCCTCTACTTCTTCACCACCATAGTAATTTTTTCTACCACCCCAACCTTCTTCTTCCTCTTCCTCTTCTTCTTCTTCTTCTTCTTCAACGTCATCGTCTTCTTCTCCATCTTCTCCTGCTTCGTTTTCTTCTTCATCATTATCTTCTTCATCCTCATCGATCCCCATTACTTCCTCATCGGAAGATTCTTCACCCTCAGAATTCTTCCCATATTTGCCGGCTTCGCCTAAAAAGATCTTCTCTCTGTTGGCATTAAACGAATCGACCTCGTCTAATTCATAATCAGACATATCTACTTATAATATCAACTAATAACCTTACTGTTAACCTAGTAGTTTGTACACTATTAATTTTTTCAACTATATACCTATCTCATCTCGCGGTCGTGCAGTGGATGACTTTTGAACAAAAAAATTTATTGTATACCAGACAACATTAAATATATGATCCTCCTCTCAGTAAGTTGAAAATATATAAACTAAATATTTAATCAATATATACCGAATCGATCTTCATTCATTCATTCATTTTATTTTATTTTATTTTATATTTCATAATTTAAATTTAATACTTCCTTGTTAACTTTCTTGTTTTCCGATGTCAAATAGACTTGAATCTCTTAATGGGAAGAAGCCTTTGGCAGCTGGTGCTGCTAAAACATCTCTTAAGTTTAAACCAAAAGTTGTTTCAAGAAGAACTAAAGAAGAAAGAGCTAAGGACGCTCCTGTGATTAAATCTGAAGATAACAGTGCTAATAACAATTTCAGGGGCAGTGGTGCTCGTGGTGGTAGGGGTGGTGCTCGTGGTGGTAGAGGTGGTAGAAATAACTACGCTGGTACCCACTTGGTCTCACTGGGTCCTCTTTCATCTGGATCAGTTTCAATAGGTGGTAATATGAATGGTTCCAAAACTGGTTTCACACGAGATAGAGTTTTCAATTCTCAATCTCCAACCCCAGAGTACTTACAGAATTTGAAGTTAAAGGACTTGAGTCTAAGGGACAGAGCTGGCAGTCCTGGTCCTGGGGGTGCACTGAGTGGTGGCTCAACTCCATTGAGTAATGGATATTTCTCAGATGATGACGTTGAAGATGCCACCAGAATTAATATGAATGAAGAATACAGATTTGCAGATGAAGAAACTGTCTTGTTCCCAGTCAGACCACAAAGAGATGATGGCGAAGTTAATGTTGACTCTAAGACACCAACTCCTGAATCTACACCTGAACCTGAAATTTTACCTGTCACGGTCAAATCTGAGGTACCAGAAGATCAAGCAGCTTTAGATCTTGCAAATCTTAAGCAAGAGGAAGCTGCTCTTGAGACTAAACTTGCAAAAGTTGCAATTTCTCTTGAAGAGGAAGAATTACAAAAATCTAGATCTGATTTTGAAGAAATGTCAAATTTCTTTGAAGGGAGTGGGAAATATATGGCTATTCACTTACCTAAAATTCTTCCAGTCTACCATCAACAACAACACGAACAAGAACAAGTAGAAGATCCTGCAACCAATACAGATGAAAAAGAAAGTAAGCAAGCTATTTTTAATTCCTTTTCTGCAATTCCTTACCCTGAAAAGGGTCAAATTGGTCGCATAAATATTCATAAATCTGGTAAAATTACTATAAACTTGGGTAACAATAACATCTTGGATGTCACCAAGGGTATGCCAACGAATTTCCTTCAAGAAGTTGTAGTGTTGGAAATGGAAAACAAAAATATGAAAAAGGGTGAAGAAAGTAATGAAGAAGCAATAGACGTTGATGGAATGGATGAATCACAATCTTCAAAGGGTAAATTAATTCGTTTGGGTCCATTAAACAATAAACTTATTGGTACTCCAGCATTGTAAAGCATATATAGCATTTAGATAAATCATAATAATTTAAACAAACTATAAAAATAACGCTCAAAGCAATTCCTTCAAACCAAAATATGCCCCATATTGGATGATTCTCTCTGCTAACTTTCTACAAAACATTACTTTTTTTGATTTCTTATTTATTATACTATTCTATGCATTGGGGTATGTTACTTAACCTTGTAACAACTTTTGAGTTAAAGCTTCTAAATCTTCCAAAGATTGAGGTTCTTCAATTTCCATAAATTTATCATCATCGTTCTTTCTATTGATCTTACTACTCTCAAACCACTTAGGCTTCTTGGCTTGAGGTTCATCATCATCTCCTTCACTTTCCGATGAAGATTGCATATCTCTATCCAAATCAATGTCAGTAGATCCGTTACGACCAAGGTAAGTAACACGACCTTCATCTTCTTCATCACTGTAATCACTTCCGTCATCACCTTCTTCTTCTTCTTCTCTAGCTCTCTTTTCAGCTTCCTTTCTCTTTCTCTTCTTTTCTTGTCTTTTTTCTTTGGCAGTCTCCTTATCGTCTAAATCGGCCCTGTTCATAACACTAGTTTCCTTTTCAACGTATTCCTTCTTTTGGGTCATGGCGTCACCTGCCTTTTGGAAATCTTCTTCATCTTCTAATTCATAAATAGCATGCGCCTTTCCTTCATCGTCAAAGACCAATTTGGTTGGGTTTCCCTTTGACGCAATAGATGCCTTCTTTGAAAGAGCCTTCTTAGCTGATCTTTTGGAAACTGGGATACTTAAATCTGGGAGTTCTTCCTCTATAATATTATGATCCTTACGTTTGACCTTCATAAAGTCGTCTTCGTCATCTTCTTCATTGGCACTATCTTTTGCTTCAGCTTCAGCTTCGATATCAGCTTCAGTCTTGGCACTTCCAGTTAAAGTTAAGTATTCCTTAGATAAGACTGTTTGATTTTGTCTTTCAAACATTCTGTCGTACTTAGTTCTGACCTTTCCGTTATCCTTATTTGCTGATTCACCATCTTCGTTGGTCTTTTCCAATTCTATCAACTGTCTTGATGCATTCTTTTTCTCTTTATTGGCAGCTGATAATGCTTCTGCAGCAGCAGCTCCACCCTTAAATTTAATCTTAGGTGCACCAGGTAAACCTAATGATTCTGCATATTTATCAGTTGGTAATTCCTCAACCTTAAATACATCTTTATCCTTTTGGATGTAAACAGATCTAAAGTATGAAATAAATGCTCTTTGACCTAAATTTTTCATTATTGGATCTTGGAAGCATAAAGATTGTAATTGTGGCCTTATAGATTTCTTAACCTTTTGCTTTATGTTCATCTTTTTTACTTCAATCTTGTTATTTTCTAATCTCTTCAACATACCTTCTTCTTCACTTGGCAAGAGCATAAGTAATGACTTACCCTTTCTACCGAATCTGGCAGCTCTACCAACTCTGTGAACATAAGTAGCCGAGTCTTCTGGGCAATCCAATTGGATAACCCAGTCAATAGCTGGGAAATCTAAACCTCTAGCTACGATATCGGTGGCAAATAAACAAGCATGTTGGGCTTGGGAGAATTTAAAAGTGGTTTCCATTCTTGAGGTTTGCTTGTGACGACCATAAAGTTTTAATAATGATATACCTGGTTGTAAAGTTCTAAAGGTTTCATAAACAAATTGAACTTGTTTCAGCGACAGGAAAAATACAAGAATCTTGGACTTCAAGTGAGATTTAATAAATGACCACAAGATGTTTAATTTTTCATCAAGTGGCACAGTGATGTAGTACTGGTCAAGGGAAGCTGGAGTAGCTGATATGATACCATCTTTACCCTCAGCGGCAGCTGCAGCTGCTTCTTCTTCGGTTGCAAATTGTGCATCAGTGGTATTACCGATTCTCTTCGGAGTAGTCAAACTCAATCTTGCCAAATCAGAAACTGACTCGGATTGAGTTGCTGAGAATAACAAGGTTTGTCTAGTTGGAGGTAAATGTCCCAAAATACTATCAATTTGTCTCTTAAAACCCATATCCAAACATCTATCAGCTTCATCTAAGACTAACATTTGTAAATTAGAGGTTTCCATTCCTACAGCTTCGTTTAGATGTTGGGAGATTCTACCTGGGGTCCCAACCAAAATGTTCATTTTGCTGACTCTTTCCTTTTCATACTTAACATCTTTCCCACCAGTAACTAACCCTGCCGAAAAAGAGTTATATTTACCAATTTTGGTAAGTACTTCAAAAATTTGAATTGCTAACTCTCTAGTTGGTGAAATAATAAGAGCAGCAAGACCATCAAGTTCGGTAATCTTGGCTCTAATCAATGCTTCAATAGTTGGCACAAGGAAGGCCAACGTCTTACCAGAACCTGTTCTTGCAGTACCCATAACATCTTCACCCTTAAGTGAAATCGGAATAGTTTGACGTTGAATGTCGGTTAATTGAATAAATGATGCTTCTTTCAAACCTTGTAAAGTTTCAGTACTTATTGGTAAATCAGCAAATTGTGAGATTTTTAAGCCATCAGTTTTTGGGTCAAATTCATCAATTTTTTGTTGCAACTTGGTAAGTTCTTCTTCTTGTCTTTTACGGTTAGATCTTCTGTGATCCTTCTTGGCGTTCCTCTTAGGTTTTGCCATCTTGTTATTGTTATTATCGGAGTAAAGTATCTATAAACTAATGGGTACAATTTTTTTGGAATATATCTCTAATAGCGATGAGATGAGTGTTATATACAGGATATGAAATTATTACGTTTTGCAATTTAATGAAAGAGAGGTATCACTAAGAATCAAGCATCATGTGGTAAAAGATATAAAAAGTGGATGTATTGGATACCTAAAGTCAAACGAGATAAATATTAGTAAACTGGATTTTTTATGTGTTTTGACAATTGGTGGTGTTTGATATACATATACATATGTATTCAGTACTGCCAAATTGTCATTAGCATCAGAATTGGATGAACAACTCTTTACATAGAATGAGTTTTAAAAGACTTTGGTTGTCTTCCTGTACCTCCACCACTCTACCAATCTCCTATTTTTTTCTTTTTTTTTATCCCTCTAATGTTAATAACGGCCTGTTCATTTATTTTATCATCAATTTTGTAATTTCAAGCACAAATATCATAATACATAATGTTGTTCATCCAAACACCCAATTGGGACATAAATAATAATTATAAAATCTACAACAATTTCAACTTTTTGTTCTAAGTATTTATCTAAATCCTTAAACAATTCTAGCTATCTATGTATACATCATTAATGTTTTTAGGGTTTAAATCTTAATATTCTTTTCTTTTCCTTAAGTACTACTCTGTGCGCTCAATGAATCGAGACGATCACCTGCTGCTTTAATCCTCATACCTGTTCTGTTACTAAGTTCATAGTCTCCAATATCACCAACCACTTCGGCCCTTCTTAACCATTCTTTACATTCACTACACACAGCTGGAGCATTGAAGTCTGCATTGGAGCTCCTGAGCATCCAAACAAACATAGATCTTTCGTACATCACTGTAGGGTAAAGATATGGACTATAAGTCAATTTATTGAACTTGAAAGGCATTCCTTGGATACCAAAATCACTAACAATATTAGGTATAACGTGAGTATCATGAATTGCTAAACCTTCCTTTATACTACCAGACAGTCTGAGAGCAATTCCCTGAATGAAATATCTGATCATTGATTCCTCAGTGGTTTCATCAAATTTGATATAGTTACCATTAGGATCAGCAAGTTCAGATCCTTTCTTACCAGAATATCCAAGTAACTTAATAGATAAGGCTAAATGCTCTTTTGTCATTCTATTATACCCATTCCAGAAATATATTAATTCGTGAATTGGCGATGTACCAAAGCAATCAACAAAAGATAAAGTAGGACTTTTTTTCTTTCTTGATTCAACTTGCTCCAATTTACGCAACACAAATTTATCGAATGGCATTTGTTTTTTACTACCACCGATCCCTCCAGTCTTGACATTATTACTCTTGGCATGTCCTGGGATATAAGTAGGAGCCAATTCAAAATATTTTGTTGCTAACTTGGCATATTTTGAAATATTGGCGGCTTTGTCACCGACAGACGTGTCTAGTTCAGTGAGATCCATTTCAATCATTCTCATCTTACTGAGATAACAGCACGCTGCCAAAAATAAATAAACCCCTTTAGACCAGGAATTGATATTGATAAGACTGATAAAATCCCTGGCAGCTTCATCATATTGATGTTTAAAAGTATACAACATTGCTCTATCAAAAACCAATAACGCTTCAATTTGTTGCATTTGGATATCTTTTGTAGGGAAATTTTGCATCAATTCAGAAGCTTCATGTAACTCACCCCTTGAGGCCAAAATTCTTGAGTCTTGTAAAACCCAGAGAGCGTTATGTGGAAAATGCTTTCTTGCCCTTTTAGTGAGTTGTGGGGTATATAAGGAAGGGTTTTTCAAAATTTTATCCAACTCTTTGTCTGAAACACTTGCTCTATTATCGATAGAGATAATATGTGTGACTTTTGAATCTTCACAACCTGGTAATTGATATCCGACATCAACAAACTGTACGGGACCATCATAAAATACCAAGAGGCACAATAAGGCTAATTCACCATGAATGTTTCTTGATGTTATCGCAGTTCTCCAGAGCATTTTAAGCCCAATGTCCCTGTCACCTCTAAATCCAACGATAGAAAGAACTTTACCAATTGTTGGTGGGATAAGGGACAAAACTACTTGAAGAATACCAAAACAGAGTTGTACACCAGAATGAATGAACTCATCCACTGTCGACACATGTAAGTGATTATTACCAGATGGTGGCTGAGATGAAGTTTCAGAGAAAATGGATTCTTCACCATTATTACCATTTGCGGTGGAAGAGCTGAAAAATTTATGAGATGAGTCAAGTCCTCCTTCTGTATAATCATCGGCCGATGCAAAAGAACTGACATCATCATCTTCTTCAGCATCTGAATCTGCTGGAGAGCTGAGATTTGGTTTTTCAGTATCTTTCAAGAATCTGCTGTTTAACATTTGCATAGGACTTTCTGGCCTGTTAGCAAAAGTAGAAATCGTTGGTGTGGATGGAGCAGGAGGAATGGTAGTACTTGCAATACCAGCAGACGAAGAACTTAAAGATTTCTGCAGCAGTCTCTTAGATACGGAACCGGTCGGAATAGTCAAAGTACTACCAGTTTGAGTTTCTGGTGGTGTCGTATGAAACAAGTTAATATTCTCTTCCTTTTCACCAGGCTTCAACATTGTTCCTTCAATTCTTGCCTTTCTCATTTGGTAAACAATTTCAAGATCTTTCATAAGTTTAATTTCTTCAGGGAGAGAAGCACTAGAGGAAGAATTCGAGGTATCGGAAGCAGTTGGAACGTTTGATCTAAGTAACAAGGTATCTGAAGGAGTGAACCCAGGTAAATCAACGGTACTAATACTAATATTCTTATTGATGTTAGATTCAGCAGCCAATTTAGCTAAATTTTTCTTAAAAGCAGGTTCCAGCTCTTTAATTTTCTTGTAAATGGCATCCAATGCATGGTAAGCCTTTCTTAATTTGAATAAAGCCTTGGCCTGTTCAACCATCCCATTATTTTCTCTTAATAACATAACCAAAGCATTTAATAAGGTCAGTTCTGCATATGTTACTTGAAATTCGGTACCTGGTGGATAGATATGACTAGTAACCAACTTATACTTGACATTATATTTTTGATTATTTAATGAAGCCAGTTCAGCATTACTAAGAGTATCATGGGCTTTATTCATGACATCACTTTCAAATCCTAATGTAGCTTCTATGAATTCCATAACTCCAAGGGCAAGGGGTAAAATGGCAGCTGGATACTCAGAATTTGAGCTTTTATTTGTTTCATCTTGAAGCAATTTAACTCCCTCTTTTGATCTATCATCTAATAGAAAGTCCATGGCCTGCAATGCAATTTCAAAATCTTTCACTTGTTTGACAACTTTAACATGGTTCGGATGAACCAAAGATGACGTGGTCCCGGCAGTACCAATAGATGTCACTGGTGAGATCACTGAATCCAGTTCATCCGAAGTTAGCGACGAACCACCAAACAGGAGAATAGAGGCTTTCTTTCTTAATCCTCTAAACATAAGCAAAAGAAAAAAATGTTAGTTAGCAATAGTAAGATAAAAAAATGTCAATATGATTGAGTAAAATAGTGTACGTGTGTGTGATAGCTATGGATAGTTGACTAGTTGAAAGATATAGCTGATAAGCTGTAGTAGATGTAGACGACTTGATAGCTGGGGAATCTTCTTGAATTTTTGGATAGGAATAACCGGCAAAGATAAATTGAAAACAAACTAAGAAATCCGACTTTTCTTATATATTTCTAGTAAGCCTTTCGGTATAGCAATGTCGGAATCAGGACGGTGTATTTTTAGAGAAAGTAATGAATTAACTGGCGAGAGCCAACCGAAATTTGAGGGTTCTGCTGATGAGACGCGCACGCTCTTTTTGACAGCTGCGCTTTACTTGGGGGAGATGAAAATAGAGTGTATATAGATTGGTCGATGATGTAATTACGAAGTGGACAGGCTAAGAGGAGAAGGAGGGGGTGGAAGGGGGGACGTCTAAACTACTTATACACTAGTCCTTACTTTTATCCAAGGATGACCTTCAGTCAATAGTACAGGCTATTCTCGTCCACCGAACTTTCTTTCCGGGGCTCTATTTTCGAAAATGGTAAGCCCTCACGAGCTACATAATTGGAAGAAGCTAAAAACCCAGCCCTAAAAATATACGAGAATTTCAGCGTTCCCCTATTTTTCAGATCACCCAAAACGAACGGGCTGCCCCCCAAGGAGAATATACTCTCTCACAGAGAAGTTCTGTCTCTGTTTGAATCAGAAAACCCATGTTGACGTTGGGCGGTGCCCATTCCACTGCCTGGATGATTTTTTGCTGACCACGTTGTTGGCCGTCATTTTATTAATAGCCTCCTTTCTTGATGTTCTTTAATTAAAAGCATACCGGCATACTTGGGATTTTAGTTCACTGGCAGAATAAAAGAAACCGTAAACCAAAAAAGCAATTAGGAGTCTTCTTCCTTCCCTTAGTGTCAAGCGATGGGTGGTGCAAATGTGGAGGCAGAAAACCAAGTGGGGGGAGAGGAGGTGGTGGTGGAGGACTAACTATCCGGAAAATTATCCCGAATAAACCAAAGGGTAGCTCAAACTTCCGTAGTAAGTATATTTAGAAGCACACTAACACCACTAACATTACTTTTCCGAATGCAGGAATTGTTCACATTTGATTTTTGGTTCCACCCTATATATAAGTTCCCCACAGCTTACTTGACCGAAGAGGGAGAAGGGCCCAACTTAGTTGTCCTAGCCGGATAGGTTCCAGCGGAGTAATTTTTCATAAATGTAATGAATTTCACTTTTCAATGGTAGCGCTCCGCTATGGCCCCTATCCGGGGAGGACGATTGCATCGAGCTTGGCTCCCGAGGAGATCTAGTTACTAACTCCCAGTAGGGCTAGAAGAACGATCGAAGGGAGAAGAGCTCAACGCAGAAAGGTGTCCTCGCCAGATAGGCGCCAGCGGAACGTATTGTTAGGGAATATTAAAAATATAAAAAAAATAAGCTTAAAGGGGAACTGCTCCGCTTGGGACCTCATCTCAGGAGAACGATTAAATGAAGCCTCAAGTGTAGTAGGATGATGAAAGGAAATGTAGTTTATAGAAAATGTACTTGCTGGATAGAAGCCGTATTGTAACATTCTGCTTGGCCAAAAGTGAAAATATAACCATAGCATATTTCATTTCACACCAGCATTTCAAGAGATGAATGTTTTTTCTTTTCTTTTTTTTTCCAGAAGAAAGCAATTGAATCTAATTAAGAAGAATTAGTTTTGCTTTGCCGCAATGTTAATCAAGATCTCTTTATTTAAGTAATGAAAGTAAGGATCGAGGAAAAGTATTAAAGTAATAAAATCATTTTAAGGTTATCATCAACAACTAAAAGTAGAAGAATATTGATTTTTTCTCTTTTTTTTTTGAAAGTCACCACCATTGTGGAGACCACGTTCCTTAGCCTACCAATTAAATAAAATCAAGTCAAGTTAATTCAAGTCAAGCCAAGCTGCATATACTTGGGCCCCACCTTTCCTTGCTGCCACTAATCAGACTCAAACTGGCTTATTTTCAATAATGAAAAACGCTTTGCAGCCGTTGTCCTGCATAATACTATTATTATTTAACCAGAAATATGTTTAAGCCAGGTATTTTGTAGGGGTGTTAGGATGTTTACTGGCTGCAAAAAATGCTGGTTTAAATCTCAATTGGTAAACGGGCTTCCAAATGTAATAAGATGGCCAGCTTGAGGAATATTCCAAGCTGGGCATAGAATAGGAATGTGGTATATATATAATCGCTAGAAAGCTCGTGTTGTCAAGTGGAATGTTAGAATGTTAACACATACATCTTATTTTTATTGCATTTAGAAAACCTAAATTACCCAAACCCCACATACAAAAAATACCCTTTCAATACAAATAGATCCCATAGTACACAAATAACCTTTTTAAGAATGAGAATAAATAATACTTTAATTGCAACATCTTTGATAGTTGGTGCAATTGCAGCTCCAATTGTTACTGAAACAGTGACTGCTGCCACCCATACAGATTGGGTTACTGTTACTACCAATTCCTTTTATACCACCAATGTGAACATAGTAACTGTCAGTGGCTCACCACCACCAGCCAATACCCCAAGTACCACACAAAGTACCACACGGGCAGCTCCCGCACTTGGAGATGCTCTTTCTTCTTCCACAGCTAAAGTAGAAACAACACCATCTACACCAACAACCAAAACTGCTGTAGCTGTACCAACTACTGAAGCTGCTCCGACTTCTGAAGCAGCTCCAACTACCCAAGCAGCTCCAACTACCCAAGCAGCTCCAACTACTGAAGCAGCTCCTACTACTGAAGCAGCTCCAACTACCGAAGCAGCTCCAACTACTACAACCACTGAAGCAGCTCCTACTACTGAAGCAGCTCCAACTACTACCACCACTGAAGCAGCTCCTACTACTGAAGCAGCTCCAACTACTACAACTACTGAAGCCGATGAAGCACCAACTACAATTAAAACCACCGTTCCACCCACTGTAGCTGCAACAACTTCTACTTCCACTACTTCATCAACTTCTGCCTCAACCACAACTTCTTCATTAAGCTCTTTTGAAGCACAAATCTTACAAGAACACAACATAAAAAGGGCTCTTCATGGTGTTCAAGATCTTACCTGGGACCCAGTTTTAGCAGAATACGCTACTAACTATGCTGCAACCCTGTTTTCATGTAGTAATGTTCAATTGATCCACTCTGGTGGCCCATATGGTGAAAATTTAGCTGCTGGTTACGTTGGTGGTGCAGCTCCAGTTGATGCATGGTATGATGAAATCAGTCAATACAATTTTAGTGATCCAGGTTTCAGTGAAGCAACTGGTCATTTCACTCAAGTTGTTTGGAAAGCTACTTCAACCCTTGGTTGTGCAATGGTTACTTGTGATAATGAATGGAGACAATACACAATTTGTGAATATTCAGATCAAAGAGGTAATGTTATTGGAACTGATCCAACTACTGGAGAGTCATACTTCCAGCTTAACGTACTTCCACCACTTAATTAAATAATCCAAAATAATGACATTATAATAATACAATAAAATAATACAATAAAAAGATAAAAATACAATAAAAAAAACATCCATAGATATGTAAACTATTAACTTTCTACATAGCGACACGCATCTTTATCTTCACGATAATAATTATTTCATCAGAGACATGAATAAATTTTTAATCCTACAATATTTTTGACTTTTTATAAATTCACTGTGACATATATTAATTTGATTCAATAGCTTTATTTAATTATATTACACTCTTTGATTTATTTTATTTTATTTTAAATTTTAGGCAGTCATAATATTTATGGCAGCGCTTAGTTCTTTAAAACATCAGAGAACTTACCCTTAGATGGCTTAGCATCAGTCTTGGCAAGCTTGGTAGAACCTAACTTTTCAGCAGAGTAAGCCTTGGCGTAAGGGTTTAATCTTAAAAGAACTTGCTTGTTCTTTAATGGGTTCTTCTTTAAGACGTGGGTTCTCTTTTGAGTGGCTTGACCGGCTGGTCTAACAGCAGCTTGGACTTCAGCAGAGTTGATTAATCTGGTGACATCAGTGTTGGTGATGATGTTAGCTGGTAAAGTGTAACCGGACTTGACGGACTTGGTGGAGTCGGAACCGTAGACAGAGTCTAAGGATTCGAAAGCAGATTGGGTCCAGACAATGAATCTACCTAAGTGAGCACCTGGAGCTAATTGTAATAAACCTAAGTGCTTAACGTTGGTGGTTTCAACACCTGGAACGTTTCTTAAGGCCTTGACTAAACCGTTGTCTTGACCGTAAACAACTAATGGACCTCTTCTTTGAGTGAATCTTCTACCTCTCAACTTACCCTTACCGGCTCTCAACTTCTTGGACTTGATAACCTTGATAACATCCTTGTGAGCACCAATAGCCTTTAAGACAGCGACAGCTTCCTTGGTCTTGGTAACGGATTCGAATTCGTTAGCAACAACTAATGGTAATTCCTTAACTTGTTCGACTCTGTGACCTCTAGCTAAGACTAAAGAAGTGACAGCGGAAGCAGCGATAGCGGAAGCAGTAGCGTAACGCTTTTCGTTGTGGTTGACCTTGACGTGCCATTTTCTCCAAGTCTTGGTTGGAGCAAACATACGACCACCTCTACACATGTTACCGAAAGCAGCTTGACCAGATCTGTGGGTACCACCACCACCAACTCTTGGAATTCTGGCAACAGCTCTACCGGTACCCCATGATTCAGCGGAGGTTTGGTGACCGGCCTTTTCGGAGACGGCGTAAGCTTGTCTCTTGTTCTTGTTAACCTTGACAAAGACGGAGTGGACTAAGTCTGGTCTAACTGGAGCAGCAAAGACAGCTGGTAATGGTAATTGGGTGGAAGTAGCCTTTCCTTCAGCGGAAACGACGGAAACTTGAGGACGAGCAGACATTTTTATAATATGTGCAATAAGTGATGAAGAAAAGAAGAATAAAAAGAAGAAGAGAAAGAAGGATGAAGTGAAAATTTTTTTAGCCTCTTACTACTGTGAGAGAAAATTTTTTCAAATCCTGCAGGTTAGAAATATTTGTATATCTTCACCATCACATCATTATACGCAGGATCGAATTTAGTTTTTCATTACCCGGACATGAACTACCTCTCACTCTTATTATTTTTTGCAGCCATTTTCAGTTACCCTCTATGGGAGATTAATGACATCCAAAAAGAGGACAGTAAAAGTTTTGGATCTTCATAAAGGATTACAATTTTAATAAGTACTATTCTTCTATTATGAGGGTAGACCAGCCACATGAAATGTCTTCTTTAGACAGGAAAAGTATGGGATGTTAATTCTTACCCAAAAAAAAAGGAAAAAATCATATCTTTTCTCGTCCGCTTGCGCCTATCTGGCGAGGACACCTAACTGCGTTGAACGCTTCTCCCCTCAGTCGTTCTTCTAGCCCTACCAGGAGTTAGTAGTAAGTCTCCTCGAAGTGGAGCAAAGCTCGGTGCAATCGTCCTCCCCGGATAGGGGCCCTAGCGGAGCGGCGTAATTATTCTCATTATTGCAAGATATTCACCACATGGCACGAAATTGACTCCAAATTTAGAACATTCATGAAGTAGCTTGCCTGGATAATATAACTTTGATAATCGGAAAAGTTTAAAAATTCCCTATCTAAGGCTCAACATGATGTCATTGCCAGATAAGCGCCAATGGAGCGTCTTGTGTTTATTAGAATGAAATTCATCTTCAAGTGGTACCGCTCCGCTTGGCCCCTATCCGGGGAGGACGATTGCATCGAGCTTTGCTCCTCTTCGAGGAGATTTAGTTACTAACTCCCAGTAGGGCTAGAAAAATGACCGAAGGGAGAAGAGCTCAACGCAGTTAGGTGTCCTCGCCGGATAGGCGCCAGCGGAGCGCCTTAGGATAACAGGGATATTAGCAAACACATTCTAGTTATGATTCCGATAGGAGTTGTCAAAGCTGGAATGATGGCATCCGATGTCTGTGGATGAAAATGAAATTTCGTAAAGGTTGACGTTCATTTACCACAGAGAGGGACAACTAATTTAAAATAAGGTTTAGTTAATAATAATGTAATTGGACTTAAAATAGCTTGCGTGAAGTGTCTGGCTGGTAAGTCCACGGTGTTATGATTGTACAATTTTTTCTTCAGCAGCATTATTCGTCACAAAAAAGAGAGTCATAAAATGGGGTTCTATCCTTGTTCCTCTTATCCCATGCCATGTAACTGGCGGTACATGATTGGAGGGGTGAAGCCTCGTGCTTCGTGCTTCGTGCTTCATAGGGGAATTTCATCTGCTTATCTCCATGGGCAAGCCACTCGTACGCGCGGATTTCTGACCATAATTCCTACAGGAGAATCAAGCTCGATTCAATCGTCCTCCCCAGATATGCACGCCATCTCCCCCAGATGGCCTTTGCAAGAAGTTGAGGCGTATAGGGGCAAACATAGCCAATATGTATACATTGGCTACTTCTATATATAGCGTATGTGGATCCCACTATAATTCCAATGACTATGCTATCTCTAAACTTTAGAGAAGAAATGGCAATGATTGAATTACCTCCACCGTTGTATCTGCCATTGGAAAATTCTTTAAACCCTGAATTTGTTTCTTGGGTTACTATCGCCACCCAGTCCATCTTGGGCTTGTTTGGACTTTGCCAATTGCTTCAGATTAGTCTCTCTGGAAACTATGGGCCTCATGGCATTAAGTACTTCTTTGGTTCTTCGTTAAAGGCTACAAGTTCTGGAAATTTCCAACAACTTCGCTTACTTCTTGTTACTGTACAGATTGTGCTGTTAGCGTGCTTAACCAGTGTTAATTTCTTCGTTGATGGCTCATCATCTTCATCATCCACGATCGCGTTACTTTTAACTACTGCTACAACTGGATTGGTGTTTTTACCGCTTCAGGTTTACGAACCAACGAGGTCCACAACGCAATTAGGCTCCACTTTACTCTTTTGGCTGGCGACTGCTGTTTGGATATCGGTTTCGACCGCTCAAGATTTGTTTAGTTCTCACTCCATACTATCTACCGGCGGAGTTCTTGGACTCACATTGGAAGTATTCCTCCTTATAAACACCTGGTCAATATGTGTATTACACGTTAACTACTGGAGAGCAACTCAAGAACTTTTAGATTACTATGCACTTAATGAATGGTCAATTGATAGCGATTCAAATCTATTTTCAATTTTGACTATTGGTTGGATCGATCCAATAATTGCTAAAGTTTACCAAACAAACGAAATTGCTGCTGACGAGTTACCTTCATTGGCTCCATCTTTTGTTGGAGCAAAGGAATCTCTGCAAGTTCTCAAGAAATATTGGGACGCAAGTGTAAACCACTCAAGGCAAGGAGCAAAAGATAAGACTATCCCAGATTCGAAATTAAGCGTTTCTTTGTTTTTGCCGCTTTTTAAACTACACTGGTATTCAATTTTGTCGATTGGAGTTTTAGACTTTGTGCAAACAATTCTTTCATTTACCAACCCATTCTTACTTAGATGGTTAATTCAATTCTTTTCCGAAAAAACGCTGGGCGGAATCCATTCTGATTCATCTCCTCCTATTATCGTTGGTTACTGGATTGCAACCTTATTGTATTTAGTTTCTATGTTCGATGCTTTTCTTTTGAATCAAATGTATTTCTTGGAAAATAATTTGGAATACTCTTATTCTTCTGCACTTACAACCTTGGTTTACAACAAAGCTTTGAAACTCTCCCCAACTTCCAGGAAGGAAAAATCTGTAGGTGATATTGTTAATAATGCTTCCTCGGACGTTCGAGTTATTCGTGGCTTTTTCCCCAACATGCTGAACAATTTAAGCATTCCATTCCAGTTGGCGTTGTGTATCATTCTGTTGCATGAAATCCTTGGAAAGGCGACGTGGTCCGGAATTATCACAATTGCCATTGCAATCCCATTATGTGGATCTGTGGGAATTTTATTCTTCCCACTTCTCCCCAAATTAGCAAAATATGATGACGAACGTATCAGTTTAATTACTGAAGTTTTGAATTCGATCAAATCTGTTAAATTATATTCTTGGGAGAAACCAATGATTGCAAGAATTACTGAGGTTAGAAATGAAAAGGCATTGGGAACTTTAAAGACAGTCGGAATTTTGTTGTCATTTTTAATGTTTCTCTGGGGATGCATCCCATTCTTTGTTTCTGTTGCTTGTTATTCAGCATTTGCAAAAATAAATGATATCCCATTGACCCCAGATATTGTTTTCCCAGCTTTGCTTTTATTTGCAAAACTCACTCAGCCACTTTTTGCTATTCCCCTGGTAATTAATTCGATAGCTGGTGTAGTCACTAGTATTGGTAGAATAAGGGGGTTATTATTATTAGAAGAATCAGATTATGGGGTTGAAAGTATTACTGGTTTAAAGGTTAAACATGGTGACGTATCTGTCCAAATTGTAAATGGAAACTTTTCATGGTCCAAAGCTAAGTCTACTGTATCAAAAAAAGATGTGGATAAAGGAGCTTCAGTAACTGTAGAAGAGGAAGAAGATGTTCAATCAAATGAAACCGATTTTGCATTGTCAAACATAAATTTTAGTGCTAGAAAGGGCCAGTTGACATGTGTTGTAGGGAGAGTTGGTTCAGGTAAATCAACTCTTTTCAAAGCATTGCTTGGGGATTTACCAAGAAATAACAACGAATCATCTTCAGTCTTGGTTATTGGAAGTGTTGCTTATTGCTCTCAATCCCCATGGATTTTAAACGGAACGGTGAAAGATAATATCACGTTTGGTTGCAAATTTGATAAAGAGTTTTATGAAAAGACTATTGATGCCTGTGAATTGAATACCGATTTTAAGGTTTTACCAAAGGGAGATCAAACTTTAGTAGGAGAAAAGGGTATTTCTCTTTCTGGTGGTCAAAAGGCTAGAATTTCACTTGCAAGAGCTGTTTACTCTAGAGCAGATGTTTATTTTCTAGATGATGTTTTATCTGCCGTGGATGTGCATGTTGGTAAAAAGATAATTGAAAAAGTTTTAGGTTCTCAAGGGTTGATAAAGTCGAAGACAATAGTCCTAGCAACCAATTCAATATCTGTTTTACACGACTCAGAACTAATTTACATGTTGAAAAAAGGTGAAATCGTTGAGGTTGGATCATTTGACGAATGCATTAAGAGAGAAAAGGACTTGTCTGACTTGATAAAAGAATTCGGTAGGAAAGAAGAATTGGCTGAAATAGTAATTGATTCCGTCAAAGAAGAAGAAAAAGATTTAAATCCAGAAGAAGAGGAATTAATTTTTACATCGGAAATTCATCGTGTTACATCCAACGGTTCCATCGGTAATGCGTCAATACTTTCTAATTCTGAATTCCACAGTTACTCTTTGGAGAATGAAGAAGGTACCGAAAAGGGTAGAGTTAAGCGCTCGACTATTTTAGAATTTATCAAGGCTTGTAATTTTGGATGGGCTAGTGTGTACATCTTGTTGACTTTCTCTGCAACTTTAATTGGTTTTCTTGAAAGGGCATTATTGACTAAATGGTCAGAGGAAAACGAAAGGGCCAACCAGACGGTTGACGCTAATTATTATTTGACTATTTATCTTTTACTTGGAATATTTGGAGCGGCTATGAATCTTTTTGCTTATTTCATTCTCTGGACCTTGTGTATTATCAGAGGAGCCAAGTACTTCCACAACAAGATGCTCAGGTCTGTTTTGGCTGCACCTATGCGGTTTTTTGATACCACACCTATTGGAAGAATTTTAAATCGTTTTACAAATGATATACTGATGATTGATCTTCAATTACCTATGACTTTCATTAATTTCTTGATGTTAATATGTACAGGTATACTAACATTTTCAGTTGTTGTATTTAATTTACCAGTTTTAATTTTTGTTTTAATTGGCTTATTGATAATTTACAATGGTATCAGGAAATACTATATTCCTTGTTCTAGAGACTTGAAAAGATTACTTAGTATTGCAAGAAGTCCAAAAATGGCACATTTCCAAGAATCTATTGTCGGGGTTGATACAATTAAAGCTTATTCACAAGTGGAAAGATTTACCAAAAAGAATATGCAAAACGTTGATGATATTATCAAGATACAGTATCTTCTGTTTGCCTGTAATAGGTGGCTATCTATCAGATTGCAAAGTGTGTCTGCAATCTTTGTATATTCAGTGTCATTGTTTTGTTTACTTGGTATTGGGAAGCGTGGTACAATCAGCCCATCTTTACTTGGTCTTATCTTGAATTATTCCCTTTCAATTTCTACAATTTTATTCTCCATTATACGGACATGGGCAGGAATTGAAACTGATTCTGTTGCAATTGAAAGAATTGCTGAATATTCAAATTTACAACCAGAAGAACCAGCGGGTGACAAAATACTTGTTCCAAAGGATTGGCCAGTAAACGGAGAAATAAAATTTATTGACTATTCTACTAGATATGCTGATCATTTGGAAAACGTTTTGCATGAAATTAATGTTTATGTTCAAGGTAATGAGCATATCGGAATTGTCGGTAGAACAGGTGCTGGTAAATCTTCATTAACTATGGCCTTATTTAGAATTATCGAAAGTACTTCTGGGCGCATTGAGATAGATGGTATTGATATTTCCAAGATTTCGCTTTTTGATTTAAGAAGTAAATTGAGTATAATTCCACAAGATTCTCAAACAATCAAGGGATCGATAAGAGAGAATTTGGATCCTTTTAACGAATATTCTGATGATAAGTTATGGGAAGTGTTAGCATTGTCACATCTAGAGGATCATGTAAAGTCAATGAAAACCGATCCTAATGAAAGTAACAAGCTGGTAAGGACTGAAACAGAAGGAGATAATGATGAAACAAAAGATGCACCTGGTACTAAATATGCACTTGATGCCATTATTGAAGATGGTGGTTCCAATTTATCTGGTGGACAGAAGCAATTGTTATGTTTAGCCAGAGCTTTGTTAAATCCTTCCAAGATTCTTCTCTTAGATGAAGCTACCGCTGCTGTTGATGTTCAAACGGATAAGATTATTCAAGAAACCATTAGAAAAGAATTTAAAGATAAGACGATATTAATTATAGCACATAGGTTGGAAACGATTATCGATAGTGATAAAGTATTGGTATTAGATCATGGTAAAGTTGGAGAATTTGATAAACCTGATGTATTAGTAGAGAATTCCGATGGGATATTCCACCTGATGTGCAAAGAATCTGGGCTTTTGACTAATGAAGGTAAAATTAAGCGTAATTAGAGATATATAAAATAGAATATAATATCGCTGCTAATTTAGTGTAGAAGAGAGGAAGAAGATTGTGTGGTGGGTGTATTAAGTAGTGGGAAAGAATATAATCTACACAAAATTATCTATTTATATTGATTATGATATTAGGAAAGCCCAATTTCCAATGTATGCTGCTAGGCTAAATAAACAAAACTAGAAACTATCTATATCGGTCAGATTGAAAACTAGCAATAGTGCAATAAATTAATGGCGTCATGAATGTAGTGTAGAAGGGATAAAAATACCCCCAAGTGAAAGTTCTTAAAGAAGGGAGATAACAATTAATATTGTTGAATTTAACAACAATTTGATGCCTGTTGTTGTTGCTGGCTCTGTCTGGTTCTAGACAAATCAACACCAGTAGAGCGCTTATTCCTTATTTGTCTATTGCGAGCGCCACCTACGGCATCTTCTACGGGCAAAGCTCTGGCAATTACATTAAAGGTTTCCAATACACCATCACCAGATTTTGCGGAACATTCAGCGGAGATGATCTTTCCACTGGAGGTGGCACTGGCGGCAGCGCTAGCAGCTGCCTCTTCATTAAGTTGGTTAATGTATTCTGCAACTTCATCTTGCTCAACTTCTCTTTCCTCGGACAAGTCTAACTTGTTTCCTACAAGACAAATAACAATACCCTCGGGAGCCTGCTTCTTCAACTCCTTGATCCAGTCTTGGGCTTTGTTAAAGGAAGCACGACTTGTGATATCATAGACACAAAGGGCAGCGTTGGCATTTCTATAGTACATTGGAGCCAAACTCTTATAACGTTCTTGGCCAGCGGTATCCCAGATTTCAAACTTGACTGTTGTGTTTGACTCTGGAAGAGTAACCGATTGAGTCAAAAAAGCAGCCCCGATTGTCGACTCTCTCATGTTATCAAACGTATTCTTTACAAAACGATGTACAATAGATGACTTCCCCACGGCACTCTCACCGAGGAGCACGAGTTTAAACTGAGCAAATCTTTCTTCAGCCATAACGATAGTAATCAATCAATCAATCAATCAATTAAGTAATAAATCAAGCCAGCAACAAAAGTATGTTTTCAATAAAAACAAATTTATAAGAAAAGAACGGTGGTATTTATATGATGGTCACGGAACGCTTGTATTTATGATAATACAATTTCCGTATAATTTGATATGAATTTAATATCTAAGGTAAATTCCTCGATGTCTACTACTAATTGTATGCCACTGGGCTGTGCTAATCAAAATCAGAAAGAGCAAATGGTCGATGGCAAGGAGTGATCGTCAAGCCGGGGAGGAAAAAGCAAAATACTAATCATGGGGTATATGCAGGCTTCAAAAAAGCCGCTTAGTAAAAGGCATTTATGCTGCAACATTTTTTTTTTAGATAAGTCTGGAATTACCAAAAAAAGATATACTCATAAGATAAAGAAAAGGATAACCACATTGTTGATACCTGGTAATTAAGTTAGTAATTACGGATAAAGGGAACTATAGAATAAAATAGAAAAAAAAAAAACATAAAACATAAAAAAGAAAACAGTTGTTCTTGCCTGATGGGAGTCAGTGGCATCATTTTTAGGTATTAATTGGTACCGCTCCGCTAGGGCCCCTATCCGGAGAGGACGATTGCATCGAGCTTTGCTCCTCTTCGAGGAGACTTACTACTAACTCCCGGTAGAGCTAGAAAAAGGACCGAAGGGAGAAGAGCTCAATGAATAGGTGTCCTCGCCGGATAGGCGCCAGCGGAGCGTCTTGCATATGGGTGCCTAAAACTTCACATAAGTATATATATAGTTTCAGATATTTCATTTTAATATATTTATAATAATGTGCCTTATTAATTATATTCGGTATTTTTTATTTAATATCAATTTATGGCACCTTTTAAAGTATTTTGGAAAAATACTTTAAATGCTAGACAGATAATAAGATGTTTTTGTCAAAACACTTTTAACATCGATCAAGGGTTGCACCTTCCTTTGCCAACTTATGAGCCTGGTTGTTGTTTATGTTTCCGCTATGTGCTCTTACATACTCGTAGACCAAACCTCCTGCTATTTTATTTCGAATTTTCCCATCTAACTCTAGACATCTTTCAATAAGATCTCGATCTGCGATATCTTTTCGTCTATACTTTTTCCAGTTATTTTGCACCCATTTTTGCAGAAACTTTGTTATTGCGTTTATTGAATTCTGGGAGTCAGTTTTGATAACATAATTCATCTTACTGGGTGAATTAAAATAAATGAAATGTAGTGCGTGATAAATGGCTGCTAGTTCGGCCCTGTTGCTTGTTTTGGGACCACCTATCTGCGGTCAGCGAGATCAATCTTTGGAATGTGGTAGACCGGAAGAGCTGGTGGGAAGAATAAGTGACTGGAGTACCAAACCTGAGTGAGTAAGGGTTTGGATTTAGTGGTTGGGACGAGGATCTTAGGGTGACCTTGTGGTGGTAAGCTTGACTGTTTAGGTTTAGTAGTAGCATTAACAGGTCTCGTTGCTGGAGAAGGAGGCTTGAACATATTATGAAAAGGCCCAGCAGAGGGGCTTTGTGAAAGGTGCTAGCCAACACATTCTTCCAGGAGAAGGAAAGGATGGGGTCGAGTGAATCGCCAGACTTCATTGAACGTGAAGTACTGTGAGATTCGAATGGTGAACCTGTAATACGGGAGTATTCTTTGGTAGCGAGGTAGGATTCTTCCTAATTGGTGAGACCAAATGAATAAAGCTTCGAGATAAGTGTAGATAAGTAATACGATGATGTAATGATCCAACCGTGCAACCACACTAAAGCATCCCGGGGTAAAAGGCTCCGTAGGGTACGGCCTCCATGTAAGTATATTTAGCTATGGAGCTAGAGAACAACCTTAGTCAATTGGACTATTTAGTATAGTAGAGATTTATCTCATTCGAGAATGGTAAATGCCTTGTGGGCCATAATCGGTAAGTAATCTGTCGCGTACTTAAGCCACCCTCTACCTGACAAGCAGAATGAAACTCTTTCCAATATCGAATACGCCAACTTTCTCACCGAAACGGACCCCAAAATACCATAGTTCCTTGTAATCATACTATAAACTTACCCTAATGCTTTTAGCCATTCAGCACATTTCTGAAGGAAAATATATATTAAATTTAATTTTCTATATATGTTGCAGAATACTAAAATTACCTCACAATTGGCTGCAAATTTTCTACATTCATAATTTAAAACTGGTCCTTATTTGTCAGAGAGTAAAAAAGTTTAATAAGTACAACTTACCCTTCCATTAGGAAGGTTGGTGTACACTGTTTAAGAATATAGAAAAGATACAAAAAAAAGAAAGCCCGATGCGGGGGTCGAACCCGCAACCTTTTGATGACACTCTTATTAAGAGTCAAACGCTCTACCGATTGAGCTAACCAGGCTTTTTTCTGAAGGATAATTTTTGCCGGTTTCTAATGCTCAGCATGAATTTCAAAACCCAGGGCTCAAAACGAATGACTGCAAAAACCTTTTTTGTTTAACAAACCCTTGGATTTTGTTAAAGCGTCAATTCCAGATATATAGTTTTATAAGCTACAATGAGAATATCTCAATCTTTATCTAGGATTGGTTATTAATTATAGCGGTGGTTGTATAAATCCATTAAGTGTATGTTTTTTTCTCGAGAAGATCTTACATTCGAGGAACACTGAATAAAACGAACAAGTACTACTACATTTATATTTATTTTATAATAAAGGTTTTAGGGACTTCTATGTTTTCAATGGATAGCTACATATATATTTAATGATAGTAAATCCTGGAAATAGAAGTAGTAATTGCACACTTCTATATGGGAGCCTATATTGTCTGATTCCTTTCAATTTGGCAACAAGCTAAGACGTTTTAGTTTGAGATTAGTATAGACAGAGTATAAACTGTACGGTATCTAACTCGTTCAGATTAATCAGATCAGATACCATAAACTAACATCATTCACCAACCTTAAATCGTTAAAAATAATAGCTGTTTTACAGAATCAGATAAATTAATAAAATTTTACTCATATTTCTATGACTATATAATATTATCTAAGCTTACTACAAGCAAGTTTAAATCAACTATAATAAAGTTAAAAGATTTGCAAAAAAAAAAATACAAATGGTCCCTAGCAGGATCGAACTGCTGATCTCGGCGTTATTAGCACCGCGCCTTAACCAACTGGGCCAAGGGACCTGTTTCTTGAAAAAACAAAAATCCAGTTAATTTTAATCACGTAATAAATTAGAGTTTTGAGCGCACGACCTTTATTAGAGCACATTTTCTTCAAAATCATAACCATTGTTAACGGAAGTAGTTTATATGATTAGATCATCTTGTGAGGAGAGCATCTTTCTAGCAAGAGCCCTAATATGAAGAAGAAGAATTCCATCTATTTGGCGGCAAAGTATTTTCTTTTTAGCTGTGAAGTGTATTATAGTAAACTTGAGACTTTTGAGTATAAAGAATCAGAATGATCTTACGACCTGAGCAAGATGGTGATGGTAAAGTCATTACTGGTAAACCTATTTACGAAGAAGGTAAGATTACTATGGCGTCATTGGGAGGGCCTATTTACTGAGTTCTCAAAAAGACTCTTTTTTCTGGCTCGTACGCAAGCAATGCTGCTCTGTAACATGTACAACAAAACCATTGGATAAAAAGAACCACTGCGAATTAGAAGTTTTTGCTAAATCAAGAACTTACGAACGATTACTGATACTCAAGAAACTGAAAAAAATTTCAATAAAGAAAGTACAAAGGGTAAAAGACCAAAAATTTAGTCAACACTAATGCCCAAGTCGCCGGTGGCATGGGGCCTCCAAATTAAATTACCCCAAGTTAACAACCCTGATTCCGTTGCCCAGATCGCGATAAACTATAAACGTCTTTTGCTTTATCATAATAGTTTAAGGAAGCATTATTTGTTATCATGCCATAAATAAATCTTCAGCTGATTATATCACAAAAGACAACGCTCACATTACCAGTGGATATTTATGTGATTTGTCACCTGCCAATAAAGTTTCCACTTCTTCCGAGATGCCAAACCATAGTGCGAGTTGTAATAACTCTGATAATTGTTTGCAGCTCTATCTTGAAAGAGTTAACGCTATCGCCTGGCCAACCGACACAGAATTCTTAATTAAAATGTCGAAGTAGCAAAGAAATATCACCTCACTATTTCTACTTAAAGTTCCTTTCGAGAGTAGTCAAGACTCCATGTATTTGTTGCAAAAGTTAACCTTAATGCGAGTGATAAAGTTTTGTGGGTTTCACCAGAGTCTGGAAAAGTTTATAACGAGTTTGGAAATGTTTGTAACCGTCACCATTATATCATTATCGACTGTGTTCCAGGTACAAACCCTTCTCGTTTTTTAACTAGGCAAACATTCAAAGAAAGTTTACTTGCAGTTCCCTTGAAAATGAAACTCATGGAACATGTGAGCTTTGATCAGCAACTCTAGAGGCGATGTCATCTGGAGACGAGGAAATGCTGATTCAGCCCGATGTGAAAGCCATTGCACAGGAATTGAAATCAGAAGCTTTCAATAATAGACGTACACCTACTACAACTTGTTGCATAGTCCATAAAACCCAGATCTCTATTACCTAAATATTGAGCAGGGTGTATAACATAGTAATTAATTCAACGGGACAAGTATGGTAGTATAGATATGAAGCTAAAAGAGAGAGAGAAACTGTCATTTTAAAGTTTAATGGCTACTAGAACTACAACGGCGGGAACAATTGACGTAAAGAAATCGGAAGGTGTGTCGATTTAGACAGTCGTAGAGGCATTAACAAAGAATCATAAATGATTAAAAACACAGAAAATTTTTATTATTATATATATATATTCCTAACCATCATTCGGAGACAAGAACAATATGTTATCAAGAACAGGTATATATAATCAAAGTCGATGGACCACCTATCTGATAAGTTTTATTGAGTTAATAGAGTATTTCACTATGCACGCACGAAGCTGAATATATAGAAATCGATCAAACAAAATGAAATAAATACATTGGTACAGCAAGGAATTTAACTCATTATCCACTTCTTCTCAAGGGAGTGTCAGACGTAGTTTATGTACTAATGTAATTAATAGAGAATGGAATTATGTCTGACAACCTTTAAGCGCATACAAGACAGAAACTGCCAAAGAACTAAAGAGTATAACCAAATTGAAATCGGATTTAGAGAAGCGGGGAAGAAAGGACAATCACAAGTATATTGCAGCTACACAAAAAAGGGAGTTGTGTGGAGACTCAGTAAGAGAACTTTACTTACGGGATGATGAAGGGTGTATATTCCGTGTCGAGTGCTGAGAACATAAAACTTGACAACGACAATCATAAAAAACGATAAGTTAAAGCGTCGAAAGGTACATAGTAGCGAAGGGAGAGTCTAACAAGTTACAAAATACTCTCATTAGCAACATCGTAATTCCAAAGAGAAGTATTAACTTCTAGGGAGTT
This sequence comes from Dujonia santamariae, assembly GCA_030578175.1. Taxonomy (NCBI): domain Eukaryota; kingdom Fungi; phylum Ascomycota; class Pichiomycetes; order Serinales; family Debaryomycetaceae; genus Dujonia; species Dujonia santamariae. Next base: position 54,307 of record JANIVZ010000002.1, read on the forward strand.
ACGCAAGTAGAGTCCCATATAGATACATCACGACGGAAAAGTTCTTACGTAGTTCTAGTTATCAAGTTACACTCCTCCATCTTTAGGTAACATAACAACAACTTTAGACACGTAGATAGTATCGCTACATTCCCAATAAACAATTCTTTTATATATATATATATTTATTTTGGTTATTATTTACATGAGTTCTTTAATACAAGGTTTATTCTTCAATCTTGGCTAAGATTTCCTTGTCAGTGTATAATAAATATTCATCTTCACCGATCTTGATTGGGTTACCACCGAAAGATGGTAAGAGAACCTTGTCACCAGCCTTAACGGAAACTGGGATAACGTTACCAGTAGTGGTATTGGTAATACCTGGACCAGCAGCGATAACGGTAGCTTGGTTTAACTTTTCTTGGTTCTTTTCTGGAATGTAGATACCAGAAGCAGTCTTAGTAGCTGGTTTTAATCTTTGGACTAAAACACGGTCGAATAATGGCTTTAAAGCGTTGGCTGATTTTAAAATAGAGGACTAAATGTTAGTACTACATCAATCTAATTGAATTAAAGTTGCAGCCAATAGGCACGATATATGCAGGTAATCCAAAGTGAAAAATTATCAAGATAATGTAAACCAAGACAGAAGGAAGGTTGGACATTTGGCAAGGAAAAAAGAAGGCAACCCTTCTAGCTGTCTATAGAAAAGCCACCAAGTAAGGCAAATCTAACTCATTACTTTTTAATACTCTGAAAGTAGCTAATAATCAACAACACGATTAAAGCATTCTGACTTTCTCCCATTCACAGTATCTCCAAATGAATTGGTAGATTAGGGCTCACTGATCTTTCTGAAAAGTATCGAATACCTCCCCAAACAACCTTCTTCACTTCGTCTCCACTTTCCCTGCGCATATCTTCGAGTATCTTCCTACTTACCATTTTTTGTTTGGTAATTTGTAACTATCGTTCTTCTTAAGTTTAAAGGTTGGGTCTTACATTTATACTTATTGGTTCGTTCATCTCACCAGTGGAATTGTATAGAATATTCTCTGGGTTTCGCACGACAAAAGTTTCCACGTGACACTGGGGTACCACGGAGAAAACATGTATACAGGAAATTTGCAGCCAATTTCAGCCGAAAGATTATTATTATAATTAGTTGTAATTTATTTCTTTTTTTGTTTAAATATTTACTTAATCTAAGTATCTATCAAGAGGCTCACCTAAAACGTTTTCGATAACTCTTACTAAACCCTTTCTAACTTCTAATTCTACTTCTTCATCATCATCTTCTAATAATTCAGCAATGTATGGAATCAAAGTTGGTAAGTAACTTAACCATTGATCACCCATTTTTTGGAAAATAGACTTCAAGACTCTGATACTCCAAATCTTTGATTGGGAAGTTACCTTGTCATTGTCGTTGTTGATGTATTGAATCATGCCGTGGATTAATTTTTCATTGTATTCATCAGATGAAACGTTAACGGTAAAGGAAGTAATAGCCTTAACAATGTACTTACCAATACTATCTTCGATACTGAACAATTGTGACAATAATGGTTCGAAAATAGTTTCGAATCTCAGTTGTTGAGACCAGAAATCATCTTGATCATATTTAAATGAAGAGGTTAACGAATTAAGAACAACACGACGTAAGTTAACATCTTCTAACTTCTTACTGGCAAATCTCTCCAATAAATCAGCAACTGGGTCAATCAAGTAAGTAAAATATGAAGTAATAATACTCTTTAATTGATCTTGCATCTTGTTGAAGAACTTAAAGAATGCTAATAAACGAGTGGATTCATTTGAAGCCATACCTTCAATGCTACTTGATCCTTCACCAGTGGTAGCCCATCTAACAATTTGAGCAAATAATGGTCTGAAAGACTTATCGTTTAACTTCATAACAAAGCTAATACCACTAGTATGGAATGAACTTTCTAATCTACGAATAGTGTTACTATCAAACTTAGCTTCGATATCAGGGTGATCTCTAAATTCAAATGCTTGAATCAACCATTTAACAAAAATTGTAGCTTGAGCAGTAGCGGTCTTCTTTTCCAAGGATTCGATTGTTTTTTCCATGGTGTTTAAGTAAAGACCAATATTAGACACATTATCGTTTTGATAAAAGTTGTCACCATACCAGATCTTGCAAAGAGTCTTAAGAAGTTGTGATTGATCCATGTGTTGAATAACCAATTGAAGAATGTTGGAACGGATTGAAGTGTCAACTAAGTTGGAATTGAAAATGGTAAGAAGAACAGAATCAAGAGATGAGTTCATAAAAGCAGGCATCTTCTTAACAAAACAAGAAAGTAAAATAAGGATAGCTGTTTGAAGAAGGGAAGCAGAGGATGATTCTTCTTCTTCGTCGTCTTCTTCTTCTTCTTCTTCTTCCTCTTTTGCTTCTTCAATCTTCTTTTCAGTAGACTTCCAAATCTTTAACACTGGAGGAATAATCTTTGGGAAAAATCCAATAACCTTGACACCAAGAATGTTAACAATACTTGAAATAGCATTAATAGAGGAAATAATAACCTCTGGCTTCTCACTTAATAATCCTCTATCAGTGGTAATGACCTTCAAAGATTCGATAATGACAGATGCGTACTTAGATTCGTTCAACTTGGTACTTGATGAACCCATCTTTTCAACAATGACAGAGAAGGTTCCTAACAAAGCTTGTTGTAACTCAACGTCATCAACTGCAGAAGCAACAGATTTTGTGTTGCTGATGTTTGAAACTAAGGTTGGTAATAATTGCTCAAGGATAGCTTCACTGACAACTTCATCAATGTTGTTACTGTTTAATTCAGTTTCAATCTTAGTACCAGCTAAAACACACAAATTCTTAGCAACTCTAATGGCAATTGGATTACCAGTTTGAGAATCGTTCAATGGTTCAATTATAGAATCAATAAAGAAGTTAATTGGTAACAAGTCAAGCATAACTGAAAGGAGCTTGTATAAATTGTTAAGTAATTTTTCGGAAGCGTTACCATTGGTGGTATAAGATTCCAAAGAAGTCAATAAGAATGAAATAGAGTTTCTGAAAGGTTCTAAAACAGCTTGTTGTTGAGCATGTTGATCTTCCAATAAAACCAAAGCAATCTTTAATTTCAAATCGGAGACAGAATCTTCATGAATGTCTTGTTGCTTTTTAACTAACAATTCGTCAATAAACTTCAATAATTGACCCTTTAAGGAGATTAACCCACTCTTGGATAAGGATAAGATAGAAGCTCCAAAGATTGATCTACTACTTAATTCGTTAAACTTCTCAGAATCAGCTTCTAAAGGTTGATCTGGGATTTGAGTCCATAATTCATAGAATTTGGATAAACTAAGTAATTGTTCCTTTGCGCTAAAATTCTTAAACAACAGGGTAGAGAATTCAATGACAGCATTACTGTTATCAGTATTGGTAGAACCAGTAGCAACACTCTTGGCATATTGTTGACCCATCAAGAATAAAATGATGTGTAAAGATTGGTCATGATCCAAAGTCTTGGTCAAAGTGGTAAACAACTTAACCCTACGATGTCTTGGGATATGTTGGAAAGCAGCAGCAAAACTAGTTAATAAGAATTCAATTTCGTTACTTAAGGTTGATGAACCGTTTGCAGCAATAGCTGGGATAACCTTAGAAATGGTTTGCTGTAAAACGGAGTTGGAGAATTCGTCATCTTGTCTAATGGTGTGAGCACCCATAAAAGTAAAAATTGGCATAACAGAATGTAAGATAATTTCAGGAGCCAAAGAAGCTAATTCAGCAATAACTAATAATAACCTATTTTGAACTTGAGGTGATTGAGATGTTCTAATAGAGTTAACAATAAGATCAGCTCTAACAGAGTTAGAATCAAATTGAATTTTCTTGTCTTGTTGTTTCATTTGAATAATGGACAACAGCATACAGGTTGCTAAAGTTTCTTGAGCGTAAAGTACTGGTAAGTTACCATCGTTACCAAGGTAATCTAAATCAGTAAGTGACTTGAAGAGAGATTGAAGTAAATCAGGAGCAGCAACAGAAGTAGTTTGCTTCTTTAAAATGGTCTCTAATAAGTCTAAAACAATTGTTAACTTCTTTAAATGAGTAGAAGCCATGTTATTGATATCATCTCTAGCCATATTTTGTCTGGTAGAAGATGATGATCTTCTTCTTCTCTTTGGTACACCAGCTTCTGGAATTTGGGTACTGATTTGAACATTTTTCAAAATTGCAATGATTAAATCATGATCATATGATAAAGATTGCAATGAATCCATTGGATCAATTTCCAAAGAATCTTCACTGACAAGAAGGTCAATATATTTTGTTACAATCTTCAATTTCAAATCCATTGATTTTAGTAAACCAGAAGAAATAATCGAAATTATCTTAGCATCTGCTAAGGTTTGGAGTTGTTCAAATTCAGATAACAATGCATTAATCAACCAATCAACAGATCTAGTAGCAGAAGCATGTGCATTGGTGTCGAAATTACCAACAAGGTCAATAAAAGAAGCCTCCACTTGTTCAAATGAAATCTTTGACAATTGACACTGTTCTTGAATTAAAGATCTGTTTTCAAGGTAAGAAGTTAAATCGTTTTCAAAATACTTTGTTTCATCACTTAATTCCCAACAAGATCTTTTTAAGACCAAAGTTAACGGAAGAGACCATTGAGTAAAGATGAAGGTCTTAAAAAGTTGACCAAACTTTTTACCACCAACTTTTGGCTTGTAAACAGAATCTTGTAATACTTTCAATAATTGTAACTTATCAACGAGAATATCTTGTAAACTAGAATCACTAAATTGTTCTAATAACTTAAGACCATCAGCTGGACTAATTATAGCTCTCTTAGAACTCTCGATTGATTCATAAATGTACTCTTCCAAGAATAAAGTGGTAGACTTGGATTTAGATTGCTTTCTTTGTTCACTAACAGCAGAGACAATTTTCAAAATTTCAACAATGTACGAACGGATAGATTTCTCATTAGCAAAGAGCCCCAAGATTAAAATTGGAGTTAAAAGGTAGAAATCGTAATCCTTTTGCGGAATGTTAGATAATTCCTTAAGGCGTAATTTGATGAATCTTAAAGAAAGTAATCTAATGTTGAAAGGAATGGATGGGGTGTATGCAATACGAAGGAAGAAAGTAATGGCCAGTTCTGGAGTAGTAAATGCAGATTGGGAAAACTTGGAAATTGCCAATTTTTGTGAAGCAACTTCAAGCTTTGAAAGTTGGCCAAGAAGGATCTTGGAGTGATTAATAAATGGAGATGAATCGTAAAAGAACGAATTATCCACAGCTAATATTGGTGCTGAGTTGGCTAAAGCTTCATCGACAGCTTCGTCTTCCAAAATTATTTCATCTTCAAGATCGTCGGTTCCAATTTCAATGTCAACTTCAACTTCGGTGTTGCTACCATTGTCTAAGGTGGACATTAACATCATTTCCAAGTCATTGATCTTAAAATCTGTTTTAAATTCGTTTAAACAAGTCTTGAAGAATTCCGGTTGTTGTTGTAATAATTTTTCAAATTGAACAACTGTTAATTTTCTAATTGGTTCGGTAATTAAAGTTTGGTTATCTTGTAATTGATTCAATAACCAGTTTAAAATTAATTTGAAATCATAGTCACTTCCTTCAATGGAAACTAAATCTAAGAGATTTAATTTTTCAGTGTTGATAATTTGTTGTTCGGTGACAACATACAGAATTAAAAACTTGTTAATCTTGAAACCTTCTTGTTTCAAGTCCTTAACAATAGAGACAACGTCAGCGTGGTTGGTAGCTCTATTAATCGCCTTCAAAGTGGATAATGGTAAACCTCTCTTGGAAGAACCTTCCCAGAGTTGGCCTAAGACAATAAAAGTTTGTCTCTTTAATGCTGAGTCAAAAACAAATTTGTCTTCAACGATACTTTTAGTTAATGATTCAATTAATACTTGAGAGAGTGGGACAATCGAACCCAATACAGAGATTAAACTGTAAGCGGTCAACTTGCAATCGAAAACAATGCTTTGGCTTTGGCTGTCTTGTTTAACGAGTAACAATTGTCCAACGACTTCTAAAATAACATTTAAGAAACCATCTTCTTGGAATTTGCTCAAATTCTTGCTGTAGTTAGCTAATACTTGGACGTCATTGGAGAGACACAATACAAGAGCTTCCTTGTAAATGGTCTTTGTCTTTAATTGTTGAATAATGAAGTCATTGAAGAATTTGAAAAATTGTGGATCAATGAATGCCTTGATCAATGAAGATTGAGTTGGGGACTTTAAAAGGTCCTTGTATCCACCAACCCATTGGAAAATGTGTGGTAAATTAGCCTTTGGAATGACATTCAATACTTTAACGAAAATTGGTTGGGAATAAAAAGGCAATGAACTTAATAATAAGAGTTCCAGCTGGTGAATGTTAATGTGAAATCTTCTAACAAGCCATTCAACTGACTTAATTGCTGGTGCGAGTAACCAGTATGGACCTATCAAGGTTAAAAATGCTTCAATATTCTTGTTCAAAACGTCAATAACCTCTAATGACTGAACGTTACGGTCTGTGTTTATGGAAGTTTCAGAGAACAAAGTTTGATGAAATTTAGCAAATCTTGAATCTAATTCAACAAGTTCTTCGAACCCTTCAACACAAACAGAATAAATGAAATCGTAATCTTGAGTTGCAGCAGTCTTTGGATCGTAGATGAGGGATCTTGAATGAACCTTCGATCTAGACTTACGGTCCAACGAGATGGAAGCCGTTTGCAGACTGATATTTTTAAGTTGGGCGGATAAACTAGTCATTTTCCTATCCAATTATTTAAAATAGCAATAAGAAAGCAATTAATTTCCTTTAAACCTGTATAGTTAGTTAAATAAATCTTTTTGAACTTCTACGTTTTTTTTTTCTTCTTTTCTTTTAGTGATGGTATTATATTTTTCAAATTTTGATATTCCTGCAGAAAGTTAAGATGAGGTCTGTATGCAGATGATGCGATGCCCCATATAAATACGGTGGTATATACTGAAGGTTTACAATTGGATATGGATGTTTTCCGTTAGGCGTTAGGGTAGCACAGCTCGATGAAATTGTCCTGCCGGGATAGGTACTACTGAGGGAGCGGTTGCGTAATTACTAATTTGTGAGACGCTCTGCTTGCGTCTATCTGGTGAGGACACCTAACTGCGTTGAGCTTTTCTCCTTCGGTCGTGTTGCTTTGTTTTAATGGGAAAGTTTCTTACGGTATGAGGAGATGAAGGTGAAGCTTTAATGGGGTGTACATGGAGAGGAGAATTGTAATCAATTGGAATTGTTTATTTAAGGCTATGTAAAGGTACCAAGTTTAATGTAGTAAAGCCATCGCTATATATACAAGAAAATGGGACTAGTCAGAAGACTTGGAGGTAAATAATTCATTGTAAAAAGAATAGTAACTTTACAAAGTAGCATCCGTCTAATAGAAATTCTATTCATAAAGACTGAATTCCTCTTGAAACATTTTATATGTGGTATTATATTTCACGCCACACTAACCTCTCTTTACATTCTTATACATTACAAACGGCTTTTTTGTTTCGTTTTTATTTCACATTATTCATTTATACTATTAAAAGGATTTACAAAGTTTCTTCTTGTTGTGGTACCTTTAAGCAATCCAATACCAAATCTTTTCCCAAATATTTTGTGGGAGTCTTTCAGGACTTAATCTATCTTCTTCCTCAATCATTTCCAAACCGTCAAATCTGATCTTTTCTAATGGAGTAACGAAATCTGTTACACCATTCACAAAATAGTTATACAACTTGTGTCCAACATATAATGCAAAGAAAATTGGTAAAGTAATATAAGCAGCAACAAAATCACTACCGGTAAAGGAAAAGAAAACTGCATAACCATTGGTAAGAGTAACCAAACCAATAAAGATAAGAACAAAATAAGCACCAAATGGTTGGAAAACAGTTCTGTAAGTAACTCTGTCAGATAATCCGTGATATTCAATTGCCTTTCTCCACCTAATATAAGCGATTGAAAGACAGCACCACGAAACAAATCCAGAAATAGTACAAATATTACTAAACCAGTTGAAAACATTTGCTGAGGTTGATGAAACGTTCAAGTATGCTAAGAATCCAAAAAGACAAGAGACTGCGACTGCGTAGTATGGAATACCCATTTTGTTGGTCTTAGAGAAGAGCTTTGGTGCTAATCCGGCGGTACTCAAACCATATAAAGTTCTGGATGAGGAATACAAGAAAGCGTTACCAGAAGAAGCAGCTGAGGTTAAAATGGCTGCGTTGATGATGTGGTTTAACACTGGGATACCAGCATTTTGAATACCAATAACAAATGGTGATGCAGAAGCATCGGACAGTTTGGCACCTAAAAGTCTTGGATCATTGCTGGCAACGATAACACCGATGACTAAAGTACCACCAATGTAGAAAAAGGATAATCTGTAAATAAATCTTCCTGCAGCCTTTGGGATGTTTCTACGTGGAGAAACACATTCGGCACCACAAACGGCAACTAATTCAGGAGAACAGATGAAGGCAAACCCGGATTTAATGATTGCGGTCCATACAGCTAAGAATTTACCGGTGTTTCCTGGTCTCAAGTGTTCAACAAATGCTCCAGGTTCTTTCCAGAATCTAAATCCTAATCTGTCGTGAGTTGGAGCACCACCAAAGAAGATGACAATACCAACAATAATCAATCCAGTGATGGTAATTAACTTAATCCCAGCAAACCAAAATTCGGCTTCACCAAAATATTTGACACTACTTACATTAAGTAGGATAATAACAGCAAGGAAAATTGTAATCCAGACGGCAACACTGATAGACTTATTCCAATACTGTACGACGATAGCGGCAGCAGTGACTTCACTGGCAACAAGCATGGCGTAGGTGTACCAGTAATTGTAACCGTTGGCGAAACCTAATGAAGGATCAACGTAATCAGTAACGAACTTCATAGCTCCACCAGGGAGTGGGAGGAAGGTGGACATTTCACCTAGCATGTTCATGACAAAAAACATTACAATAGACATAATAAGATAGGAGGTCAACAAGGCGGCGGGTCCACATGTTCTAAGGGCAGAGCCAGTACCCACAAACAACCCAGTACCGATACAACCACCAAGAGCGATTAACTGAACGTGTCTCGACTTTAACCCACGCTCCAATGCGTCAGGGTCAAATTCTTCACCATTGATTGGATTACCCTTGTCGTCGTACTCAATTATCCTTGAGTTGGTGATGGAGACAGCGTACTGGGCAGACATACCACGGTAGATACCTGGTCTTTTAGACTCAGACGACTTTACTGAATAGATATCCTTCATATTGGAAATACAACGTAATAGAAATGTCTAAGAAGGAAGATTGAAAGCCAATTGACAAATTAACAAGTTACAAAGTTGATTTAATGATTGTACTTTTCAGATGACGGGGGAAATGTGGTTCCCTTTATAAATAAAAAGAAAACTCGAAATGTATCCACCTACCAAAATGATAAGCTTTTATCTTGCAGATAACCAAAAAAATGTTGACGAAAAAGAAATTCAAAAAATAAAAAGTCAATAACATTTTCCTGTGTGTAGTCTGCCTGCTTGTACATAACGCCGTGAATACTGCCTACAGCGACTGGTTGAAGCAAGCATAACGCGGGGCAGTAGTAGGTGGCCGCCGTGACTGGGTTTTGTGGGATCCATAACCGACATTCAATGTCAAGTTCTAGTAACGTACCAAGTACCAGACTTGGTGGGACCCCTAAACAGGTATATTTTTCCACGCAGGCGAGACCCTGGCTATCACTGAGGACCCGGCAATATTTTTTCCGACACGCTTAGATAAGGCCAAGCAGGGCTTAACCAGAAAAAATGCAACACAAAAAATTCTACCTCGGAAAATTTTTCTCGTGTCCAGTGAAATCGTTGGCGATATTGGCATTCACAAGCGAGCGAAAAGTTTTCCATACAACCAGCCAGGAGGAAAGCTACTAAGCTGCCAAAGGCTGCCAAAGGCTGCCAATGTAGAGAGGACACTTAAGAAGAAAAAACGGTGTTTTCGCGAGGGCAATAGCATAGCAAACGGCTACCGTAGTATAAAGTGTTTTGTGTGGCCCTATGCTTTTATAAGGGTGTGTTCTTTAGCGGGTAATCAATAATTGGTGGTTCTTCTCTTCTCATATATTACCCCATATTTCACTTGCCAGATTTTTCAGGTGTTTCAGAATCCCTATATTTGAGATGGCATATATTGCCATCCTACCCCACAATCGCCTTCTTTTTCTGATGTTAATTGAGCCAAAGTCTTAATTTCTGCCACTTTATTAATTTATGGGTAAATCTAAGCGAGTAGGTTTCGCGGTCGTGATCCTGCCGCATCTAACATAATGGTCAGAAAAGTGTTGCATTTTTTTCTTATGCCATATTGATAAGGCGTAACTCCATTTAATTGACCCGTCGCGATATGATAGTTATCTCCTCGATTGCTACTAGGCAATAGCTTGTTATCTAAGTTTTAAATCCAAGAATTGGTCAAGAAACGGTCCGTCTGATGGTATTCTTATCTTTAGAGATTAACATAGTAGTAATTCCATTAGGTAACAAAAAAAACAGCCATGTGACTTAACGAAAAAAAGAAAAAAAGAGGAGTATTCCTTAATCAAATTGGACCATCCAAATATGCTAATTGAACTAATTTTTTTTTCTTTTTAATTAAAAGATTGTGGTATATAGGGCGATATGTACAAAAAAAAAAATAAATGGTCCCTAGCAGGATCGAACTGCTGATCTCGGCGTTATTAGCACCGCGCCTTAACCAACTGGGCCAAGGGACCGATTTTACATAAGAACATATTTTCGGGGTCTTTAACATACTCCCGTTTTCAGTCACGTGATAGTGTAAACAAAGTAGAGGTAGAAGGAGATGAGTTTTATATAATTTAGAGTTGAACTGGTACCACTCTATTGTACCCTTAGTCAGCAATTCATAAGTCGTAAAGCTAGGCTGTGCAATTTGATCAAATTTATAAGTTCAGTTAAGTTTTAAAAAAAAAAAAATGATAAGATTAGTTAAAGAATGTAGGGCTGAGGAACGTATCATATAAAATGATAATTATAGTAGAAGAGAGTTTGAAAGGGTTTTGAAAAGGATTTCACTTAAAAAAAAAGAGACTATTATAGTCTACATCATTGCACGTATACTTACTATGTATTTGAAAAAGAAATAATAAATTCTGTATTTCTGAAAAGCTCATTTTAGAATAAATATTTGGTTGGATTTACATTCAGTAACCATTGGAAAGAGCTATTTTATCGAGTTAATTGCAAGTGATCCTTGCAAAAAGTCAAACTTAAAAATCTTCCTAATGTAAAATCTCATAAGTTAAAGTAAAATCCACTCTAAAATTCAGTTGATTTTCATCTTAGTTTTGATTTATTTCTCCGAAAATACATATTCAAACAAAAATTAGTATGTTCAAGCTAAGGTTTGAGCACTACTCAAGATCACAACCACTTTTTCAATCTTACCAAAAAAACGTAACAAATTCAATCCGATTTACCTAGTTAAACAGTACAATTCAGAGAAATATACTAACAGCACTAAAATCATTCCTTCCCTAAATTTATTTGCTTCCACTGTACCTTTTTTTTTCAACTTACATCCCCCAAAACAACCGAAGGGAGAAGAGCCCAACGCAGTTGTCCTCCCCGGATAGGGGCCCTAGCGGAGCAGAAATCACATGTACAAATCATCACAACATCGTTCTATCACCGCTTGAAGAGTCTTATTACGGTGGTGCGAGCACTACACAGAACGTATTTATATATGTTTATTAAACTACTACATGAATAATTACAAACATCAAAGTATTACGTGGAACGGTAGCTATGTATCTTAAAGCAAGACAGTAAGATCCATACTACCACAGCTTCGTTACTAACCATTATCCTCTCTTTGGATCTAGATAATGACACAACAGCCTGCTGGATTATCAATATCGTTGCCCATTTGTCCCCTGTAGGTTCTGTACTTGTGCTTTTCCGCGGGTAACGGCCAAACTTCTGGTAACAAGTAATCAGGAGTCTCTTTGGCAAAGTTTAATATCATATACGAAGCACTCGAGACTGGTATCCTCTTCCGCTCTATCGAATTATTCAACGACTCGTTGACCGCCTCGAGCCTACACATCCTTATGTGCGCCAATCTTTCCTCTAATTTTTCTTGAATGTCGTCGTCCATCCTGTGGTTTGGAATTTATAAGGTTTCGATACGACTGCTACTAAAGAAGTCGTGAGCCAAATAAGTTTTCAACCCCGGATTTGTTTAGAAGTCGTAACAGGGAGACATGCCCAATGACGATACCACATTATATGGGTAGATAACCAATACTATGCAGGTATCTATAAATGTTTCAGAGATGTGGTAGTTTTTGTTTCCCCATTTGACAAAAAATAAATAGCTCTTATCTAACACCCCCCTTGTGTTTTAAGATGCATGCCGGCAGGAACCGGGTACAAGAACGACATCCAAGAATCTTTATACTTTTTCATGATCATAAAACAATGATATTTACTTTGACTGTAATTTTTGGTGTCTGGGTTTTCTTGAAAATGGCTGCAAAATATTATTTTTTCTTAGTGAAATGAGAGAATTATAAAAAAAGGGCCAAAAAGGTACCGCTCCGCTCGGGCCCCTATCCGGGGAGGACGATTGCATCGAGCTTTGCTCCTCTTCGAGGAGATCTAGTCACTAACAACATGTAGGGCTAGAAAAACGACCGAAGGGAGAAGAGCTCAACGTAGTTAGGTGTTCTTGCCGGATAGGCGCCAGCGGAACGTCTTGAAATAATAGGTTAATAAACATGACATTGTATTACCACTCGATTAGCAGTCTAGCAATGCAATTATTTTCCTTTTTGAGTTGTTTTATATTGGTTATACTAATTAAGAGTAATGTTTTCCAAATTCAAGAATTTTTTAAAAAGATAAATGCCAAGTATGAAAATTAATTGAGAAGTGAAGTAAATAAAACCAAGTAATATATCAAGTGAGGATAAACACAGTCATTTCTAGCTGTTATCTGTAGAAGATTTATAGAGCCTAATATCACACTATCTATATTAAAAAAAAAAGAAAAGTAGAAGTTGTGTGGAACATATGCTCCACGGGAGGCTCGAACTCTCGACCTTCAGATGGCACAGTGTAGAAATTAAATTTCTATTACTATGAGACTGACGCTCTACCGACTGAGCTAGTGAAGCAACTTCTGGTGTCGGAATTGGTCAAGGTGATTTAAAAACAGAGGTGATAGCAACCATTGAGCCCTTTATTTTTGATTCAAGATAAGGTTACACATCAGAATCACTTTACTAGCCCAAGTTAGCTCTACATATATATCTTACAGATAAACCGGAATGCACAGGTAAATGGTTTACAGAAGTTTATTAGAAGAAAGGGACAGGATGGGAGCATTTGTTATTATATTCTGAAAATTCTCAATAGGTTTCATCAATGAGGAATAGACAAAACTAGGTTATTATTATACTAAGGTAATACGTCAGTTTATCGTCACAAGAAGTCATTCAAATATCTTGTGTCTGAGATAACATACTGAGATTTGGCAAGTATGCTTTCGTAATAGTAATACACATGTTGATTTATAGGTGGATACTAATGAAAGACATATTTATTATTGTGATACATTAAATCATTTTAACCTTTATAAAAATCTTTTAATTTTAGATGGGAAGTACCTTGTTAAATTTTACTTGATAAATACATATAAAGGTATATTTAAATAAAGAAGATCGAGAATGTAAAGGAAATTAATCTTTTTCTTACAGTAATGAAAACACAATAAATCAGCAAGTAATATCGAAAACTCATGATCACCAACCATTTTTTCAATAGCAGTCTTTTGATAATGCCTTGTAGCTAAACTACCAGACCCTTCAATGTAAACAATATTGGAACTATTAATTGCCCGAGCCGAGACTCAAATTCGTCTCTCCTCTCTAAGATCATGTCTACCATTCGCCTGTTTAATGGTACCTCAAAGCAGCAAACCTGGTCGCTGCAGTACTAACAATTTATCAGAGAGTAGAGTCAAAGGGACACACATCTCCAGTAAGTATCGTGTAGCAATGATAGACAATCCTGCAATGCCTAGATCCCCACCAATACCAGAAGAGATTTGAGCAGGACGCCTAGAATTATTAGACATTTGCATAGCATAGCCATCCAAATTGGTGGGATTCATTACCTTTTTCATTCAAACTTATAATTCCTTCAGGATTAATTGCTAAAATGAACTCTGGTAGGAAATATCACTGGAAAAGGAATAAAATTTCCCCGATACCATTGAGAGTTTCTTAAAAACAGGTTTATGTCATTAACATTTCAAAAATATAATCATTATAATCAATTAATCATTGTATTTGAGCCCTACTGTGTTGAAATATCAATTATTTTAAATCTCTTAGTTGCTTCTTCAATTGTGAATTCAGATTCTGCTTGGTGCCATCTTTCATGCAACCTTCCAAACACTAATGCTAAATTTGGTTCATCCCCTTGAGCTGAATTGAGTGCCTTTTTACCAAATAATCTACCCTTTTCATTCCCCCATTGGCCAGACGTTATTCTTTCCCATTCCTTCGGTTTTTTATAACCCAATCTTTCTAATTTTGGAGAATTTAAACTTTCAGGATCAACAATTGCTGGATATTTCATATTACAAAAATAAATTATTGCCAATCTTTTAAAATTCTTTTGGTCATCAGGTGGTGAAACAACTCTATGAATTGAAGACTTGAAATAGCCACCAGTGAGGAATTCCATAGTGTCTCCGATGTTCACAATAAGACCACCGGGCTTGTGACCAACAAATTTCCACTCACCAGTGAAATAATCTCTGATTTGCAATGATAAAATTGGCTGTGATGTAATGAATGTGAAAGCATTACCATCAGAATGACCTCTGAGCCATGTATTATCGACTTTTTTTTCATCACTAGGATCCATTCTATCATAAGACATGAATCTACCAACTCCGTGGCCAGAATTTTCATAATCATCTTTGATTACTTTGAAATAATTCTCCCAGAGGAATCCTTCAGGTAATTCCAATATAATGTCACATAAAATTGTTAATTTCCTTAATATATCGTTATGAATTTTACGGTAATAGTTAGCAATTTCTGGCAAATGATGTAAAACTATTTCAGGATAGTTATTCCTATCAGTATCAAAGAATCTTGGTTGAGTTGCATTGTGAACATTATAAAATACAATTGAATCTTCAACTCCATTTTTCATGCTCCAGTATTTTCGAGGTTTGAATCCAGCACCTCTTTCAGCACCCATTGATATTGATCGATCTTCTAAATCTGATTTCATTGCACCAGCTAGGTACTTTTTCTGTTCTTCATCAGGAGTTTCATTAATCGATTGGGCAATTGACCTTAAATGTGACAATTCTTTAATAGATATGCCATGATTTTCAAGTAGAATGAATCCATATGTCGATATAGATTTTTCAATTTTTGCAGCCAATTTTTGACGGGAAGGTAAGTTTTCTTTACCCTCTTTGAAAAGTGAAAGATCAAGAGAATCTAATTCAATTGGCTTATCAATAACACTTGTAGAAGGTGAAGCCTCTTCAAAAGGTCTAACATTATATTTCTTATCAATAAGATCAATTTGAGTTTTTGTTATAGGGAATGCTTTTGAACCAGTAAGACCAACAATATCTGACATAATTGTAGATAAAAATTGAATGATAAATACCAATAAATGTAGCTAAATTCTCTCTTTTAACTAGGTTACAAATGTAGGCTTATATATATAAATTATTGTGGCTATAATTGTATCGATATGCCACAGTTTGACTAATTCTAATAACATGCGATTCCAATGTCCAGCATGTCACTACTGTAAAGGTATCAACCAGCCAGGCCACTATCTAAAGAGAATTCGAGAGTCTTGTCTCGTCGTAGTCCCTAAAAGAAGAGTATTACCTGGTGATAACCGCTCCGCTAAGGCCCCTATCCGGGTAGGACGATTGCATCGAACTTGGCTCTTCTTCGAGGAGAAGCTGATTTATAAGCGAGAAGTGCTTAATTTAATCATAGGAACAGAGATAACGTAGCTTTTACATTTTGCGTTCCACCAACTATTCAAATGGACTTAGTAACTTTATCTAATTGCTTACATCATTATTTTACCATAGAATGATTGTATTTTCTATTTAATAAAGAAAAAAAAGGTCAAAATCAAATGATTTTTCAAAATGCAAAAAAAAGTGAAAAAAATGTTAATGTCAATGTATACCATAATTCGTAAGATAAAACGTAAAAGGAAGGAAAAGAAGAAAAAGAAGAAGAAGAAGAAGCAGTAAAAGTTCTTCAAAATCTCCCTGAAAATAATCAACCCTTGTAAAAAATAAGCTCAAATAAATGAACCATAAACCTGGGTGTCACTTCATTTTTTAATCTTCCGTTGTTTAATAAAACTGCACTAGTTTCAATTTTAAACTCAAGAATTTATATACTACGCTTCGCCCAGGAGTCAGTATCACTACTGCCAAAACTAGGTGATCAGATCAGACAGAAACAAAAAAAAGATTTACTTCTTTGGTCCGAATAATGGTTCACCAATGTTCTTACCTCTCAACTTAACACCAAGAGCTCTTTCCAACTTACCTAAAACTTGTTGGTTTGGAACGGCTCTACCGGCTTCGTAATCATTAATAACTTGTGGCTTTTCGTTAATCTTGGTGGCAAGATCCTTTTGAGTCAACTTCTTTTCTTGTCTACCGGATTGAATAGCCTTACCAACACTAGCATCTAACTTCTTAGTTGGAACAACATCATCAGTGGCATCTAACTTAGTCAATCTTTGACCTTCTGGGTTAGACTTGGTGTTAGTAGTACCATACTTCTTTTCAGTTCCAATAACAGCACCAGTTCTTCTAGCAGCATTTAATTGACCAGCAGTCTTAGCAACAGTTTGTCTTGGACCACCACCGCCAACTCTAGCCTTTGAACCAATAATAGTAACAGAATCCCAATCAGACATAATTTTTATTTATTTATTAATTTCTTTTAAATTTCTTTTAAATATGAATTTAATCAGTAAAGAAGTAAAGAATGTCAAATGTCGAAAATTTTGTTCACCCACCATTTTGAAAGTAAGTGGTGACAAATTTATGTCGTGTGTCGAATCACTTTTTTTTTTCAAGGAATTGGTTGGTGCACGCTACATTAAAAGGTTCCAGAATATACCTTTAGTTAGCAAACTAAACCAATTCATTAAAACATATTCATATGACTCATTATTTCTTATAAATGGTATAATGTTGAAAATCAAAGGGAGCCCTTTCATTTGATCCCTTCTTGAAACTTTTTAGTTTAAAAATTGCTTATTTTGAAGGGGAGGGGGAGATTGGGAATTGATTTAGGTGCAAACAAAATCAAATTATAATATGACATGACGCTCCGCTGGCGCCTATCCGGCGAGGACACCTAGCTGCGTTGAGCTCTTCTCCTTCGGTCGTGATTGTAGCCCTACCTACCGGGGGTTGTTTGTAAGTCTCCTCAAAGACTCAAAGAGGAGGAAAGCTCGAAGAAAATGCAATCGTCCCCTGGATAGGGGCCTTAGCCGAGCGGTAGCTGTCATGATCAATATCATTTCAAAGCCAGCAAGCGACTATCCAGCGCAGACATATCTCCCTTTGATAGTTTTTTATAAATCACCTGAGAAGTACAATCAGATCAATTTGAAAAACTTTTGATAACTCTTGTAAGATTCATGTATTGGGCTACCTAATTGGATATGGAGATTGTAGAAAAGGAAGGAGGTGAGAGTGGGTTTTAATTTTGCAGCCATTCCTACATATATCAATTTTGTGTAACCCTACCGGTCAGGCTCTTAGAAAGTAGCAACATTATAAACCCAAAAATTGTCTCATTCCCCCCCTCCGACTTTGTAAAAGTTAAAGAAGGGTAATAAACTCGAAGGATTTAAATTTATTGAGGTCAATTGAAATTCATAAGAAATGGTTAAAATTGAAGTTATTTCTCGTTCAAAGAACCTTAGGGGTCTTTCAACTGATGAATTAGATATTGGTGAACCAACATCTGAGCTCATTAAGTTGATCTCCGAAGCTAATAAGAATATTTCGCAAGACAGATTGCGTGTTACCATCAAGGACGCCGGTGCCAGGGACAAGACGAAGCAGCAAGTTGCGCTTGATAAGAAGTTGCCAATTTTCGAAGCTGCTGGTATTCCAGACGATGCCAATGACATTACCTTGTACGTCAAGGACTTGGGTCCTCAATTGGGCTGGAGAACGGTTTACTTGTTAGAGTACTTTGGTCCATTGGTTATCCACCCACTTTTCTTCCACTTTACCTCAATCTACTCCTCGTCTAAGGGTGTCCACACTGAAACTCAAACATTGGCCTACGTGTTGGTTATGTTACATTTCTTGAAAAGAGAATTTGAAACTTACTATATCCACAAGTTTTCAGCTGCAACTATGCCATTTTTCAACCTTTTCAAGAATTCTGGTCACTACTGGATTTTATCTGGTTTCAACTTGGCCTTCTTTATCTACGCTCCAAATTTCACCGAGTCTTCCAATTCTTTTACTAAGTTTTTATTCCACGTAAACGACTTCCCATCGTATATCAACTATGCGTTAGTTGGTTTATGGATTTTTGCTGAAGTTTCCAACTTAAAGACTCACTTAATCTTATCAAGCTTGAGAAGGAAGGATGGTGAAGGTCACGTTATCCCATACGGTTATGGATTCAATTTGGTTTCATTCCCAAATTATTTCTTTGAAACCTTAGCTTGGTTCGCCTTTGCTGTTTTAACTGGTAATTGGACTTCTTGGTTATTCTTAGCTGTTGGTGGTGGTCAAATGCTTATTTGGGCTATCAAAAAGCATAAGAATTACTTAAAGAAATTCGGTGATGAATACAAGAAGTTGAGAAGAAGTGCTATGATTCCATTTGTTATCTAATAAATGTGAACATATTTTTTATATTAATTATTCACCCTTTCCACTTATTCTTCACAGAAACAATTTTCTTTATATATGAGTGTATATCTATATGAAAAAAATCTTGTACCATAAAAGTATAAGCTATGTAAGAGATATGAAGATGTTAGCCGTAATGTTGCAGGTGAAGACGGAAGGACCCACTTCTAGATTTTTCTACTTCTTTGTCAAAAAAATGTCGCTTATATTAATAATACAGAAAGAACTTTGAAATAAAACAAGAATAAAGCTCTATATATATAATGTATGTGTAATACTTAAAGATGCAGGCGTTTAAATCTAATCATAATTTTAAAATTTATTAATATTTTAATTTGTTATTTTCCATTAAATCATCTAAATTCTATGTTTAACGCATGAAATAGTTGTACTTACCCTTTTGTTCCCTGGAAACATCATTGGATTCAGTCTTTAAATCCCATGAAATTTCAATATCTAATTCTCTTGGGTTGATGGCGTTTCTTTGAGAAGCAATTGAACCCTTGATGACATCACCCTTCTTAACGTCTAAGACTTGGTCCATGTAGAATACAGTTTGCTTCCAGTGAGTGTATTGCTTCATTGGACCAGTGTGTAAGGTAACCTTTTCGTCACCTGGGAAATCACAATCCCACCAAACAATGTAGGCGTGACATTGATCGTTGTCAATGGCCTTGATTTCGAAATTTTTATTGAATTGTAAACCTTCCTTGGTAACAGTGTTGATGTCAAAATCGAAAAATTTGTGTGGAGTAGTGATTAAGGAGTTGTTGTCAACGGTGTCAACTAATGGCTCAACCATGGCAATCTTGATGAATGGAGAGTAATCAAAGCCATAGACATCTTCCCAGTAGTGAATTTTTTCTTCCTTGTATTGTGCGTCTTCAATACCAGCAATGTACATAGAACACTTGTCTGGTAAGATCAAACCACCCTTTACAAGGTACTTGTCACGAGCGTAGATGACAGTGTCCAACATGGATTCGTACAATAAGAAGTAACCCATCCATTCAGAAACGATTATATCAACTTCCTTAACTGGCAATTCAATGTCTTCTAACTTACCTTGTAAAAGGGTAATCTTGTCTTCAAACCCGTTCAAGCTAACAATTTCCTTAGCCTTTTCGATAATGTTAGACATATCAACAGAGTAAACGTGCTTGGCACCAGCCTTAGCAGCAAACATAGATAAAATACCAGTACCACAACCAACATCTAAAACAATCTTGTCCTTGAAAAGATGCTTGTTCTTAAACATAGCTGATCTGTAAGATAAAGTTCTTGAAGTATCCTTCAACATTTCTTCGTGGATACCAAAATGGTCGTATGAAGAAAAGTAGTGTTGTTCAGAGAACGGTAATGCTGCTTTATCAGTTGAAGACATCTTTAATTATATAACTAGCTGCTGTTATTTAGAAAGAAAGACAAAAGAAGTAATTTTATTATTATGTTTTTTTTCACGATGAGGGTGATGGGGCCCATCAAGAATTTCATCTCATCTCGTTATCATTTACATGCAGGTTATATTGCAACTACACTCTTCTCTATTGTGAATACTATCTAATACTTACAATCTTCTACCCCAATGCTTGTCGAATCAAACCGGTGATGGCAATTGAATTGGACTTTGTAATATACTCTTCTTGATAGAGTGGCAAGATTATTATGGCATAGAAGTGGTGTATGATTCTTATGGAATGGATAGTCGATTTATATTTTTGCGATGAGCAATGAGATGGTTCCGCCGGCCCCTATCCGGGGAGGACAACTGCGTTGAATTCTTCTCCCGGTCGTGCTCATAGCCATACTGGGAGTTAGTAGTAAAGAGGAGAAACACTCGATGAAATCGTCCCCCCGGATAGAGGGGCTCCAGAGGAGCTGTACCATTTGAAGATTATTACCGTCTTATTCATTCGCTGGCGCCCAAGAAACGTTGATAACATTGGTATATATTCAATTATTGAAAATATTTATTAAGAATTAAAACACTGTTGGTTGATACAGATAGTCAACAGATTCTACCTACTTCGATTCTACCCACTCGATCTCTTTCACTTCTTTGTTTATTGCTGTCTGACTTTGTGTCTAATAAAATGACAAATGGTTGCAGCAATAACACTAAATCCTAGCATAGAGACCAACACCATGTTGGAATATTTAAATAATCTAGCCTTGTCAGCTGGCCATCCACTATATAAAGCATAAGTAGAAGTTACTGAACCTAAGTTACCTAAACCTGAAACTAAAGCAGCACTGACAGCAGCACCAACATCACCGTAACGAGGCTCAAAAATTTCCAGCGACCAAGACATACAAATTGGAACAGTTGGACCTAAGCCAAAACCAGCAATAAGCAAACCACCATATTTACTCCAAGAACCCTTTGCAAACGTAGTAACAAATAACCCACACATAATTATGAAACATGCACCAGAGAAGAATAAAGCTCTGTGTTGCTTGTACTTGTCAGCAAATGGAGTGATAAGCAAAATACCGAATAAATCAAAAATCCAAATTGGTGCATAAAGTAAAGAAACATCTATGGATGATAGTTTAGGATTGTTAACAGATATAATAGTAGATCCAAAAACTGCTAATCCAAAACCGGTACCAACGACACCAAAATACATAATAATCAATGGCCAAATTCTTAAATCTGTGAAAACTTGAATAACATCCTTTGTCGTCCATTGGATTAACTTATAACGATGTTCAATATCTTGACGGTGTAATTCACGTTCTCTTTCATTCAATGGATGTGGTGGAGTAAAATATTTATGGTATAATTTCATTAATGCGCTTTCGTCCTTTGAAGCTTCTGGTTTAAATGGTCTATCAGGTAACCACCATAAAAGTGAAATACCAAGGGCAATAGTAATAACCCCGTAAACCAAATACATCCATTGCCAACCTGTATATCCTCTAACACCGTCCATCTTTTGGAAGCCTGCGCTAACTAACCCAGCAACAGCTGCAGAAATTTGAGCAGCAGTGAAGTAATATCCAATTCTTCTGGTCAGTCTATCATTTGGATACCAAAGCGAAACGTAGTATGACAAACCAGGCCAAGTACCAGCCCCAACGACACCAGAAATAAATCTAACAGCCATAACACCCTTATTGTTAGTCAATACGTGGTAACAACTGTAGACAACACCAACAGTGATAACAATTCTTGCTAACCAAGATTGCGGACTGACTCTTGTCATTACAAGGTTCATTGGAACATCAAAGATAATGTAACCAACATAATACAAAGCAGATGCAGTTGAAGTATCATGGGAAGTCAAATGTAATTGTTGAGCCAATGAGTGACCTTGAGATCTATTCATTGTCAAAGTTAAACCATAAACATTAGAACCAAATGAAGTTAAAAAGTATAAACACCATAACGCTGGAATGATTCTGTAATCCAACTTTCTGTAAATCTTATCAAGTTCTTTCTTGCTAGTAGCGTACTCATCACTGACAACTTCTTCGTCATCAAATTGAGCCTTTGTATTAGACGATGTATCCGTCTTGATAATTAGTTCTTTGTGAACACTAGACATTGTAATATTAAGAGAATTATTAGTCCCTAGTGAAGAATAATAAAAAAAGAGATGTAGAATGAAGGGGAATTTCTGAGGTTTAAGTAGTTTTCCGTTTGAATGTGTGAGTCAATATTGCTTAAAAATATTCTTCAAATTAAGCTATGTAATAAAATTTTAAAGTTAAGTAAGTTGGGTTAATAAAAAAAGGGTGCAAAAAGTGCTATTAAGTTGGGAATTGGGAGTCAAATTGTGCGTCAAAAGGTGACTTTGAGTCTCCCTGTATGAAAATTTTCCAAGATGACTCGCAGTCATCTTCACGTGGAAAGCTGCGAATAATCGTTTGACTCAAGTGGAAGTTGAGGTGATATTATATTCAAATTGAAGAGAAATTGATACTGAACATAACGGTAATTAAAGCAATAGCAAAAAAATGACTTCTAAGGAATGAATGGTAAAGGTGGACAAAGATTTTAAAAAAATTATCTGGTTTTGTCAGAGGCATTTTCTTTTATTTTTTTATTTTAGGGCGATTTTGAGTCAAAATGATTTTATGCATTATTTATGCAACTTGCAAAATATTATCTCGGAGATTTCCCGGTTTGTTAACTCTATAACAACACTTCTGTATTTTTTGTTAAAGTTTTAGCTAGTACGCAATGAAAGGGCGAAAGAATAAATTATTGCTAGCAACATCTAATTGAGTTAGCGAGGATGATAGGTAGTCATCACTTAGTGTATTCAAATCCGCTTTTTTACAACCATAAATCTAGACTGTATTGTTTTTTTGCATTGCATCATTGCATCATTATTTCTATTTTAGAATTTTTTTTTAGCTCTCTTATTTTGGCTTTCTCTGTTCCACTATTTCATTATTTTCCTACCAGTTTCGGGTTCATTTCCCAACATATCAGCTTTCTTGATTTGTTGTAATTTTGGTAGACGTGTGCTAACTGGCGTGGAAACAAACGCCTTATAATCTTTCGATGCAAATAGGGTGTACCCAGGGTAGATTAAACTGACGCTACTGACACTACTTCTTCTGCTAGGTGGCTCATAATGATATGACTCCAATAATAATGTTGGTGTAGGTGGAATATGCACGGTACGTGGACGCGTAGACAACAGTTCCTCTGTAATAATTGGTAAGACTCTTGAAACAGGAGGTAAGAAGCACTTCTCCTGAGACTTCTCCTTCCCTCTTAAGGACTCCCTAGCCCTTTCAAGGTTAATTAACTGGCTGTCGCAAATAGATGCGAGCTGGTTTAATTGAACTACTGGACTGGACTCTTGCTCACGTTTTACCTTCTTTACTACCCGGTTTATACGGTCAGGGTTCCTTGCCAAATTCTTACTTCCATCGCTTTCACAATTCACACTAAGTGATCGAGGACTCTCGGGAAGCTTCTCTGCAAGTAACTCCATGTCACGGAACAAATTCATACAATTATTCCAGCTTCTACTGGAATCAAACTCAATTAATGCCAATGTAAACACTTCCCCATTGGAAGCATTATGGCATTTAATTGAAATATCATAGGTGCTTCCGAAACAACACTTAAGAAAGATAACCTTGGTTTCAAGCTGGGTAAAAGAAAACGAGTTCAAAAAAAAGTAGTTAGTACTAAGACGACAATAAACAAAAACCAAAAGATATCTAATATTAAACTTACTATTCTGTATCCTCTATAATAAATATTCAACATCACTTGATTGTTGGCGGCGTCGTGGATATTGATTCCAAATTCAGCATCTTTGAAAAAACTATCTCCTCTTGCAAAGCAAGAAACGGATTTCAATGAATCCATTTGTCTTATTTGGTGAATGGACGGCATATTGCAAACACTAACTAATTGGATTAACTTTAATAAAGAAAGCTTTAGTGAAGAAATAGAAGAAGAGCGAGTGGTGCTAATATATACTAAGTGTGTTAACGGGGTAGTAGGTGGGGTGTTGCAAAAACCATTTATATGGGTGTTAGGGTGAAGCTAAACGAGGAGTCTGGCGAAATGGTTGCAAAATTAACCTAATATCTACGTTCAAAGCAGTAATAGGTGGGTGATTTATATATATCTAGTTGATAATACTCCCCTTGAGAAAGAATAAAGGTACTCGTTTTCTTCTTTTAAAGGTCTATCTACATATATTTGTAAAAAGTTCATAAGATGTCTATTTTCTAATATTAGTACTTCTTACCATACCATTTCACTTCCATCGTAACTGAAAAACTTTCCGTTGGATTCTCTAGTAAGATTCTTGATTATCTTTAGTTGCTGCTGGGCACTTTCTTGTGGAGTGATGAAGAGACGTTTGAGTTCCTTCATGTTCTCTTCTGGGAGCTTACTAGCTCCATGGTTACCCATGTCCGAAGTTACAACTCCAGGATGAACCGCGATAACAGTAAAGTTTTCCTTGTTCAATTCATCACTGAGTTCCTTTGCAATATAATTCAATGCAGCCTTTGAGGCACCATAGGCTGAGACGCTGCATGGATAGTATCCACCAATGGAAGCAACTGCAGTTGAAATAAATACAATGTCTCTGGTTTCTTTTTTCATGAGATATGGGTACAATACTTGGTAAACAAGAACTGGTCCGAGTGTATTGGTAGTGAAGTGTTCTAACCATTTACTACGTGGAGCGTCCTTTGCAGTAGAGAACGAGTTAGAAATACCAGCATTGGAAATAAATACGTCGATCCCTTCAGCAGCAACATCCTTTAATTGAGCGTCTAACGCCTTGGTGCTTTCTTCCGAGTCAACATCAAGTTGCAAGATTTCAATATTGTTGTACTTGATCTTTAATTCCTTTAAATCAGTAGCCTGTTCTGGGTTTCTTGCAGTTGCAAGAACTAAGACATCCTTTTCATTTTCAACTAATTCCTTGACAAAGGAAAATCCAATACCACGGTTGGCACCACTAATAAAGTAAGTTTTGGTCATTTCTGAGAGATACAATGAAAGCTTCTTGATAGTGAAAATAATTCATTGTAATAAAAATTAACAGAAACAACTGCTTTTATACGCCAAAAACTCGGCCGTTTACATAAACTCTTCCGTTACCCTCCAATTTAACTCCGAATAGATTTATAAGTATCTTCCGTTAAATGGTAAAGAGAGGTAGGGTTTTGTTCATTTGTAAACTGTACTGACTTTCTCCGGTACTGCTTTTTCTGGTAATTGCGATAATAATTATCTCCGTGCGAGAGGGAACTTCCGAGAATATGACTATCTTGTATAATCCAAGCTATGCCCACTATGAACATTTTTCAGTCTGACAACTATTTATATACATTCCCTTGGTTGGGAGAATTATCATATACTTAGTCATTCTTGGTTTTCTTTACAGTTAGATATAATCATATTGTGTTTAAATTCTATCAATAATGACTGCAAGCTAATGAAATGTAAATTGATATGATGGCAAGACGCTCAGCTGGCGCCTATCCGGCGAGGACAACTGCGTTGAGCTCTTCTCCCTTCGGTCGTGATTGTAGCCCTACCGGGGGTTATTAGTAAGCTACTTTGAAGAAATGAAAAGATTGGTGCAATCGTTCTTTCCGAACAGGGCCCCTAGCGGAACGGTAAGAATGTGCTTTTATAGATATATATCTCGAGGTATCACTCAAGATAAGATAATAATAGTTACCACTAATTAGGTTAATTTAAATGATTAATTTTATTTATAATTATTAACGTTAGATTGAAATAACCAATACCATTTTTAACTGGTATTCGTTTTCGAATTGATTTATTATATAGTCCAAATCTTTACAGACGAATCCCACAGAGATGTAGCCACACCAAAACCATCGGGACTCGTTGAAACCTTGCTAACCTTGTTATCGTGGCTGTTAAGTACACCAACTGGATCTCCCCGAAGTGTGTCCCATACAACACACCCAAAATTAGCATAACATGCAAATATTAGTCTACCCAGGCGACTAAAATCAACAGAATTGATTCCTGGAGTATAGAGATTTGTATAAATATGTTTGTATCTGTCAGGAATATCAATTTCTCTGGAAGTACTACTCTTGAGACTGTTAGAGCTCCCGAGAACCATACTCGGAGGAATTCTTTCCTTGTAGAGCATACTAGGCAGCGAATACGATGGAGAAGACGCCATCTTTTGCTGAAGCGAATAATCAGCCAATTTACAGTCAGAACGAAGATCGAATAATCTCATTACCCCGTCATCAGAGCCACTAACAAAGGCATTTCCACCAGGGAAGAATTTTATTGAGTTAACATCGGTATCAGATACAAAAAATGTTTGTACTTCTCTTAGTTGCCTTGAATCCCATATCTTTACTGTCCCATCGGAGGAACCAGACGCAAAGCAATTTGGATTGAATTTTTCATTAGACGACAAACATAAGACGTCACCGTTATGACTAAAAAACTCTCTTATTCTAACTCCCTTGTCGTAGTCCCAGAGGGCGCATGAAAAATCTCCCAGAGAGGTGATGATTTCACTTTGGTTTTGAAATAAGCAGTCCAGAATGTATGCTGTATGTCCGCCTAATATGCATTTTATGTAGGAGGTACTGTCGTTGTGCAATTGATAAATAGTACAAGTGTTGTCTAGGCCCGCCGAGGCAACAAACTTGTTATTAGAAGAAATCCCACAGGTTAGGGCGTACTGATTTTGTAAAGGAATTGCATACTTCTTGTAACCAGAAGCTGGATCCCAAACTAAGATGAAACCATCCTGAGAGAGCGAGACTAAGTACTTGGAATCTGATGACCAGCAGATATCATTGACCTTGTCGAAGTGACCCTTGAGGGTACTGTAAGGCTTCAAGAAGGAGGGAGATTTTTTAGTAGCAATTGGTTGACAGGTTGGAGCAGTTATCTCGAAGAATGACGAGTCGTGAACTTCTAGTTTTGCCTTTTCTAAAGCTGCATAAAGGATCCTGGTCTTTCTTCTAGCCGAGTTGATCTTCTCAGCAAGCATTGTTTAGTGTGAGTCGAGCTGAGTGAGTTGGAATATTAGAGGAGAAGAAGAAAAAGAAGAAGAGGAAGGATGAAAAAGAGTGTAGTGGTAATATTAACGTTATTAAGAGGGAGTGATCTTCAAAATAGGTTGGTCCTACCCCCCGCATGATGAGGTACTCTTTTCGGGATTATTTTTTATGTCGTGTTTTACACCTGGTTGCAATTTGTTAACACGTTCCGAATACAACCTAGTTGGATAAATAATTAGTATATTCATGTGGGATTTTAGGAGGTAGTGAATGTTACTCCACAGTTTCATAATCTCATTAGATATGATCCAGAAGTTCAATACCACCACTACACTGTCATGCCGCTTCTAACTATTGTCTACAACTACCTCTACGTCTGCGTTTGCTTTTACCTTTTCTCTCATATCTAACCCTACATTCAAACTCCAAATTGTCTACCTCAATTCATCTGGGGGGTTTTTACACACTTTACACTCCTATCGTTATCAGTCCAATATATACATCTTGGCTTGATGTAATTTAGTATAAGCCCCCCATTGAGGTTTTTTTGGTTGGCTTTTGGAGTTGGGAATTATTTTTTTAATAAGAGTATTATCTTTGTATGCATGTTTAAAATGTGTGAATGCAAGATAGACACGCCAAAAGCTAAAAATTACAAGCAATATGTAACCCCAAAATATAAGATTGACCTTATATCTCATAATATACAGAGTAAATAATTAAACAAACCCCCCTAATCTATTAATTAACCAAGCACAATGTTAAAGACACCAGAATTACAAACTAGAGGAGTTTTCCAAACTCCACCATCACTCTCTTCGATTCAAGTAAGAAAAAAATCGAGGAAATTGATTATTTCGCAGCTTAAATGTGTCATATGTGAAGATCCGTTAATGATGCAACTAGCAGGAGAGATGAGGGTAGAATTGACTTGTGGTCACTTTTGTCATCTGGCTTGCTTTAATTTGATATTACCTCTGGATCCAGAGCTTTCACCAACATGTCCTGAATGTGTTTGTGAAACTAGGTGTATTTTTGATAAGATCCACGATCAGCTATTTGTCGCAAAATTATGCAATACATCCCCAGTGGTTGATTTCCCCAAACACGAAAACAACAATGAAAGTGACGAGTACAACATAGAGTATACCAACTTAGACATTAGATTGCAAAGTTATTCACCACCATATTCTCCTAAAATTATTGAATTATCAGATTTAACTAAACCAGTTGTTAAGTTGAGTATACAGGATGATTCTTCTTATGAATTACATATCAAATCTCCAGAGTGTTACTCAAAGGAAGAGTTACAGCAAAGGCAGTTTCTGCTGCAAGATTTAGCAATAAAGGAGGAAATTCTAGAAATGGTGCAAGAAAGCGGGTACGACCCAGACAAAAATTTTGGCGAAATAATTATTTTTGACTATTTAATTGCTACTGTTAATGGAAGAGAATTTGGTGAAGTTGAAGTTTATTTATTTTCAGGTGGTTTACTATTTGTAAAATCTGATAGTAAAATTTGCTTTATAAGCAAAAAAGAGTTCTCATCAGTAATCCAAACCAACAATGCTCAACTCACGATTATTTTAACGAATGATTTGATTCCAGAAATTGTGCTTGAGGTACAAGATAACTATCTACTGATTATATTAAAGTGGATTCATTTTTTGAAAAATTCAATAACTAATAATTTTTCAACAAAGTCTAGTCTAATTACTTCCAATGGATGGGATTTAATTTCTCCAGAATTGAGAAGAGTTGTTGATGTTACATCGCCATTTGTACCATTGGATACCAAGAGTGCAAATCTTATTTTATGCATTTGCTTAACCAATACTTCTGGACTTGAGAATAGTGAGTACAAGGCCCATCTTCAAAAGATGCTCAAATCGCTACTTGAAAAATTAAGACCAATTGACTGCCTTGGTCTTGTATTCACAGGAATTGATTCAAGCGGTAGGCCATGTTCACAGAGCACTTTGATGGGATACTCAGAGCCAAACTGGGAGGGCTGGAACATTATAATTGATGGGATTGAAGTATTCTCCAATAACAGGGGCAACAGTAAGATCTTTACTACAAATAACAACGAGGAGATCATCCTAGCGTTGAAAAAAGCCAAGAACTTACTCCCGTTCATGGAGATGAAAAATCGGGTGAATAAACTAGTCATACCACAATTCACCAATCCAAGCTCCGGTGTTACCAACACCTCAACATCTACTGTCATGAAGCTCTTAGAAGAGTTAGCACCCGTTCTCTCGATTACTTTCGTAACGCCACCAGGGTCCAAAATAGAGAATCTGATAAAGGATCACTTTAAGAATCCCATTCAATCAAGGGATCTTGGGAATTGGATGCGTGTTCCAGTTTCTATCATAAATGTTCCAAGTTTTCACCAATTGAATTCTAAATTTCTTGTCAATTTGTTTCAGAATATCTACATTCCAAAGATGAATATCAAAATTGATTTAGAAAATTTTGAGATGGGCAATGTTAAGGTTTCCAAAGGCGTTCAGAACCTTGAAATTGTTGTACATGATATGGATTCAAAGTATGATGAGAGGATTAATTTTTGCACGCAGCTGAACCCGACATCTTTAATTTGTTGCCAAGAAGAAGTTATGCAGCCGTTGTGCGGCAGGTACCTCTGTCGTAAATAGAAAAATATGAAACATATTAATAAATATTGAAAAAATAATACCACAATGAAGGGATTTTTTATGTCGCAAGAACTCAAAAAACAAAGCCCTACCTTTTATAATAATTCATGGTAGGGGTATACAAAACAATTCATTGTCAATACTCATAAGCAATTGTAATTTTATTCTCTGTCTATCATGCTATTCCCTTATCTTCCCAATTGATTATTTTGATGCGGTTCATCTTATCGCAGATTCTACCACACAAGTGATTTACACTTTTTCCACATTAACCTGCTCGGTATTTGACAGGAGGGGAAGATGTGCAGGTAGTGATTCAAAAAATGTAAATGATCATAGAAAAAGCCGTTGAATCATTCTAAACGCTGACAAGAGAGGTAGAGGCATTCATGAAGGTTAAAACATCACTTTGTATATTAACTGTAGATAATGATAATGACAAATGTCTCTAATAAAAAAAAAAAAGAAAAAACAACTACTCCCTCCAAATTACCAAATTTTTCCGAGAAAAAACTCATTAATAATTTTAATGTTAACACATTCAATTATTTTGTCACAATGTCTATCCTTCCCGATGTACATATACGATCTCAGACTTTTAGTTAGCCAAGAACCCCACGGGCGGACGGGGAACAAGCCTGTATTCAATTGTCCTCTCTGGATAGGGGCCATAACGGAGTGGTACTACCTGCTAAAAAATAAGATTTTTCAATTATAAAATATACTAACAATCGTATGACCCTCAACTGGCGTCTGTACGGCAAGGACAACTGCCTTGAGCTTGTCTTCCTTCTTTTAGACCTACTTGGAGATCAAAAATAAAAAAATAAAGTGAAGTCTTTGAACGGAAATGAAAATGGAAACGGAAAAGGAAGTCAATAAAATCACCAAATGAACCAGAGGCATCGGAATTATTGAATAAATAAACCCGATCGTTAATTATTCTTTGGACGGGAATAGAGTCTCATCTGTCGGGTTCATTCGGGTGAGTCCACACAAGGTCAAAAATAGACAAACATATAGCGTTCCTAGGTGTGGGAGGTGTTTGTGGGTTGTGTTAGTATTTGACGTTGTGATTGCGTGTTCAGGGACATGAGATGGAGACGATGTGGTGGCCCATCAGCTTTATAACAGGGTACCAAATAATCTATTAACCGCTGAACAGGTAATATTAGCAAATTGCCTATTTTGGTCCACACAGAAACTGTGGGTAATACCACCGGCATCTCCTAATTGGAACCAAATGTTCTTATTATTTGAATCGTAATACTTATCTATAATCGAGTCTCTTGTATTGTCATGTACCCAGTAATCCAGGTTAGCAAAGAATGACCAAATCTTAACGTCGTATGGTTTCCTTGTCAACAGCTTGAAGAAGAAATCATTAATTTCGTCGTGTTGGGAGATTTCCGCCATTTCTTCTTCTGCCAACGTAAGGGCTTGTCTAATGATTCGCTGCGAAGAGAATAAATTATAGGTTGCAAGAATAGAGTTCTCCATGTTGCTCACGGCATCAGGATCATTGCGCATAACAGATTTGGTTGCAAGCTTGTATCTGATCAACCTCTTGATCCAGCGGAGAGGTAGTATAAGCTTCAAAATCCTTGCAAATAAGAGCACCAACTTAATGACCGGGAAGATTCTGAATAGCCTCGTGAATAATACCCCTGACGACGATACTTTAATGTCGAGAATTGTTGGACATATCAAACCGACAAATTTAAGGTTGAATAACTTGGATACATCAGGCTTACTCAAAAGCCTCTTAACAACTCTTTGAGTAATAAACGCACCAACCGAGTGGCATAATATGAAAACCTTAATCGGCTCGTCAACCCCCTCACCGCCACTTTGCTTCTCCTCGGCCTTGATCTCCTTAAGGTACTCAGATATAATCTCAACCTTGTGGTTAATCTGAAACTCAAGATCATAAAACTCAAAGGGACTCGTTTCACCACGTTTAACAAAATCTCCAGTCGTTTGGAATCCAGCATGAGAGATATTCAAAATCTCCAACGTTGGAAACCTCTTCTGAACCAATTCCAAGTACGTGGTATAGTAGTCAATCAACCCCGGGTTACCTGGAATAAAGATTAGCAACTGCCTGCCGCCCTTAGGAACTGCCAAGGCAGCTTGACGACTCAACGATGTTAATGGCTGTGTTGGGTGGGTGAAGAATTTCATCTTGTGTTTTTTTTTTCTTTCTTCAATTTATCAATTACTTGGATTTTCCTGTCCCTTTAGTTGTCGGCTATCGGCTATCGGCTATCAGATGTTCGTCTTCCTTTCCTTTCCTTTCCTTCTTGTCTTCCGTAGAGCAGCAATCCATGCTTTCTTCATCTCATGCTAATTATATCTACTTTTGGGTAAATTTACATGCAGGAAACCTTAATTTTGTTGGTTCTATAAATTTCATTTGGTTGCAAATATCAATATAATTACAATTTTTACATCTATAATGAAGTAAAAAGTAAAGCTATTTCTTCCTAAGATGGAAAATGGCTGAGTGGGGGCTTACGTGTTAATAAAATGTCGGTTTTTTTTTCCCCGGGAAGATTTGATTCCTACTACCTCAAGGAAGGAACATTCAACTGAAGTAGGACAGAGAGATTTATATGGATATTTCTGAATGTGATACCCCTCCGCTAGAGTTCCTATCCAGGGAGGACAATTGCATCAATCTTTGATGGCATTTGAGGATATATATATATATATATATATATATTCAGTAGAGATGCAATCAAGAAAGAAGAAATACTTAGTTGTTCACTCCATAGAAACACGGAATTGGAGATCAGTATTCCGTAATATAGCACATTAGTATTTGGTTGCAAACCAATTCCATATTCAATATAAATCTCTTACGAGAAATCAGGTAGGAGGGGAAATCACACTAAAAAATGAAGTGGTTATATTATTTCTAAAAAAAGCAGAGTTCTTTTCTATTTAAGAAGCTATTTGTGAATTGAAGAAATCTACTGCCTGAGAATCTTTTTCAGAATCTGACTTCATCACAAACTGCATCTTGTTAATTGCTATTTAATATTGAAATGGAAATGCGTAACCTCATTAGACCCATCAAGTAAATCATCAGAGTTGTGTAAATTTTTCTCAAAATAATGTAATTCACCTGATTTATCAAGTAAAATAACAGTTTGAGTTCTAGTTCCGTAGTATTTACCAATAGTGGCACCGCCAGGTCCCATTTGACCCATAGGTCCATCACCAACCTCTGGAATTCCAAATCCCAGTTCAATTGGAGGAATAAAAATTGAATTTCTTAACTCTAAACTTTTAGTACTAAAGCTTAAATCTGAATTATCTGCAATAGATTTATCAAAAGTATCATTCGAAAGAACTTCAAAACACGAATCTAACAATTCGGTTAAAGTTTGCCTTTTCACTACGGACGTTTTAATACACTTACTTAAAAGTTCTTTTCCCAAATCAACTTTTGGCCATGGATCATAATATAATGAATTTGATAAACCAAATGTTGTTTGATACTCAACTGATTCATTTAACTCAATTATGGATTCAGTTATGGGTACGTGTACCTTACCTCTATCACCTCTATTCGAAAGAATGTTCAAATTGTTTATACTAGTACAACTATCATCTAATTCTAATTTTCCATATAACAAAGTAAATCCACCAACTTTCCGCAAGGGACTCTCTGTCTTATCACCATTAAGTAGCCCATTACTATATCCCTGATGATTTGAAATAGAATCCTCAAGACTATTTACCCATTCATCAACAGTAATTGCTCCTCCCGAATATTCAAGATATTCCAATGGAATTACCCCTCTTGATATTTCACTGAACAGATCTAAAAGTTAGTAAAGTAAATTAAGGACAAAATATATATAAAATACAACAGTTACCATTCACAGAAAGGGATCATAGTAGATCAGTACCATAATATACGGTAGGGAGTCTTATTTCGTAAGACGCCCCACTGGCGCTTATCCAGCGAGGATGATTGCATCGAGCTCTTCTATCTTTCTTCTGACTTCTTGCCCTCCTGAGAGTTTTTTAACTCAATCTCCCCAAAAGAGAGCAAAGCTCGATGCAATCGCCTTGTCTGGGTAGGGGTCAAGCAAAGCAATTCCAAATTTAAAACCAATTTGCAAAGTCAATTCGGAGTTCCATCAACATTCTGTTAGAGACCAGCTCGCTAAATAGTTAACCTAACAAAGAGGTAAACCAACACCACGAGGTGACCACTTGACAACTACTGACTTTCTCCAAAAAGGAAAGTATCAATATCTTGATCATATCCCTTCATATCTCCTTTCAGTACTGTCCCATCTAGTAAAGTAACCATGCTTATGTAAGAACAGAAACTAACCTAGAAGCAAAATCAGTACTACCTCGGCTCAAACATTTACCCATTACCATATCATTATAATTTCATAAAATTTCATAATACATACTTGACATATCATTCTCTCGATAATTCAACAATACCGCCAATTTACCTTCAGTGGTTACCCCAATCCACGTACCATGTTCAGGTCTAGCCAAATCTAAAGGCGAAAGAAGTTTTGCCTTTGAGTTTGGTAAATTTCTAAACGAAGCAGCACCTGTGGGTCTTCTGAAAAATTCATCTCTGTTCGACAAGAGTATCAACGGATAATCAGGATGCTCGGTACTCGATAGCAATATGCACATAGCGAATGAATAACCGATACTGCTAAATAATACTATATATTTAGTGAAAAGAGTTTATATACTTTTTTTAAATGTTCAATCTCGTATTTGGTATTTTGTGGGGCACACTCCATCTGACTAAAATCTTTAATGTGGGGGAAACCCACCCAACCAATATACCAAGTCTACCAGTGGCCCAAAAAAATTATCTTAAAAACTACCATATTTATGTCTTCTCATGTGATATAGATATAGCCAGATCTTACTCCCAGGTAGGGCTTGGATCACGATCACTGGGAGTAGAGCTCATTCCAGCTGTCCTTTCCGGATAGGCGCTTGTGGACCGTGCTTCGAAAAGATAATAATCTCTAAGTAGTACAATTCCTTTAAAGCTCCTATCCGGGGAGGATAATTGCATCGATCTTTGCCACTCTTCAATGAGATGGAATAAAATCATCATAATACTACAAATTGATTTTTTAAACTTTTTATTATTAATTCAAGAAACACAATTACAATTTAAGATCTATTTGGAATGCCATCAAATGATATACTTTGAAATATATTATTCTTTACAATAGCCCATTCTTCCTCTTCTTCTCTCCCTTGCTCTCCTTCTTCATCTTCTTCATCTTTTTCGTCAACGCTAATACCGTCTTCTTCATCTTCAGAAATAAATATATTTCCTCCTGCTAAAACCAGTGCAGCGTCATATTTTGTTGTTGTTTCCCAAGAATATTCTGCACCAATATGTGGAACGGATCTAATTGGAAATTGAATTAATTCATCTACAAAGTCACCTTCATTCAATCCTTCATCTTCTTTATCCTCTTCTTCTTTGGTATTATCATTCTTTAACTTGTTCAGTCCAAATTTATTATCCTCAAAGTTATCATCTTCAGATGCATAAACATTGAATGAAACAATTCTAGAATTTCCATCCTTACTTATTTCCTTATCGTTATATTCATTTCTTTGAATTGGATCTGTGTTTTCATCAATCAAATGCTTTGGATTCATTGTTAAATTAGTCGCATCATATAATCTTGCTGGCTCTTCATAAGGTTTTGAAAGAATAGTGCTTTGAAAATATGACATTGAACATAATTCTTCAATACCGATTCTAATATCAGGATTCCATGTAAGACATCTCTCTACTATTTGTCTTAATTCAGAATGGTTTTCTTCTGGAAGTAACTGCTTACCACTAACTCCCTTTATCAATGGAAACTGAAAACCAAGATTTGCAGCAAGATGCTGCGCTTCCTCCCAATAACCCCCAATAGATTCTTTCGTATTTTCCACTTCTGATTCTTTTAAAGATTGTGTTGTAATAAGATTATCATACTTTTGATTTTCTATTTCCTTTGAAGGGCAACCTAAAACTTCTAGAACTTTCCATATTTGATCGGTTTCATTTGAACCGGGAAATAGTGGGTGGAAAGTTGCAATCTCAACCGCAACACATCCAAATGCCCAAATATCAACTGGTTTTGAATACCTATTTCTTCTTAATAAGATCTCAGGTGATCTATACCACCTTGTAGATACATACGCAGTATATTTGTTGAGATTACTAACATGACGTGCCAATCCGAAATCTGCAAGTTTAACCACATAATTATCAAATTGTCGATAATTTGGAACCCGACCACTACCACAATTACCACTAGAATAGTAACTATTAGTTGAGCAAATCAATATATTCTCAGGCTTAATATCTCTGTGGAAATACCCAAACCGATGAATATGACGAATCCCTTCAGCGATCTGTCTCAAAATGCACTTTAACGTTGATGGCAGAAACCTAATGTACTTTCTACTCTTCATAAAATTGTACAAGTTTTGGTTCATAGACTCCATAACTATATGAAATTTAAAATCCTTGTTATCGATAAACATTTCATAGATCTGTACCAAGGAAGGGTGTGATGGTACAGATGTAATAAACCGGTACTCTTTCACATTAGCATAACCTTGCAACGGGGACAACGTTTTCTTCATAGTTTTAATAGCCACCAAGTTGTTCAAATGATAAGTAGAATCAATCAATGGGTCAAGCATTGTACCCAGAGCATCTTCTTGCAACAGTAATAGGTTAGTTACAGAATGGCAATATTTTGCAAGCATAACAGTACCAAAGCTGCCATTACCTAATGAACTAATATTATGGTAATCTTCAAAATATGGGTGCAACTTCAAGAATGGTGGGAAATCCATAATGCCAAAAATAATCAAGTAACAAAGTGAGCCTTCAAAAATGGAAGAGACAACTTCTTGGTCTTCTTCAAATCCAAATGATAAGAGTTGATTAAATTATTCATTTATCATTATCAAATTTTTTTTTTTTTTGCAGCAATTAAAGCGAGAACCACAAATACCCGTACATTACAAAACCACAACTTCAACTTGTCTCCAGAGACGGGATTTAAATTACAACACCCATTTATAACACAAGCGGCAAGCGATTTAAGCCCCTAAAATGCCAAAGAAGAAGAGAAGTAGACAGGATAATGTATGGGTAACGAACTAGACTTTCTTGAAACAATTCGTAGTTCTACGGAAAAGAAGAAATGAAAAGTGGAACAAAGTACAATCATAAGGAACTATATGTACAATTGACTTTCTTCTTATCATAATTAACAATCTCTCAAATGGGGGTCCAATCGCGATGCAATTAACCTCGCTGGATAGGTGCCCTAGCTTAGCAGTACTACTGGGCACTATCCGGCAAAGACAGCGTTGAGCATTGCTCCATTTACTATTTGATAAAATAATCTACAGTATGACTTTTGTATTCGTAAACTTCTTTATCCTTCTTAATCCCCTTCCGGAAGTGTGGTGCTATTTATAGATAAATCTGAGCTAATAGATTTTTGTTTCTAGATCGATATCTCTCCGAATGTATGTATATGCAATTAAATTCATTCTAATGTCGGTGGCATGTTATGACAAATCATTCTCTAGTAAATGTGATTATGCAAGCTGTATATATATATATAATGTAGTATAGGACCTAATACAATTATAAATAGCGTAGCACTTCGGGATGAGGGGCCCTAGGGAAACTGGTAGTAGTACTCAGAAATAAAGGTTCTCTTTGTTTCAAATTTTTTATTGTATTATCCTCTATTCATCTTTTTTCTTCTTCTTTTCCTTCCTTTGCTTTTAATTACTTTCAGGATAATATCTTCCTTTTCACTCGGAGATGCTGTAATAAATCTCTTGTTCAGAGATACTCTGAATTCAGAGGTCTCTTCATAAACAGATGGATTAATGATTTACTTGAAAGTCGTAGGACAAGTCTTTGCAATCATCACAGTCATGTCCTCTGCTTAAGCAATGTTGACATAAATCAAATTTTTCACATACTCTCAAGAGTTTATTTGCTAACATCAGCAGACTTTTATTCATCATTTCTCTATAGATTTGATTTCTGTTATCAGGGGAATGAGCCAGCTCTTGAATCCGCTGAAGTAAGTCAGAATCAGCTTTTCTCTCAAATTCATTTGAATTCAGTTTCATTGAATCTGAGAAATCAACCAATTCTGTTTTAGTAAACTCATCAATAGTCTTTTTAAATTCATTACTTTCAATTTCAGGAACTGACTGCTTGTTCAGTCTGCTCAAGTCGTCAAAGGCAGTTTCGATTTCTTTAAAGAGGAATATTTTCTTGTTTGATTTCTTCGCCTTTCCAACGCTTATTCAAATCCTTGAAAACAGCCAAATCTAATCTGCCAATTAATTCAAAACCAAGATTCTCCTCTACCGAGAATAATTCACATTCCTTTGGGAATCTACTTTGTAAGCGTCTGATCATTCGAATGTACCCTCTTTTAACATCCAAGTCACCTCCTTTATCTTGATTTAAAAGGTGACGAACTGCACGATACTCCATCATAAGTTGGTCAAAGGCAGAAAAATCCTCTTGCACCGATCTCAATCTTAACAACCCTTCAACCAACTCAGGAATTATCTGGATATTGGCATAGAAAAGTTGGTATGGCCTATACTCAAATCTTTGTTTGATTAATTGAACAATCTCCCTCTGGCGTCCAAGACCGATTAAATATAACGGCATGTCCTCAAGGTAATAATCTTGACAGCCTTCTATACTAACCAATGCCAAACAAGGGAAATACCTGAAATCTCTAATGTACTCCGTAATCACATCAAT
Source organism: Dujonia santamariae (assembly GCA_030578175.1). Taxonomy (NCBI): domain Eukaryota; kingdom Fungi; phylum Ascomycota; class Pichiomycetes; order Serinales; family Debaryomycetaceae; genus Dujonia; species Dujonia santamariae. Next base: position 93,343 of record JANIVZ010000002.1, read on the forward strand.
AACTCCTACTGTATGACAGTAGTCCTTCGCGTAATTGGTGGTTGAAATACAATTCTTGAAGTACTTACTGTAACTTTCATACTCACTCTCATGGAACTCTTTACTTCCTTGGAATGCCCTCCTCTTTTTCTCACTGGCTTTACCCCAAGCAGGGATCTGAGGTATACCTTTATTTTGATGTTCTTCAGTCAATGACTCAGAGTTACTAGTGTCAGCATCCGACTAATCATTAGGAGACTCTTCGTCGCCTTCCGAAATTAAAGGGAAACCCTTATAGTACACGTCCATATTGACTCTAGCTATATAAGGTTTAATACTGGTAAGGATCAAATAAAGCTCCGACCCCATCTATCTTTATATATATTTTCTTTCGCCATACGATCTGACCAGTACTATTTGTTTTATACTGGTAGCATGTGACATCTTGCCTAATATGTGGGGTTAATCGCCATAATTCAATATTTTCTGATATGTAAAACCATTAAACATGGCTGAGCGGAATAATAATAATATTACTTATATATGGAAACCTAAATCTGAAACAACCCACTCACTTCATACAACATGGTGTTACGTTATGTACCAACTATGATTGAATATACCGTAATAGGTAATATTTATCATACAGCCGAAACAATATCAGATAATGATAAATGTGTCCGTGAGACCATAAGTGAAACATCAAAAACGTGTTTAACTCGATGCGGATTATTATTTGTTAGGATGCAGTTTCATATTCATGATTACACGAATATCTCACACATTATGATTATGACATTAGGAGAAACATCATGATCCTGCAATGAGATATCGGAGAACATAATAGATAAGGGATTTCAGTATGGGTGTATGGGTGTATGGGGTTTTTACCATCCCCAACTATATATATCTTTTTATATATGTATACTCCCGTCTACAGTACGGAAATGGGTTTAGGACAAGAACGAACTTTACATTAACAAAGTCATACTGTAGATTACTCTATCAACTTGTAAAATGTTATCACGTAGGGAGGGTGTGACACTTTCTTTCATTCTTATCAATAATTCAATTGTCGCTACTAAAAAATATATCAATTTCAGATAATAATGATAAAGCAGCACAATAGGAAGCAAAGAAAGATCCCAAATTAACAAAAAAGACAATTGATTTATACTCTATTCATACTAAATGTAAAAGTTTACATTTTCAAAAAATAAAAAAAGATAAAATTTGTTTAATTTCTTTATTTAGTTTAGCATGAGTTTCTACAGATAATTTCGTCCAATCCGTTTATTATATTAGTATTCAAGTTCTTCTATTTCTTCTCTGTCGTTTCTTTTTTCATTCTCTTCTTTATTCTCTTCTATATTCTTTTCTTCAATTTTTTCTGTATTGGACTTTTCTTCTTTATCAACCGCTATCTCGTTTCCTTGGTTTGATTCTTCCTTCTCATTCTTCCAATCGACTTTATTTTGATGTTCTTCTATTCTATCAGGTTCCAGTTCAATCAATACATAATCATTATTATCTTCTAAATCATCTATCTCAGAATCACTACTATCAAGATGAATCATAAATTCGTTGTTTTCTTGATAAGTATGTTTGTTTATAATGGGGGCAACTTGTAAATCTGGTTTACTATCTATATAGTAACTGTATTTATCATCAACCCCCTTATCAAATAAACTATCTGGACTAACAGTATAACTATTAAGTATTCTTTTTTGAACTCTTTTCTCACTTCTCTTTTCATCCTCTCCATCACTTTCCACTAATACATCCTCGTCTTCTTCAATTTCTTCCCTATTTAGAATTCTAGTTTGAGTGGATTCTGTAATGGTATGAGATAGCTTACAAGTAGTTCTTCTTGGACACGTACCATCTTCTTCAAAGTTTGGGCATGTATATAAATGCAAAAATGGACATCTCAAGCCTCGTTTACAATATCCTCCAATTGCAAACGGTCTACATGTCCAAATCTCAACGTTAGGATCATCATAACCATCTGGTTTATTATGCAAAAATGGACATTGGGTCATTGTACACTTATTTTCCAAGAAATACTTACACAAGGGCGTATTGTATTGATTTCGCTTGTGTGATAGTAAACAATTAGGGTCAACACAAGTAACTTTGTTTATAGCCGACCTACACAATCGAATAAGATTCGGATCATGTTGAAATGGACAAGTCGAGCCTTTCTGACAATAACCTATCACAAAGAAAGACTCAAAAGAGGAATATGTTAGTATGGTTCAACGAAAGAGTAACTTAATATAAATAATAAAGCTAGTGGTCCTTTTATTCAATTCAGTGATCTCTCCAATTTTTCTTTTCTTTTTTTTTTTTAATACGTACCTGTGCTTCCAAAGAAACTACAATCAACTGGAGCTTTCTCTCTACCACGATTCACATGGCACATTAAATCTCCATTTTCAACTCGTATATAAGGTAAATTGTTCCAATAAACAACCTTTTGGTCATCATTATATGTACCACCACTCTGTGAACTACCTATCAAAACTAAATTCATCCCTCCACGAGTGACAGCAAAAACTTCCTTATTTATACGAACCCTATCAAAGTTTTCAGTCTTGGCCTTCCTGATTTGAATTTTCCTTTGGAATCCCTTTTCAAGATTACTAATTCGAAGCGCTTCTTTACTGCTAAGAGCTGCTTCGAAATTTTGCTGTCTTACTTTGATTTCTTGCTCATATATGCTAGAGTTAATTAACGACATACTCCCTGTGTTAGTGGTGCTAATATAAGCAACCTCACTGTTATTATGGTTATTATTATTATTATTATTATTATTATTATTATCATTGTTGTTTATATCAGTATTGGAGGAAGTAGTAGAAGAAGAGTTGGCAGTAGTTGGTTCAAACACCAACGAAACATTCCTATGTACATTCCCTCTGCCATACCCTCCTCTAGAGCCACCTCTAGAGCCACCTCTAGAGCCATTTCTAAACGCTCCCCTGAACCCACCTCTCCCACCATACCATGATGGAACTGGAGAATGGGAATACTGATTCATTTTCTTCTCGTCGATGGCCTTCTTTAAGGCAGCTATTTCTGCATATTTTGCCTTCAAGGCTTCGGAGTCTGGAACCGGTGGCGGTATGTAGTCCGGCTCCGTTGGAGAATTATTATCAGACATAAAATTATGGTTAAAGTGATAGAAGGAAGGATAGAAGGAAGGAAGTATAAAGAAAAGAATAACAATTTATTTTTGTGCATCGATCATTGTTTCTTTATACAGATCACGTGCTAAATCACGAGGATGTAGCGATGAGCAGGGGCCACAATTGATCAAGTGATGATATCAATGGATGATAGAAGAAACATATCTGAAGAAATGGGAAGAGGAAGCAGTGGTAGTAGTAGTAGAAGAATGTAAAAGATATCAAAGGTATTTAACATTTTGACTGTTTGTATAAAATGCTGAGTTGAGGATAAAAAAGGGAACTAAATTTATGTATTGTAATGCTTCTTGTATTTGAGTGAGTACTATATACTTCAAGAATAAATATTGAAACACAGCTCAATACATAAATTTTGGCAAACAATCATTATATAGTACTAGTATAATTATTATAAGATTTGATCTATATGATTATTTATGTTTCTTAAAAGTGTTTACTCCTGTGTAATATTTGCAACCAAATACCTATCCGACATATAAATTCACAATACCTGCATATGTTGCCACATTCTGAAGATACATAAGAGTCATTTCAAACCGACTTCTTCCTACTACTTCTTAGTTTCCTAACAATTAGCATGAATAGTTTAAAAGAATATGCGATAAAGGCAATTACTGAGATAATCCCATTGGATGACGAGACATGCCTGGAAATGGTTGATTATGTTTTTACACTTACAAGTGATATCGAAATTCAAAATCACTTTCTTGGATTTTTAGGTGAAGGTGAAAAATCATTATCATTTATACATAAATTTATTACAATGAAGAATGATATACAAAATCCTAAGAAGAATCAACAACACTCTCAAAGGGAAAAATACAATGAGACCCATCTGGTAGCTCAGAAGAAGAAGGAAAGGCAGCAGAATCCAGTTTGGGGAAGTAAACCAAATGGAGAAGAAGCCAAATTAGATAAGAAGAGTGCTCCAGTTGTGAGAGCAAAACTGACAACTACTTCGCAGTTATTAAAGAGTAAAGAGCCGGAAAGTAAACAAACCACTACGAAAAAGGCTAAGAAGCGAAATTTGGATAATTTGAAAGACATTGAATCAATTTTGAATGATTTAGAGTTAAATGACAATATTGAGTCTGATGTGATTAGAGTTTGTAATTGCATGGCAACCAGACATCCTCTATTTGAAGTTACTCCGAATTGCTTGAATTGTGGTAAAATTATTTGTGCAAAGGAGGGTTTGCAGCCATGTTCGTACTGTGGAAATGAACTTTTGTCAGCAAAAGAGAAGAATGATATAAAGCAAATATTGACTCTAGAAAGAGAAGGATTAGAGGATAAGAAAACAAAAGAGGGAAACACTACCCCGAAACAATCACAGCAACCGTCAGCTGTTAAACCAAAGAATAAAAAGATTGTTATTAGTATGAAAGCTGGTGAAAATTTATGGAAAGCACAAGATAGAGCTCTTAAGCAAGCAGATCTCGCGAAGAAGAAAAATGCCGAACGTATGGCGAAGGAAGAAGAAGAGAAGAAGGAAATAGAAGATCAAGAAAGAGAATTCAAGCGATACGAAAGGACGCAGCTGGTTGAACCTGCATTATTAGCGGCACAAGAAAAATTGGAAACTTTGTTAAACTTCCAAGCCACAGGTGCTGAAAGGACAAGAATTATCGATAATGCATCTGATTTTGATGCACCAGGAGTTAGTAGTGGAAGTATGTGGCTCTCTCCAATAGAGAGAGCATTGCAATTAAAGAAACAACAAAGGCAAATGAGGAAGCAAAAGGATAGTGATTTACATAGAACTGGTAGAGGAAAGAAAATTGTGGAAATGGTTATCAAAAATGGTAAAGTTGAAATGGTTGAAAGACAAGCTGCTTCGCATGTTAGCTCAAACTTCTCAGATGAAGAAGACGGTGAAGACATAAAAGAGTTAGAGGAACAGATAAAGCGAAAGAAGAACCAAGACGAGTCAAAGATACAAGAAAATGTTTGGGACTACGAAAAGGATTCGACCAACTGGGAAAAGCCAGTGTACTTATCGACAGAGCCAATTGATCAAACTGAAGGAATAAGCGACGACAAAACATTGCTTCGCCCGAGAGTACAGTTTTTCAATGATTCTGAAACAAACGAATTATTAGCATAGGTAGGATACAGAATCAGAAAAAGGAAAAACACAAACAAACTTGCTAGATGTTCTTTAAAAATTCTTTAAAGAAGACTATTGGAATTCAAGATCTAATCAAGTTAATAATAGAAAAACAAACAGATTCAATATTAAATATATGGATGTGCTGGATTTGAACCTGTTAATCGCTATCAAGGTGTATATAGCAATTAGATTAAATATCAAATATAAAGCATTAGGTTCAAGAATTTGATATTGTTGCAGCGCAACAAGATCTTCTTACAAGTATGCTTTTTCAGATCCAAATTTGGAACTAAATCAACATTGTTGCCTCCAATTCTATTATGATTGATTTATATTGATCCCGATACTTGGTATTTCTTTTACTCACTACATCTCTATGTACTTAAAAATATACATCATGGGAAATGCTAAAACATTTTATAATTTATATCCATTTTTCTTTAACGTTGCCACAATCGAGTCGTAAACATTGTCATATACTCCAGATGTTGGATGGGCAGCACAAGTATCCCAGTCTTCGTCTTTGAAAACACCAGTTCTGAGCAATAATGATTCCCACCCGTTATCATTTGCACCTTTAATATCTGATGCCGGATTGTCTCCAACCATATATATCTTTTCAAAAGGCAGATTTACTGGTGTATAATTCAACTCTGGCAAAACCTGTTTGTCCATAGCGTAATCCAAAGTAGTAGTATTATTTTGAAGTCTCTTTCTCCAATCTATAAGCACGTGGTGTGCATAGTCGTACAGTACTTTAAATGGTTTTCCCAAAATTAATGAGTTTAGTTTGGCACCTCTATTACATTCAGCATATAAGCTTTCAATCATTATCCTTACAGCACCTTGTCCAAATCTAGAAAGGTTATAATCATTTGCCCAGAGGAAATCATTGTTACTGAAAATCATTGGGATGGCCGGAGTTGATAAATCGGTATTAGTGTGAATTGACCTTTTAGTGCCAATCTTACCATTGACACTATTCAACAAATCTAGACAACATTGTATATCAGTTCCCATATCTCTTGGGTCATTAAACATCAAAATAGCCTCGATTGGTTTCTCGATGTTAACTTTTTCTGGTGGGATTGCAAATTCAAGTAATTCTTCATCTGTCCATCTATGATGGGGTGCAATTGCTGGTGAATGTCTCACTAAATCTATAGGCATGATAACATCTTCAAATCCGTAGTATTCAGCACATTTTCTAACTTTGTCGTCTTCACCTCCAACAACCATAACTCTTTTGTATTTCTGAGTTAAAGCCTTCATTGGAGTATGAGATTGGACAATCTGAAGGGGCGATAACTCAACTCCAATCCTTGATGATAAGAATTCCACTCTATCCTTTTCTGTTACACCACCACCATTGGTTAATAATATGTACGGAACATTATGCTTCTTTAATAAATCCAATGCTGGTTTGGCTTGAGGAATCGCTTTAGAACCTCTTACCAACACACCGTCAATATCAAACACGAAAGCAATAGGTGCACTGTTGCAATTCGATCTAGTGCTAATGAAAGAAAGGTTACTTCTAATTACTCCTCTTGGGAGCTTTCTCACTGAATGAAGACTAGTTGCAAGCATTGTAAGTATGACTTGCTTATTCTTTAAGTGGTGTGAAGAAAGTAGTCCAATACATTCATATGCCAATCCCTCCGAGCGATACCGATTGCACATGCTTGTATGCAGTATATAATATTAGGAACATTCATACAACAAATGAATTTCCTGATATTCAGACCATCATTGATAAGGGGGAAGAATGGGTGCCTAGTTGATGTAAAGTGAGACTTAAAGTGAGTCAGTGCTTATTATTGCCAATTTACTAGAATCTCAATCTTGTGGTGGAGGTAAAACGGATCTTGTTTCGGCATTGCACATGCTAGGTGAGGGTTGCGATAAGCGGCACCGATGTAAAAGGTGCCCCCTAAGATATTCAATGAATATATGGATAGGTAGAGTCTTGTAGTCGGGGCCAACCAAACGATGATTATGTTCTTGATAATCTATATCAAGCCACTGAACTCGTTCAAATAAATTAAAGAAACGTGGTAAAATGCATCATATAATTAAATTATATCTAATTAAACTTTTTTCTTTTCACTATACTTAAAGAGATACTATTTGAATAATAATTCAAGTAGATATTAGAACTCGTTGTTTTTACACCTTTCACTCCTCTTACTGAAAGCATCCTTAATTCACATTACTCCAACAATGTACGCATCTTTCATTCCCAATTATAAATAAAAAAAAAATACTTTTTTTAGTGAATACACAAAATTCATCTCTATTATACTTTATTCCAGCTAAGCAAGTTATAAACACATAAACTTCAAATATATCTGAATGTCTTTTTCAAGCCCAGAGCCTCATAACTCCACCAAAACGGTTGAATCACAATTATACTTACCATAATTATCCAAATACCAACAACGTTCCTTCCTTCATAATAAGTTTGCAACCTTTTTCTATCCTTCTTGGAAACCTAACTCTAATTATTATCCTGCAGTACATTACACAAAAGCTTCGTTCGTTTCGTTTCGCGAATTTTGATTGGATTTTCCAATCCCGCTTTAAAAAACAACTACCAAAGCAAACCACCACAAGATCTTCATAACTTTAAGTACAGCTAGTAAAAAACATAAGAATTACCATATTAGGAAGAAAGATGATTTCTGGTTCAGTTAGAAGAAATGCTTCCCGTGCTATCCGTGGATTTGCTCAAACTTCTAGAATTGCTGCTGCCGCTCAAGGTGTTTCACCATCTCCAGCAAGTTCAGCATCTGGTCCAACTGTTGGTGTCCCACCAGCTGCTCCAAAGGCCAATGTAACTCCATTAGTTGTTCCAGTTGCTCCAAAGCCAAAGCCAACTTTACCACCACCACCACCACCTCCACCACCAAAGAAGAAGAGATCACTTACTGGTCTTCTCTTGCAAACTATTCTTCTTATTTCAACTGTTTACGGTGGTACTTTGTACGTTGCTACTAAGAATGATACAGTATTGGACTTTGTTATTGACAACCAATTGCCTTACCATGAAGAATTACTTGATCTTATTGAAAAGGGTTCGATTGAAGATATTCAAAAGAAAATTTCAGAATTAGTAGATTCTTTGAAAAATTTTGAATTAAAAATCCCATCCATCGATGAATTAAAGGAAAAAGGTGAAGAATTAATAAGTGATTCTAAGAAAGTAACCAATAAGGTTGCTTCTAAGGCATCTTCATCAATTCCTAGTCCTCCTGCTGCTGTTGGTACTCCAGCTGAACAATTACAAAAACCAGTTGAAACTATTCAGAAGGCAATTGAAAGCTTACCATTACCATTGATCCAATTAAAGGATGGTGCTGATGCTTCAATTAAGTCAACTATTGATTCATTCAATCAACTTATCAAGTCAATAAGCACAAGTAACTCTACCGCAAACAATGATGCCCTTCTTAAGGCAATCAATGAAAAAATTACTGTTCTTTCAGATAAATTGAAAAGTTTGACTGAAGGATTTGATAATGAATTACAAAAAACCTTGAAACTGTCACAAACAGATTTATTATCTTCATATACTAAGAAAGAATTAGAATTAACTGAAAATTTCTTACATCAATTCAATCAAGAAAAATCTCAATTAGAGAAGAAATTACAAAAGCAATTAATTCAAGAAATTGAAGCCACCAAGGAAACCATAAGCCAAGCTGCTGTTAATGCCGTTACCTTGATGAGAGTTGAACAAACTAAGAATTTTGAAAAATTAATAAAAGATCGTGTTGATCAAGAAAGAGAAGGAAGATTAAACAATTTAACTAATGTCAATGCCAGATTAGAAAAATTAGAATCATTTGCAACTAATTTAGAAGAACAATTAATTTCAAATCATTCCAAGACTCAAATTCAAAAATCTTTAAGTAAGATTAAGTCAATTATTTTCAATCCAAATTTTGATGGTGAACAACCATTATTATTAGATTCATTTGTTGAAGAATTAGCTAAGAATGTTAATGAATCCAAGGATGATTTATTGAAATTAGCAGTTACTGACTTATCATCAATTACTAAGAAGGAATCTACTCATTCTATTTTAAATTCTTCTCAATTATTGACAAGATGGGAACAATTAGCACCTGAATTGAGATCTTCATCATTATTACCACCAAATGCTGGATTATTAGGACACTTATCCTCAATTATTTTCTCTAAATTACTTGTACCAACTAAAGGTGCCAAGCCAGACGGTAAGGATATTGAAAGTGTTATCGGTAGAGTTGAACAACTGTTAAGTAGAGGACAATTAGATGTTGCTGTTGAAGAAGTTTCCAACTTAAAGGGTTGGTCAAGAAAATTGGCAGATGATTGGGTAATTGAAGGTAGAAAGAGATTAGAAGTTGAATTCTTAGTGAATTTAATTGATTCTGAAACTAGATTATTATAATTCACATGGATCTAAGAAAACGAAGCAAAAAAACACAAAAAAAGAAACACATACACACACACACATACACAAATAGTGATTAAATAATACTAAATGTATAAAAACGTAGAACAAATATGAAAATAAGCTAATGTAGAGAGAAGAATATTATATTTAATCTAGTTAGTTGGATTGGGTCAGATATATATGGATTTCAAAATAATGCTTAGATGCAGGAACTGACACGCAAAACATGAAAATTGGAAAAAACAAATAAGTTGAAAAAACCAACTTTATTGTCGTTTATTTCCTATTATTATCAGATCACAAACGAAATGTCTTCAGCAGCTGCTAATGCTAATGTGTACGGAGGGGACGAAATAAATGCTGTAGTATTGGATGCCGGATCATTTCATACCAGAATAGGTTTTGCAGGAGATGATTTCCCGAAAGTAATTACACCATCATTTTATGCAGAACCAACTGAAGATGCTATGGATACAACTTCTAATGAAAGAAAGAGTTTCACAACTGGTCGTAGCTCTACAGGTAGAATATTTGGAGAATCGATTAATGTGCCAAGGGAGAATTATAATATCAAACCAATCTTAAAGGATTCAGAGATTATTGATTGGGATGCGGCAATTGACCAATACACTCAATATTTTGAAAAAGAACTTCAATTAAATTATAAGGAACAACCAATTTTAATCACTGAACCATTTTGGACCTCAACTGAATATCGTAAGAAGTTAGTTGAAACATTTTATGAAAAATTTGATTTTCCTGCTTTATTTTTAGCCAAGGCGCCAACCTGTATATCCTTCCAACAGGGGAGACCAAACTGTCTTGTTGTTGATATAGGTCACGATACTGTCAGTGTTACTCCAGTTATCGATGGTATACTGTTGTTAAAGAATTCCATGAGAACGCATTATGCGGGACAATTCTTGACCGATCAATTTAAAGATTTATTATTGAGGAAGTATGTTAAGACTGGTATAAATAATGGAGTTGGAGCTTTTGAGATTATTCCAAAATATCAAATCAAGAGTAAAACAGCCACAAGATATCCATCAGAAGCACCGGAATTTACTTTAAAAACCTTAGGGGATGGTATCACCCAATCATTTGAAGAATATCAAAGAGATAAGATTTATCACGAGTTAAAGGAAACTTTACTTGAAGTTCCTGAGAAGAAATTAATTAGTAACAATATAAGTCATAACAACTCAGTGAAGGAGTTATATAAGCAAGATGCAAACAAGAGACTTTTCGAATTTCCAAACGGTCAATCAATTGAATTTTCACTTGAAAGATTTCAATTGGCTGACTCAATCTTTGAACCCCAAAGTTATAAGTTTGAAAATGAAGAATTACAGAAGAAGTATCCAAATGAGAATGGTGAAGTCTCGTTCAACACAACTGCCGAAGAATATAAGCCATTGAAAAGAGCTAGAAAGGCAGAATCTGCAACTTCGACTCCTCCACCAACTGGAGGATCGGGTGCAGCAGCTACAGAATCTTCATCCAAACCTACCAGTAATAATAAAAGAAAGGCTTCTACATCACCAGTCGCTGTTCGTGGGTTAAGTCAGCTCATCACTCAAACACTTTCATCCGTTGATATAGATTTAAGATCATCAGTAGCTCATAATATAATTATCACTGGTTCAACATCAATGATACCGCAATTGACCGAGAGATTATACACTGAACTTCTGAATATGAATCCAGGGTTAAAGATTAGATTACATGCAGTTGGTAATTCTACTGAAAGATTTAATCAAACTTGGATTGGTGGTAGTGTATTAGCTTCATTAGGTACATTCCACCAAATGTGGGTCAGCAAGCAAGAATATGAAGAGGCTGGATCTGAAAGGATATTAAGTCAAAGATTCAGATGAAAGTTCACCAAAAAAAAAAAAACGTTTTTCACCAACTTTAAAGAGAAACAGTAATATATTAGTATTGAAATACAATTAGAAATGAACAAAACAAAAAAAAAACATAGAAAAGTTAAAATATTTATATTACCAATTTGTAGAAGGTATATAATAGAATATTTCATATCAATTATACTATGATATCAGGAGATAATCATTGTTGTTGTACAAATTCAAAGAGTAAGAACACTTATCATAGTAGGATCCAGTATTTGGTATAACAACAAGAGTTGACTACTCTGACACACACTTAATACCACCCAATTAACGTAAGACGCTCCGCTGGCGCCTATCCAGCGAGAACGATTCCATCGAGCTTTGCTCCTTTTCGAGGAGATATGTACATAAGTTCCCCGTAGGTTAGAAGAATGACCAAAGGGAGACAATCTCGATGCAATGGTCCTCCCCGGATAGGCGCCCTAGCGGAGCGGTACCTCTTCAGTATATTGTTAAACAAGGTACACCTAGAAGAAAAGACATTATTCTTTAGGTAAATAAATTAACCAAAGGAATACCCCACCATATATCCTACATACATACTGGACTTGGAAAATTATTTTTCCACTCTATTTGTTTCTGTAGCACCCTGCATCTTATGGTAAGATATGGAGAAATGATGTACATTCATTCAAGATACCCCACATCCAAATCAACATGACTATGGAAAGCTATCAAACCATGCAGGATAACATCGACCCACTTGAAGTTTGGAACTAGTTTTTGGATCATTAATTTATAATTTTTGTTCTCTGTCGGAGTGTATAATTTTGACCTACCTTGCGGCTCACTCACCTCGTGATTATGGAGAGATACCAGGTTCACCCCACACACACCCCCTCAAACCCCAACCCATCTTTTTTAATAATTCAACAACGGGATTTTACTTCCCCTTTAAAACCCCTAAATTTTGCCCGTTGAAAGTACTTTAAATTCAATCATCTTTTTTTTTTTTCTTTCTTTCTTCTTCTTCTTCTTCTTCTTCTTCTTATTGTTAACATAGAATTTTCAGTATGGTAGAATCAATTATTAAAGGAGCATTGGATGTCGATCCATGGTTAGAACCATATCTGGGAGCATTGATTCATCGTCAGAAGCATGCAAAGGCATTAATTTCTTCAATTACTACAAACCAATCACTTTTGGAATTTGCTTCCTCTTATGAAAAGTACGGAATTCATGCTAATTGGGACAATCTTTCAATTAATGTGGTTGAGTATGTTCCAGACGTCAAGGAAGTTTCACTTATTGGAGAATTTAATAATTGGGATGTTTCAGCTCATAAATTAGAAAAATTAAATGACTTTGGTTTGTGGGGGTTAACAATCCCAGCGGTACTGGGGAGCTTTGCAATTCCTCACGACCTGAGAATTAAGTTACTGATGGTTTTACCCCTGAGTGAAAGAATATTTAGATTGTCTCCTTGGTTAACAAGAGCAACCCAACCAATTGCTAACGAACATGGAAAATTTGAAACAAGTCTTTATGATGGTAGATTCTGGAATCCAACTGAAAAATATCAGTTTAAGAATGAAAGACCTAAGTTTGCTAAGCACGATGGGATCAAGATTTACGAAGCTCATATTGGGATTTCAACTCCAGAACCAAAAGTTGGTAGTTATAAGAATTTCACTAAGAATATTCTCCCTGTTATTCATAAGTTAGGCTACAATACTATTCAATTAATGGCAATTATGGAACATGCTTATTATGCCAGTTTTGGATATCAAATTACCAACTTTTTTGCTATTTCATCAAGATTTGGTACTCCAGAAGACCTTAAAGAGTTGATCGATACTGCTCATGGATTAGGAATCAGAGTATTATTAGATGTAGTTCACTCACATGCACTGAAAAACGTCGAAGATGGTTTGAATATGTTTAATGGTACAGACCACTATCTTTTCCATGGTGGTGGTAAGGGTAACCATGACCTTTGGGATTCTAGATTGTTCAATTATCAAAATATTGAAACTTTAAGATTTCTTTTATCAAATTTGAAGTTTTACCTCGACGTTTACAAATTTGACGGTTTTAGATTTGATGGGGTAACAAGTATGCTTTATAAGCACCATGGTTTAAGTTTTGGCTTTTCTGGTGATTATAACGAATACTTCAATGACGACTTTGTCGATAACGACGCAATTGCATACTTAATCTTAGCACACACTCTTTTGGAGGAACTTGGTAATCAGGAGCACTTCAAGTTTATCTCAATTGCTGAAGATGTTAGTGGTATGCCAACTTTGTGTATTCCAGTTCTGTCAGGTGGTGTTGGATTTGATTATAGATTATCAATGGCAATTCCAGACATGTGGATTAAACTTTTGAAGCATAAGCAAGATGAGGAATGGGACTTTGGAAGTATCGTTCATACCTTGACCAACCGTAGGCACGGGGAAAATTGTATTGCCTATTGTGAATCGCATGATCAGGCATTGGTCGGGGACAAGACCTTAGCATTTTGGCTTATGGATAAAGAGATGTATACAAATATGTCTAAATTATCCGAATTAACCCCTATAATCGATAGGGGTCTTTCTCTTCATAAACTTATCAGATTAATTACATTCGCTCTTGGTGGTGAAGGTTACTTAAACTTTGAAGGTAATGAATTTGGTCATCCGGAATGGTTAGATTTCCCTCGTGTTGGTAATGGAGAATCTTATAACTATGCAAGAAGACAATTTAATCTTATCGAAGATGAATTATTGAGATACAAATTTTTGTTTGACTTTGATTCAGCAATGCAACATCTTGATACCAAGTATGGTATCTTAAGCTCAGCACAGGCTTACGTTTCGTTAAAGAATGAACTGGATAAGGTTGTTGTATTTGAAAGAAATGGTTTACTATTTGTATTCAACTTTCATCCAACTAAATCATATGCTGATTATAAACTAGGGGTTGAAACAGGAGGTGTTTACGAATTAGTTTTAAACTCTGATAGGGCCGAATTTGGTGGTCATGATAGAATTCAAGAGATTGATCCAAAGACAAATAAGCCACATGAATTTTGGACCAACGATGAACCTTGGAACGACAGAAAAAATTCAGTTTTTGTATACATCCCTACCAGAACTGCATTGGTATTCCAATTAAAAGAAAAGGTCATCAAATAAATGATGAGGGTGACAACGATGCGATACTTGATTAAAACGAAAAACTAGTATTCTTTCTTTAAATAGCATTAATATACATAAAACACAAACAAATGTTATTTATATACAACCTACAACCTTATGACTGAGACTTACTCACTTATTCTTGTCTTATTATTAGCGATATATATGATTAACTAATGTTTTCAAATTTTCCAGACTGTTGCCATTCTCTAATTGGATTAACAAATCCTTCAAAAACAGGATTCTTTTCAACTCTACTCAATAAAGTGAAAAGTTTTTCAGCTTCACGCTCCTTTTCATCTTCAGTCATTTCTACTACCGGAGGCTCCAGTCCTTCTTTCTTTAATGGAGTACTTCTACTTGAACTTCCATAAGATTCTCTATTAAATAAACTGTCAACAAGATCCATAGAGTCGAAAGTATGGGCAGCTCGAGCATTAACATTCCATTTATCTGCCACAATAAATTCACATGTTGGCTTTAAATATTTTATTTTGATTTCTTCAGATATCGGTATGTCAGTACTATTCAATAAGAAATTGACAGAATTGGAATACCCAAATAATTCCAAGAACTTCTCCATTTGTAAGTAATCTAATTCTTCCTTTGACTTTCTATCTTTTGGGTCAAGTCCATTCATTGGTCTACAGAGTTGGAAATAACCGGCAAAAATTAAATATTTTATGTTTGACGCATGTGAAACCTCTGACGCCGGCAATTGTCCACCGTATACGTTTGAGAGTACAACCAATTGAAAGAATTGGTTGTATAAATAATTATTATTTGGTGATTTTGACAGTGGTATGAATGTATCCCACATAATCTGTTGTAAATACATTAATTTTGAGTGTAATCTGACCTGATTTTCACTTGATCCATTTTTTTGAATAGATTCATCAATTAAGAGAATGTTCTCATGAAGAATCTTGTAGTTTTGCTGTAAGATGGCACTTACAGCGAGTATATCAATTAAACCAACTTTTTGAGTACCCCCACCACCTGAAAATCCATCCTGATACGAACTTGAAGAAATACCAGCCAATTTTTCATCCTTACGGTACTGTTTCATTTCAACAGATGTAAAGAAAGCAGCATTAAGCATCAAATTTTCATATGCGTCCAAATCTTCTTCCTTCATTGTTTTTAAATCTTTCGTCTCAGAGTCAATCAAGAGATGGAAATTTAAAATACTCTTGGTAACCATCTTTTCCGTGTCAGAGAATACCCCTCCACGGAGTCTCCTAATCGTCAAGAGTTCGTTTGCAATAACCAAGCAATCACTAGATTCCATCATCTCACCCTTGTTCATTTTGAGCTCGTTCCCATAGTTATGGTAAAGCGAGTACAATGCCTTTATTAATTCATTGACGGTCATAAGGTAATCTTGATCAGTTTGGAAATCATGAAAGTTTTCACTATCAAACATGTACCACGCCTTTAATCTACGGTTCAACTCTGGGATAAGATCCAACTTAATGTAGTTATTTTCCTTACCGTCAAACAAGATTAGAAACACTAATCTATAAATAGCAATTCTATTATGATATCTCTTCTTTGGCGTCAAGCTCCTCTGCTTCATCATGTGCTCATCAAGCAAGCCGACTAATATTTCAAGCATTTCGTTAGAGTAAAGAGGGTTAAAGTGTAAGCTGTGAAGTTGCCTGTTAACTAGGACAATATTTGAAATTGTTGCCAACAAGTCCATAATCTCTGACTCTTTCAAAGTTCGAATGTTATCTTTTAACAAAAAGTAGATCTTATCAAACTCATCATACGAGATAGCATTACAGTAAGTAACATCTTTCCCCTTTTTCCTGTATTCCTTAATCCTCCGTGGCATTTTTTATTCGATATTCCAAAATTTTAAGCTCTATGATTCAGCGACAACGAAAACAATAACGACGACGACGACGACAAACACAAAAGCACAAACACAAATCCAAACTTATGAAGAACAAAAGCGATAAAAAAAGAAGAAGAAGAAGAAAGTAAAATTGGAACAACAATAATTTAGAAATTTATTTAACACTTTTTTGCAAATTGCTATAATCAAGTCAAGTAACCTTTAATACATGCAGGCCCACCTAAAAAATCTGAATAAATAAAAAAATAATAAAACTAAATAAAAAATAAAAATAAAAATTAAATTTTTCAACGTTAAGCTACACCATAGAATGGAGAGAAAAAAATTGGTGGGGAAAGATTGTGGTGAAATAAGGACCAATCTAATCGTACGATTAGTTCCGACAGGGCAACCAAAAAGCAAGAAAAAGAGACTGTATCAACATCACGCAAAGGTAAGGAATGATCAGGTCCATTCACTGGTCGTCTACCCTCAAGGGCAGTTTATCTTCTTTTGCATATCTACTGCATTATCAGACACTCGCTCTACGGCACTCAATCTCTATCCTACACGGCTTTTCCGAAGATGCATTTCCCATTCCGACGACTTTTCAGATGCACTTGAAAAAAATAATATTTTAGGAGAAGCTTATTTTAGTCGAATCTATATTTCTTCTTTCCTTTTAAGGTTTCCAGCTCCGGCTTAAAATCTTCTATCTAAAAAGGCATATAAACTGCATCCCATTTTGACCTCATCCCATCAATCTCCCATGAACCACAATTTGTTAGGTCCCAAAATTCTTCTTAATACTTCTTGTTCATGCATGTATAATGACGTTTCACGCTCGACAATTCTGCTGCGATGGGGGTTTCTCTCTCTCTCCCTCTCTTCACTTGCATATGCAGGAATTCCCTTTCTTTTCTTCCTTTAATGCATAATGTCCCATAGAACCCTTTGCACCAAACTTTTGAAAGTATATTCATCTATAACTCTTTTCACTCCAACAAAATTTATCCTTTACTCATTCTACTTTTTTCTTTCTTTTTTTTTTTTCTTTTCTGATTTGTGCAACTAGGTTGAAATTTCATTTGCAATACCCTTTAATCGGGACAAATAAATTCAAAATTGAACCGATTCCGATTTGTTCGTTCGGTTGAATCTTTTTCCGACTTTTCTTCCTCCCTTGAAATATCATTTGGATTCAATAATTATGTGCAATCATTATAAACGGAATATATGTGTTAGAACCCCAAAGGTTATTAGGGCTGAGTAAATATGGAATATACTCAATTTAGAATCAATGATCTGCCTCGTATGGGCTCTGTCACTGTAGAAGAAAAACAATCATTTTACAAGCAGGGTATGCATAACGAAAGAGATAGAGGAAAAATTATACATACAAGTTAGTTTGTCTATTCTGTATTAATTAAATTTTTTATTAACCTGGTATTCCGATATACCTATGTTGTTGCAAATTTAAAATATACTGTGATAAAATATCCAATTCATTAAGACAATCAGGTTCATCAGTTAAATATTTAGAAACTTCTCTAATAGATGTCGTTCTTGTCGGCCAGATTGAAAAATTATTATGATATGTCTTTAATATTCCAAATATATCTTTGACAATTTTCTTTGCATATCCATGCGGGAAATTATTTAATTCCTGTTGTACCTTTGAACCCGCATGCATTGTATATTTTTGTAACAAGATATCATATAATGCTATTCTTGAAAGTTTATACATGATGGTTATCACTGCAATAGTCTCATTTCTGAAAAAGACCACTGGTATTAGCCTGGTCAGCGAACAGGGTTGATATATACTTGGCTTTAAATTTATTGGTAAGTTTGTTTCAAACTCATCTAAGCTTCTCTTTAAATTTCTCCATGAGTCCAATTCTTGTTGCTCAAGTAATAATTTCAGATTCTTGTAATCATTGATCTTAGAGTAATCCACACATGCTTTTCGTAACCACCAGATAACAGTTTCTTGATTAATGGGATCATAAATAGAATCTGACATTCTATGGGTTGGAAAACTATCAAATTTATCGAAATACATCCTATCTAATGGTTGCCAATAGTAGGAGAGTGACGAATTTATTGGTAATTCAAATCTAATAGATTTAATCATATCACTTATAAATAAAGCCCAAAAGCAAAACGAGTGAAACACTGATGACTTAAGTAGACTTTCATCTGAATTGGTGACATCAATATTGTTACCACTATTTATTGTACTTATTTTTGATTTTGTCTTACTCAAAGTTGATTTCTTGTTTCTCAAACTATTCGCATTAAACCTCGTTAATATTGAGGACAATATTGAAGTTGCTCCTTTAATATGAGTGTTATCTGGTGAGTCTGTTGTGTGTTCAAATAAGCACAACAATATCGTGCTTACAAGACATCGATTGATCAATCCATCCCTACGATTTTCTTGTGCTTGTTCTCCTTCCTGATCATCACTCAAATGATACCTAATGCTCAGAATAGCTCTTTGGTAGTGATCTGTCGAAATAGTCTTGTCAAATAGGTTTGGATTTGCACTATGTACTGTCATTGTTGTTAAACATAGTAACAGGTTTATCATCATCCTTGTTTCATCGTATAGAGAAAGATCAGGAATAATTTTCTTAAAAATTTCCTGACTATTGAAAATATCAAAACTATTCGACGTTATATTAATAAAGATATCATATAGTTTAATTTCAAAGCTACTCAATTGAGTTGGCTTACCAAGTGTATTTATATTCAAAGATTTGGCAAATTGATATCTTAATTCATCAGTAGAACTTTCACCAAATGAAACATATGGACCCCAATGATCAATATCTTTTACCAAGGATGAAAATGATCTTTTGTGTGAAGTATTCATAATATCATTGTCATTATCATCATTATTACTACTTATACTGGCATCGTGTATTTTATGAATTCTTGGTTTAGAATTCTTCTTAGTTTTTGTTGGTTTAAAGTTTGAGCCAGAAAGACTAGGTGATTCAAATTCCTGTTTTAACGAAACAGAATTGTGTGTTGATATTGGAGCAGGGGGTTGGTAGTACAGAGATGAATACGGATATTGTTGTGTGTAAAACCCCGGTTGATTAGGCATAGACGAATTTAGATGTGTGTATTGTTGATATCCCATCTGTTGTTGAGCAGGGACATGCGATGATGATATATTTGATTGTTGGGGTTGTTGAATTTGCAGTTGATATAAAGGATATATTATGTTTGAATTTTGATTTGAATTCTGGTTTGAATTATGGGTTTGGCTATGATTTGGGGATGGATTTTGATTCTGATTTTGATTTTGATTTTGACTTTGACTTTGACTCTGGTTTGTTGATGTCGATTGCCAGGGAGGGAATTGTTGACTTTGATTTGTTTGAGCTTGTTGCTGAACTGGCTGAGGCACTTGTATTTGAACTTGTTGTGGTACTTGCTGATGCTGTGGATCATACGCTACATATCCTTCAACATATTGTCTATTCAGTTGAGGAGGAATTGATTGATATTGCTGAAATAGATGCTGTGAATATTGTTGCTGATATTGACCCTGGGATTGATCTTCTTCTTGCTTAATTTCCTCCAGTGGCATGTAGTTATAGGCATACAGCATTCTAGCGTAGGATTTGGCACTTATTTTTCTCGCTGATTTTATGGGGTTTGTCACGATGGATTTATCTCCCTCTCCTTTCTTCTATATATATCTTGACTTCCAGCTTGTTTATTTTCAAAGATTGGGCTTGCTTGTTTGCATGAAGTCACTCTGACACCTGTATGTAGCGTAAGGAAATGTAGATCTTGGGCAATGACAAGATTAGTTAAGTATTTTTTAAGTAAAAAAAACCAAAATATTTCAATTAATTTGTGAATCAGAAATGTTAATCTTTTTCTTTTTTTTGTTTATTTTTTAATTTGATGATCCAACAAGGATTTCTTGATATATAAAAGGATAATCAAGGTGTCCGGTAATAATTAACTTCAAATTGAATTGATATATAATGTAAAACACACACAACAACACACAAATTTGAAAAAAAAAAAGACCAAATTAAAATAGTCGAGGAATAACTTGAAACAAAATGGAAAACAAAAAAGGAAACAAAAATATTTTTAGCTCTCTATGATCCGTATATAGCTTGCAAGCAGCACTTCTGTGGTAGTTCCTTCTTCAAAGGGGCGACGATTACTAGATAGGGAAAGATTAAGAGATGACAGAAGGAGGGGTGTGTGTTAACAGTAAGAATGTTAGCCCTCGCGCTTCAGCTTTTTTGATCCACTGCGGAATGTCTGTGAAAAACGCACCTCAGTCGTATGTATGTACAGCAAGTTAAATTACTAGCGTAAAAAAACTACTCAAGTAGTAATAATTTATATAGTACAACAATATCAAGGCGGCTGGATGGGACCGGCACAGGTGACGGCTAGCATGATCATGCAGCATCACTGTTTCAGGGTTGGGTGACGAATGTGCATAATAAGAGGCGGGATTGATCCTGTATCATGTATCCCAATCCTTCCATGAGGTTTATTTTTTATTTTTAAAATGTTAGTGAACATATTAAACAATAGAACTAGATTGAAAAAAATTATCGTATTTAACTGATCGAAATGTAAATGGTGGCATATGTACACCATTTCGAGTTAAATTACATTGTAACATTCACTGCACATAGTCAGTGAGACCACCACCTCTAGATTTTCCCCCATTGTTACTTGGCTTCGTCACTAATATCGTCTACTAACATCCCACCATTAAACGGCCATTCTTTCCACCACCACCACTACTTCGTTTCCCCAACATTTATTACCATTATCATGTCCATGGTGATTGTCCACATACAAGGGCCAAGGTTTTTTCCCAACGTTTTTTTTTAAGGTTTTCCTTGATCCGTAAAGTTTAAGCTTGGGTACGGAGTAAAAACTGTGCCTGATTCCGCAACTTTCAGCTGATCCCAACGGGGACTACTGTAGGTGTAGACGCATATACAACCCCTGAAGAAAGAAGGTTATAAGCCTTGCATTGGTTGCTTGAGTTTCCTCAATAAAGTAAGTAAACTACAAATGAAAGGCGCATTATCAAACCTCTATCGGTCGAAACAGCCGTTATCAAGCTGGAGGCGGTCAGTTTAGGAAAAATCTTTATCCTATCTCAATCAGCGTCACCTGTAAAACCAAGTTTTTGTTGCTCTCGTTTCACAACGATGTCGATGTTCGCGCGCGCACCTACCTGCCTTCCCCTCAAAACCATACCCTAAGTTAAAATAGCTTCTATTCTAGAACAGATAAGGAATTAAAGATACGGATAGGTAGGATAGGGATAGTGCAAAAAGATATGGCTGATAAAGAAATAACTACATTTGTGATTGATATTTCGTCATCGATGTCGCGTACCAATAGTGGTGCTGGTGGTGGTATTTCTGATTTACAATTAGGCTTAAAATACTTTAATGATGTCGTATCCTCCAAAGTAATAAGAGGTAGAAAGACTGACTACATCACGGTAATATCAGTACATTCTCCATTAACTGACAACCCATATGCTGGCGACTCGTTCCAAAACATCGAGGTTATATCTGAAAAGATTGCGCCAACTTACAAAGATATGAAACATTTCACTGAAAAACTCAATGCAAACCCCACGCCTAATTCCGAGTACAACCAAGACGAATTAGGTGATTGCTTTGAAGGGGTAGTCTTGGCTGTGCTGTTGCTCAAGGAAACACTGAAGTTGAAATTTACGAGAAATATTGTATTGATTACCAATGGTGAATCAAATATCACGTCCATGGACACGCCTCTTGCTCAGGCGACTTACAATGCATTCACTAAGCTTAATATCAATTTCACTGTGATTGGAATTGATTTTGATAAACCAAGTGAAACTTTATCTGATATCAAGCGCAAGAACATTGCTAGTTGGCAACAAATATGCAATGAACATAGTGGTAGGCTAATGTCTGGAACTGATGCCTTACTGAGTGTCTTGTACAACCCACCTTTAAGAAAAGTGAGACCAATGAAGGCATTCAAGGGACATCTCAGATTTGGAGCTGATTTCCAAAGAATATCGATGGATGAAGAGTATGACCCAGATGCTGATACCTGGACTCTATCGACAAATGTAGAATGTTATCCGGCCACTAAAGTTGAGCTGTTGCCAAGCGGTCATAGTTATTACTTACGTAATGAAAATGATATTTCAAAAGTTGGTCAAGTACGAGAGTATTTTGTAACTCGAGATGAGGTTGAAGGTGACGACGAATTGGGCATAAGGCACAGCAAGCTGGGTATCGAGGAAGCTGATCCGGAAGAAGCCCAACAAAAATCAACTGAGAGTGTAGCAGAAGAGAAAGACGAAGCTATTGAATCTATTGAAGAATTTGACAGAGTCAGAGGATTTAAATATTCGAACTATGATCTTGTAGCCCTTGATGATGATTTAGAGAAGGAATCAAAATTGAACACACGTGAAGGTTTGGATATTGTTGGATTTTTAAAGAAAGATTCTTTCCCATTTTCATATCTTACAGAGGAAGCATTTTACATTGTTCCTGAGTCAAATGCGACTCTGAGTCGCTCAGTATTGAGCTTTAATTCTTTCATTCAAGCATTATTAGATTTAAAATGTTACAGTATTGTCAGATATGTTCAAAAAGACAACTCGGAAGTAAAGATGTGCGTACTTTTACCAATTAAGGTATCTACAAATGAAAATAAATTTGTATATACATGTTCAATGGTTCGAATTCCATTTAAGGAGGATGAAAAAATAGGTAGATTCCCATTTTTGACCCCTAAGAACTCGGTATCACCGAAAGATGATGAAAACGAGGAGGATAATGCAGGTGAAGCAGAAGACACATCTGACGATACAAACGCAATGTCATATCCTACAGCAGCAGCCAATAAACTTATGGAATCTTTTATATTGTCTAAGGATTTAGACGAAGATGGTGATAACGCTGACCTGCAAACCATAACCATTGCAAAGACAATTCTGTCTTCGAAACCTGTTTCTCTTCTTCCGTCTTTACCATTGAATAAATCCACGACGACAAACTCGAAACTACTTGCATTTTCCCCAGCTATTCAAAAGTTCAATATAAACCTAAGACGAATGTTAATTGCTAGTCTCTCAGAGGATGATATGAATGATGTATTGAGGGACCCAGAATTTGTTCAGAAATATCTTGTATCTAATCAAGACGCCACACTTGTTGACTCTGAAGCAACAAACACCAATTTGTTTAATTTAAAAAATATTCTTCTGTTAAATTCAAGCGATGATAAAGGATGGCTCAATCTGATAAATACGAAATCACAAGCGATCGCCAAAAATTTAATCGAATCGATTGACATAAAGTATATTACCAAGGAAGAAGCTGATAGAAGTAAGCGTAGAAAAAAGAATGGGACTTTGGATGGATTGTTCAGAAAGAATCTACATGGAACTTTTGGAGCAAATGACGGAGAATTCGATGAAGTTCCAGATCTTGAAGTCTTGCTAGGTAGCTAAATAGATATCCTTTATATTTACATTTATTCTATCCTATATACATGATTTCGCCTGTTTATTTAAATAATGCATTTTTGATGTCATATTCTCTATCCTTTGCTGTTCTTTTTCTATGCTTAGATTTCGAAGTACCATCAGCCCCTAAACTATTGTGAATTTTACCGCTAACATTCATTTCATTAACCCTTTCTCTTTCTTGCTTGAATATTTTTTGAAGAGATTCCCCATTTGCTTCAATAATTGCACTAAGATCAAATAAACCTCTATACTTTGGCAGCTTACCTTGCTTCCATAAATTTATCCAATGGTGAGCCATTCCTAATTCATCAAATGTATCTTCACCTTCCGAAGTTTTCTTTATGACTTTCCTTCTTTTAGCAATTCCATGCAACAACTCATAAATTGAATTCGTAGGACGAGATAAATATTCCAGATATTTTGAACCAGTTGGATCCTGTAAATTAAGCAAATACAATAAATAATCAGCTTGTATAACCGGATCAATAAAAGACGAATGAACACATCCAACAAGTCCCAAAGCAAGCATAGTCTCAGTGTCTTTAACTGTTGGTAAGAATACACCGGGGGTATCATGCATAAGCAAGTTTGGTGATTCACAAATTCTTATAATTTCACTGGTAGATCTTGTTACACCAGGCTGACCTCCAGTTTTGGCGACTTTTGCCTTCTTAGTGGAAACCAACCCTGACGGTAAGTGTGATAGGTAGCCCACATCTCTTAAAGTGTTGACTAAAGTTGATTTTCCAACATTTGGCATCCCTATAATCATAAGTCTGAGCCCTAGCGGTGGTGGAGGGTTCATTTCACGGTACTGGTCTGTAACCAAATCGATAATTTTGGCAGCATCTCTTTTACTTCTTGAGTCAATGAAGAGGTATTTTTCATCCTGCAAATCGTGCCATTTATCAAGGAGTTGTGGTCTTAAGATTGAAAGGTCCTTTTTGGAATATAATATTATCTTTTGCTTGTGCGAGAGTACTTTATCAAACAAAACATTGGTGGTTGATATTGGAGCTCTTGAATCTCTTACTTCAAGAACAAGATCAATCTGTGGAGCTAAATGGCCAAATTTGGTAAGAGCTTTTTGATGATGGCCTTTAAAGTTGGATAAGGGGAGATTATAATCAGGAAATATCCTTCGAGGAACAAACGACATTATAAGCAAACTATTCGTAAGTATAGATTGAGAGAAAACAGTGGTATCGAATATGTGTGTGAGACATTAATGTGCGACTTTGTTTATGGCGATGAGGTGGAAAAAAGGTTAGCATTAAAGATGAGTTTCTTATTTTGAAGCTTGATTCTTCTTCTTTTAAAGCCAAACAACTTAGAGATGCCACTTATTGTATTCACTGGACTTCCATCCTCGGGTAAAACTACTTGGGCCAAACAGCTTCAGGTTGCACTTGAAGAAAAAATTGCTTCCCTAACCGGATCAAATGAACCAGGTCACAATTACTCAGTCATTTATCACTCTGATGAAACCTTGGGTATACCGCACAAGACATACCACGAATCTTCACTCGAAAAACATGCTAGAGGGTCACAAATGGCTGCTGTTAAAAGAGACCTTTCAAGAACGAACTTTGTAATATTGGATACCCTTGCTTATATTAAAGGGTTTAGATATCAACTCTTTTGCGAAGCCAAAGGTGTTGTTACCCCAAACTGTGTTATTCAAATAATGAACCCATTAGATAAATGTATCGAGTGGAACGAAGCATCCAATAACGAAAAATGGGATCCAGAACTCATAAAACAACTTCACATGAGATATGAAGAACCAAACAATAACAATCGTTGGGATTCTCCACTCTTCACTATCGCTTCAGATTTTAAGGATGAAAAATTACCAGTCGATGAAATTTGGGAAGCATTGGTGCTTAAAAAGGCTCCACCTCCAAATGCTGCTACAATCGTGAAGACAACTTCCGGTAATAATTTCCTTCAGGAATTGGACTCACAAACTCAGGCGGTCCTCCAAAAGATCTTGCAACATCAGCAGTTGACTCCAATCGGAGGTGATGTTCTTATCACTCAAACTCCAGAGAAATTATTCGTTGAGTTACCACCTTCTCCAGTCTCTATCGCCCAGTTGCAAAGAATAAGGAGAACATATGTCTCATTGAACAGAATGAGAAATGTCGACGTTGATAGAATTACCCCATTATTTGTTGACTACCTTAACAGAAGTCTCGACAATGAGTGAGTAAACCAACCAAAACTTTTGCAAAAAGCTCTTCAATAAAGATTCAGCAAGACACTAATGCATCCGCCATTTACAGTAAGAAATAAAATGATAACCTCTTAATTTACTTAGATATCTATTAATATACGCCAAACTAACTTATTTCGCTATTAAATGCAATTTGTTTTTTGTTGATTCCTGTTGAAATCAATTGTCTTCTTCGTCCTATCGACATATGTTACAGTTTTTCCATCATCTCGGTCTAATTTCATTTGCTAAAACAATTCTCTCCTCATCTCTTTCTTTGGTTCTTCCACTTGAATTGAACTTTCCCATTATCATCAACAACCTTTTTCTTACTTCCCTTTTTCATTAACTCTCTGGTTTGTTCCATTCTATGTTCAACTTCTCCTAATTGCTTTTCTCTATCTAATCTTCTCTTTAATAACTTGAATTGCTTTAACTTCTTAACATTCTTGAAATCCATATCTTTTTCGTCCTGTCTAAGAGAAGTAATGGCCTTGTCATTAGATTCCAATTGACTTACACGAAGACGGTTTTCTCGCCTGTTTACTAAGTTCTTATCAGTTTGGAAATATTCTTCTGGCTTAAATGATTTCTGCTCTTCGAAACTATCAACAAATACGGTATGTTTACCATTTGAATCAAAATTTAAGTTTTCTTTAGATTTATCAATCTTCAGCTTTTCATTCAATCTCATAGTACGAACATAATTAACATCTTGAGACTTCATAAGCTTGACCTGTTGCACAGATAATGCTTCGTTACCTCTGTCTGCCACTATAATCCCCCTGTCATCTGTCTTTCTTGCAGTCATGGCATGGTAGTATTCATCTGGATTATAGTTTGATGCCTTTGCCTTCAATGCCTTAATAGCTGATTGCTTCTTGTGATAATCAGCGGCACGAAGTTTATAATCTTTCTTCTTTTCAAGAAGACCATACTTGGCCCTGTCAGAGGTCTGAGAACGCTCTCTGTGCTGCTTCTTCTGAACGTTATGAACAAGTTTAGCCATATCTAATGTCTATCTAACTCTCTCTCTCTCTATGTATAATCACTCAAGTAAGTAATAATACATTTAACAAAGTTATGTATCGCATCTCATCGCAACTTTTTTCGCTTGTTGTAGAATTCGATACCACAAAATGGTCGCACACTATGAGCATACAAAATCAATAAATTTTCAATATTTTTGTATATGGACAAATTTTCATCGCACTACTACCTACCTACTATTAATTACTACTATTGATACTAACCCAAGATAGTTTGAAAAGGGTCATGATTGGGTTTAGATCTTTAAGAAGTAATATTCTAAGGAGTACGTTAACAAGAACTGTTAGTTCTTCTGTAAAGGCAAATGAGGCAAATTCAATTAATCAAGATCTAGCCGCTGAAGCACCAACAACAGAGCAAACACATTCTGATTTAGCTTCTGATACTAGTTCTTCCAGTTCAACTTCTACTATCTTGTCTAAAATAGACGGAGATTCTGATCTTCCTTGGTATCTTCGTGAGAATACCTCGTCTCCGTTAGTCACCCCAGTGACCTCTCCATTACCAGAGATTCCAGAAAATGCACCAATTACTATTAAACCTTTCCTTGAACTTTTATCAAAGGAATATGGGTTATTGGATATCAAAATATTTGAAACTCACCCAGAAGGCATCGATTCGACTGATAGTGATGCTATTGAATACATGATCATTTGTACTGGTAAATCAGATAAACATATTTATAAAGCAGCAAATGAATTAAGGGTTCACATCAAGAAAGAATCAAATGGTGAAATCATTCCAAAATTAGAAGGGTTTGTTTCCCACTCAAGCAGAAACACAAACTACCGTAGAATGATCCGTAGAGCAAGAAAGGGACCGATGGCTACTGACAATGACTACGGTACACCGGCTAATAGTTGGATTATGTGTGATACTGAAACAGATGGGATTTTCATTCATATTCTTACAGAATCAAGACGGAAAGAGTTAGAGTTAGAAGAATTATGGGGAGAAAAGTTAACCGAACCGAAGAACCCATCTCCGCCTAGTTCATCTATTGGCGACGATTTCTTCATTGGTATAAAGAGAGAATATCATACAAGAACAGCATTTAGAAGAAATTATTCATCCACCAGAGAAGCATCATCATCACCAATATCATCCACTTACGATCAGCTTCTCACCCAGCCATCAAATATTTCATCATTAGCACTCTCTTCATTTGTCACAAAGACATCGCCTTCAAATATTGGTGATGCTGACACAAAATTTAAGTTGTATAAGGCAATTCATCTTCTCGATCCTAACCTTGTTTCTTACCAAGAGGTTATTGATACGATCTGGGAAAAGCATATTTTGGCTACAAATACTCTTGATGCAACAGCTCTTTCTCAGCTCAGAAAATCAGACTCAATCGAGGTTATGAAATTCCTCTCTGAGTGTACAGGGGAGCAACCTTCTGATGAAGATTCGAGACAACAATCGGATATTCTTCTCGATAAACTCTCCCAATTCTTGAGACAATTATATCTTTTCTCTCCAAATAAGATTAACACTGAGTCTATAGCAGCATCACCTGAATTTCTCAGTTTACTTTGGGGGTTCGTTGTTGTTAATAAAGACAATTTCATTGGACCAAATACCATAGACAATATTCATGCTGGAGCTTCAGATATAGCGCCAATCCATAATGAAATATCTGTTTATAGAGCCAGAGGGATCCTCGACCTAATTGACTTAAATGAAATCCCTACAACTATACAATTTGATGAACTTGTGTTATTTACATTTGGTAATTCAAATATGAACTCAATGTTTTGGGACCAATGGGAAAAATACTCATTACTTTATTTGAATGAATTAACTCCTAAACAATTATTGACTCAGTGGGTTAGATTGATTACTTATCTCTCTATTAGAAATAACTTGAAATTTCAATTAGAATTTTTTAATAAGCATTGGGATGGTGAATCTTCAGTAAAGGGTAACTTCCTCAGAGTTTTATCTATGAATAACCAAGAATTTTCAAGTGAAGATGAAAAGAGAAATTTCCAAATTGCAATGGTTAAAATAATAATGAATATTAGACAAACGACAAATGATCAAGCATATGAATCAGTTATTGAGTTGATTAAAGATCTCTAAGGATGACATTCTTGAATTAATAGAGGAGTAAGTTACATGTATATAGATTCTGTGTTGAACACAGATTTTTCTTTCTACTTTAATAAACAAATGTCATATGGCTAACAAATTGCATCTAACAAATATCAACTGGTCTTGTGTTAATAAAAGAGAATATGCTAGTCTCCAGCCCATATTATATACTAATCTGACCATTTAACAATCATGCGACATCAATCTCATTATCGATGATCATCGCCGTACTCTAAATGCGCGTAATAAAAAAATACGCGTACCTTCGAAACTACTCCTTCTTCTTCTTACCTCGTAGGATATATTATAGATAGAGCAAATTGTAGCTGATGGAGTTACTGGTACTTAAGAAACAAATTAAAGAGTGGGAGCATGATTTTCAGAAAAGAAACGGTAGAGTTGCTTCGAAAGGTGACATTAAACAGGTTCCTGAAACTTACCAATTATACAAGAGGTACAAGGAATTGAGAAAGAACAAAGATGAAGAAATACGCATAGAGAAGGAAAGAGGCGAAGGAGAGATTGGAGAATTGAAACAAAAACCATTTAGAGAAGAATATGCTAATAACGAGAGTGATGGGGTAGTTGGTGTTGAGAGTATGTCAAATGGAAACAGTACTGTACGGTTTACAGAATTGGGACCAACTCCCCAAGCCAATGGTAAAGTGTTATCGATTTTTGATATGAAGCTTGTTTCAATGACTCCACCAGAATCTTCTCCATTAAAGGGGAGGGGTAAGGTAGGTGAAAATTTGAATAAGATGGGAATACAAAATGAACCTGATTTCAAGACCCCGACAAAGACTAGAGTACAGAGGCTTGAATTACTGAAACTTACCCCATCTAAACAAACTCCGTCTAAGAGCTTGTTGGATAGACTCAATGAGACGACAACTACGACTAGTCTCTTTGAGACACCACTCTACATATCAAAGCATAATAAGAATTTTGATTTTTCTGAAATTCTTGAAGAATCAGAAGATTTTGGCAGTCCAACAAAGAGGAAGTCATTATATTCACTGCCAATGAAGCTGCCAATGAAGCTGCCAATGAAAATTCCAAGTTTCAATATACCAACTACTCCAAAGCAAGAAATAAATTCGACATTCCAAGTCTCACCATCACCATTGAAAGTTCATAGATTTCTTAGTTTTGGTGAAAACAAAATGTCAACATTATTTAATGATTATCAATTAATTAAGAAAGAGGAAAAAACAAACCATAACCCAGATGAAGTTGACGGCGAAGAAGATATTGGCAATGGAGATGAATTGTCCGAAGAGAGTAAAGAGAATCCTCGCAAACGTAAAAGGGTTACTCAAAAGCGTACCACTAGAAATTGGAAGATGAAACCAAGAGTTGATCTTTCAAAATCAGTTGACACTTTGGAAGGAAAAGACGTTCATGAAATGGTTAAGAAACTTGACGGTGACATTATCAGTGACGTATCGGAATCTGAGGAATCTGAATATGATAGTGATGAAGAACTTTTGAAACAAAAGGAAAGATCTTTAGCAATTATTGAGTCACAAAAGGGTAAAGTTAAACCATTAAGTTCAAATTACCAAAGATCTAAGATCAATGATTCAAGATCAAAAGCATTTAAAAGGAGGATGAGAAGATAGAATGACTCACACAATTTTATAGAGAATAAACGACTTAATGATAATAACTATTGTATTAATGAAGCAGATGAAGCAGGGGTATTCGCTACTCCAAGAGGGGAGGCTTCGGGGCTGAACGAATAATGTTAAAGTTCCCTGAAACATCCTAATGCAAAATATTGTGACATTATTTAGATGAGAAATCAATACGCTTTTTTTCTAAATATTAGTTACATATTTATTTCTATATACTTCAAAAAAGTGTCTTACTACTTTTTCTCTTGCTGGGTATTGAGAGGACGGGGTATGATTAAATTCCTCTATCAGCTAGGGCCTTCTTAACGGAAGAGTACACTTCGTCAACAGGTCTGTCACAACTTAATTTAACAACTCTTCCTTCTTTGTCAAAGTAATCAACAACTGGCATTGAAGTTTCAATAAATACTCTGAATCTCTTTTTAATACTTTCGATGTTATCATCAGTTCTACCACTTGTCTTTCCTCTCTCTAATAATCTCTGAA
Organism: Dujonia santamariae; assembly: GCA_030578175.1. Taxonomy (NCBI): domain Eukaryota; kingdom Fungi; phylum Ascomycota; class Pichiomycetes; order Serinales; family Debaryomycetaceae; genus Dujonia; species Dujonia santamariae. The sequence continues at coordinate 125,018 of JANIVZ010000002.1, forward strand.
GCATAACTGCTTCAGGACATTCAAAAAATAAGGTAAATGAAGACTTAGCAATCTCGTTTTCAAAACTTAATGCTTGATCCATCTTTCTTGGGAATCCATCAATAAGGAACTTCTTATCACCCTTGGCGTAGTTTTCCTTTATAGCATTTTCTAATAAGGCAAGTGTAACTTCTTGTGGTACAATAAGACCATCACGGATGTATTGAGCAATCATGGCACCATATTCAGATCCTTCTCTCTTTTGTTCAGCTCTCAAAAGATCACCAGCAGATAAATGAATGAATCCATGGTCTCTAACTAAGTTGGCACATTGAGTACCCTTTCCAGAACCTGGACCTCCAAGAACAAAGATAACTGATACTTCACCATCTTTGAATGTTTTCTTTTCCTTCTTTGAGATTGGTTCAATGGCTGACTTTGGTGGGTTCTTGTTATAGGTAGCAGCAAACAATGTTGAACCAATTGCTAAGGCACCTAATGCCAAAAGAATCTTACCCTTTCCACCACCATTTGATGGTTGTGGTGGGACAGATGAAAGAAGACGTGAATAGACACGAGGTCTTGATGAATTAAGTAAAGTTTGTTTTCTTAAAACGTTACGAAACATTTTCCGCTTAGCCTTACTGAAATTAAAAGTTGTTGTAAAAGAAAATGGTAAACATTTACGATGAAATCTAAAACAATTGCGCTGAAGCTACTACGAAAAAAAAATATATACGTGAAGTGAGTGACAGCCTTTCACGCGATCGCGATTTGCACCCAATAGTATCATCCTTTATTAAGCACTTGATGCTCTGTTTGACCTTACTCAATTTTATAATTGAGTTAAGTTACTCTCTCTCTATTTTCAAGTAACTGAAAAGTATTTATTTTGTTAATCTCCCAGTGGTACAGTGCCAACATCAAAAGCTGATAGTCTTCTTGCTACACATACTATCAGTAGGGCAAGCTCAACGCAGTTGTTCTCCAAAGATACAGGTACTAGCGGAGCGGTACCACTAATACATGCCACACTCATAATACTAAAATAGTGATAATACTTTCATATCCTCTAGTAGTGAGGGCATTATGTTCAATGAGTGTATCAAGGCATTGATGTTTAAGATGTGTACCTTTTTTTTTTTTTTTTCTTTTTTTCCAATTTCTGAACTATCTACATTTTCAACTTCTATTATAGTCTTTATTTATAGTATTTTCTTAGAGTTGATAAGAAGAAAGTTTCTCGTCGTTATACCTAAGATATTTACCATTCAATTCATCTGACCAACCATCAAGTGCTAATCTTGCATAAACATGGCCAGGAACTTGAGGAGCTAAAAGTTTACCATCTTTATGCAAATCAGTAAATCTTTGGGCAGCTTCCGATTTCATATTCTTGCTGAAAACATTTCTTATATCATTTTGCATTGAAGTATCAACTACACCTGGAGCAACCGAAATGGATCTAATATTAAATTCCTTCTCCTCTTCAGCAATTGATTGAAAAATATGATTCAATGCTGCCTTTGATGATCCATACGCTGACCAACCATCATATGAAGTAGTGGATGCTCCTGACAGTACTGCAATAATTCTTCCACCCCCAGTTTTACGTAACTCTGGAATTGCCTTGGTAACCAAATCAACCACTGAAAAGACATTGATATCATATAATTTCTTCCATGCTTCAACACTAGCATCCTTTATTGGGCCAACTGGATCAAGAATTCCTGCATTGGCAATTACAGCATCAAGTCTGCCAAACTTACTTATTGCAGCAGAGACTGCCGCAATCAGCACATTCAGATCAGTTACATCTCCTACAACAGTAGCAACTCTATCTTCACCATATTTCTCAGCAAGAGCTTCTAATTGAGTAGCACTTCTTGCAATTGCAACAAGCTTAGTTTCTTTCGAGGATGAAAGAATAATTTCAGCAATTGCAGCACCAATACCTAGATTGTTAGTATCAGTCCAGCTTGAACCCAGAGCCTTCTATCCGCAGCCTTTAATTACTATACGTCCCTAAAGAAGCACTGTCAAGCACAGCGATGCCACACTTTCGTTCAATATATTCACTACTTACCTCTAGAGGCACCGGTTAATATAGTTACATGAACCATTTTTTTTCCGTTCAGATGGAGATTATGGCATATGCTGTACATACTCCTCTACTTATTCTCCTCACATATATTATGTCATTGGCGACTTCCTGTATGTATGCATCATGTGCTGCATATACCCACTAAATCTTCCATTTTCCTGTTTTTTCGTTCATATCCTCATTAATAAACACAAATAAGGAGAATACTAGCAGTACAATATCAATCCATACCAGCAAGAGTCAATGAATATAAACATAGATTCTGCAAGGGATACCCTTTGTAAGAACATTTTGATTTACGGGTATTGCAAATATGAGAACAAGGGCTGTGTTTTCAATCATAATAAGGGAGCAACCGCGGCAGCCGTAGGTGGGACAACTGGTGTATCATCAAGTTCTTCTACTGGTGCCTCCGTTCCTTCTGCTACTGCTACAACAACATCTGCAACTGCTCCTACAACGACTGTTACTGCAGCAGTTTCAGCATCCGCTGCTTCGGCGGATTCGAGAAAGAGGTTCAATTTAAATACTCCCTCGTTTCAACCTTCAACACCATCATCTGTCAAATTTATTTCTTCGCCAAAACTTAAAGATCTACCGACTTTTGTTCCAGAGGGGATTAATGAATATCATGACTACAGTAGTAACGGTGGAAAGAAGTTTAATCCAAGCACTGCTTCATTCACCCCATCGTTTATGCCAATTGATCACCCTAGTTCACCAGGTCCATTGCAACAAGAAGGCCAACAGCAAACTCCACAATCACAATTACATCAACTACAATTACAACAAGTGCAGCAACAGCAGCAACAGCAACAAGTGCAGCAGCAACAGCAACAACAACAACAACAGGTGCAATCTCAGCAATCTCAGCAACCGAGCTTGCATCAACTTTTATCTTCCTTTCCTGTACCACCTCCACCACCTGGCGGGCCATTTAATCAGCATATACAAAATCAACAAGGTCCAAACGGGCTAGGAGGAATGGGTCAGCAGGGACCCGGCCAAGGAATAGGTGGTCCAGGTGGTCCACAAGGTATGCATACACAACTTTTACCGCAGACACCAGGTACTCCAACGGGAGGTCCACCAAATTCTGGATATTCAGCTCCACCTTCATCATCTGATCTTTATTATCAGCAAGCGGCTGCAGCTGCGTCAACAAGGTCATACCCATTACAGTATCACCTTTATGCCCCTGCTCCTCCACCTCGTCTTACAATCCCACTTCCTCCACATGAAACAAACAGTCAACAACTTTTTATCCCTAATGATTTAAGGGAAACTTTAACTAAGAAGAATGAAGCTACCTTACAAACTTTCCCACGCTCAAATTTACCAGACCATATTAATATGTATCATTCATTATTTTCATTGGATTTTGCTTCAATGACTCAACCTATAAAATCTAAAGTTTTTGGAGTACCAACCACTCCATTTAAAGTATTTTCAAACCATGATGGTAATCCATATGTATTAATTAAAATTGATAATCAATCTGTTATTAGAATACAAAATGAATTACCATTTAAGACTATCAAGATATGGAAAACTTTATCAAATGCAAATATTGTCAAAGTACATGAATCATTTACCACCATGTCATTTGGGGGGAAGCAAAGCTCATTGGTAATGATATATGATTACTATCCTGATGCTAATACATTACAAGAACAACATATTATTAGAAAATTGGGAGGAAAATTAGAACAATTAACTGAAGAGATCCTTATTGCTTACATTATTCAAATAACAAATGCATTAATTACAATCCATGAAAAGGGACTTGCCGCAAGACAATCATTAGATGTTACTAAGATCATAGTAACTAACAAAAATAGAATCAGGATTGGTTGGCTCGGTGTACTGGATATTTTAAATTATGAAGCTGATGAACAGGCGATTTCTGAAACCTTTTCTGGTTCAAAATTAGAATTCTATAAGAATTTACAAAGAGAAGACTTGAAAAAATTTGGTAAATTAATTCTTGATTTAAGTTTATTATGTGTACCACCACAAGTCAGAGATCAAGGTATAAGTAAATTGAATGGGGTTTTTTCAAATGAATTCATTGCCATTGTTAATGCATTACAAACTGAAACAGATATACATCATTTTAATCAAACATACTTGAGTAACAAATTAATGAACTTTATAAGCTCGTTACAAGATGGACAAGATTATATGGAACTGCAATTAACTAGTGAATTGGAAAATGCAAGATTATTTAGATTATTGACCAAAATCAATTTCTTAATTGATAAATCTTCAGAAAAAAGTTCAGACCCAGCATGGAAAGATAACGGACCAAATTATATTATAAAACTTTTCAGAGATTTTGTATTCAATGAAGTTAATGAGTTTGGTAAACCAACATTAAATTTATCAAGAGTTTTAACTTATTTGAATAAGCTTGATGCTGGGATTGAAGAAAAGATGCTTTTGGTTAGTGAAGATGAAAAATCTTGTATAATTGTTAGTTATAAGGAGCTAAAGGAATTAATTGGTTCAGCATTTAGAAGTTTAATGAGAAGCTAATAAACAAAATAATAATAAAATAAATGAAATAAATTTTATTGTAGAAGGTATTCTAGTTATACTTTGAATTCTTCTAGTTATTCAAGAATTTAGGCTTGAATTTCATAAAGAGTGATGGCAGTAATATCTATTCTGTAGGACGTGATTTGACGGAGAAATATTAAAAATAGTCATTGGAATGAGTTGAGTATACAAGGAAATTCCATTTTTTTTCAAACAGTAGTTAATGAAAAATAGACAAAAACTAAGTGAGATGTTTCAGTTAATATTCGAAGATCCACTATGGAAGATGAGCAAAATGACTAAAATTTTTAAAACAATAAAGGAAGACAAGTCTGATGATTGACACAACCATTTTTGGAAAACTTAAATATCAAATAAAGTAGTTCTATTTCAAATATGAGTTAGAATCGACTTTGTTTTCGTTTAGCCATTGATATGTCCAATTTAAGTAGTTGGTTCCTCACCAGATAAAGCTGAAATAAATATGAAACATTTCCTCAACAGAACCTACGACTTCTTTTTCGCAGCCAATTTTGGCTGCAAGTGAGAACCGAAGGGTATAAATTAGAGAGAGTTTGTGCTGTTGATGAGGATTTTTTTATTTATCTATTTCCATTATTCATATATACTAAAGTACGACTACAACAGTAAAAGATGCTTAAGATAACGAACACGTTCAAAAATACAACTTCTTTGATTCAAAGAGATATTGCTTCGAAGTGTTTGTGTGCTCCAGTTCTGTCCAACAGAAAAGTGACTACAACCTATAATTTGGCAACTTCCAAACCAATGTCCGTTGTAATTGATAGAACTGGGTTTCCACATGTCGTAAATTCAAACTCAGACTTGAAAATCTTTTTAAACCCTAATGTTACTTCAACGAGCATTCGATACAGAATGCCCAGTAACAATGATACACCACCATTGACTTTGGTATTCAAGATTCCCCAGGTTGGGTCAGGTCGGCCAATTTCTGTGAATGTTGAGAGAAGTCCTGTTAATAAATAAGTAGAATGTAATAGTTAACAAAAATAGATAACCAAAATTATATACTACCAGATTTATGAATCTATGTATCTTAATGAGTGATTCGGGGCAAACTTACTTCCATAATGTAATTCTTTTCATTTATTAGAGCACTGCTCAACTATATAACTAATTTCGTAAATCGTTTTTCATATGACTTATAAGGTCTTAGCAACGTGTTCTAATAAGTCAACAACTCTGGTTGAGTAACCGTATTCGTTATCGTACCAGGCGATTAACTTAACAAACTTTGGAGATAATAAGATACCAGCCTTTGCGTCAAAGACGGAGGAGTATTGGGAAGAAAGGAAATCAGATGAGACAACAGCGTCATCAGTCCAACCTAAAATACCTCTACATGGACCATCAGCAGCCTTCTTAACGGCAGCAGAGATTTCTTCATAGGTGGCAGCAGTCTTCAACTTGACAGTTAAATCAACAACAGAAACATCAACGGTTGGGACTCTAAGAGACATACCAGTTAACTTACCGTTTAATTCTGGGATAACCTTACCAACGGCCTTGGCAGCACCGGTGGATGATGGGATAATGTTACCAGAAGCGGTTCTACCACCTCTCCAGTCCTTGTGGGATGGACCATCAACAGTCTTTTGAGTAGCAGTGATGGAGTGAACAGTGGTCATTAAACCTTCTTCAATACCGAAGGTATCGTTGATAACCTTAGCTAATGGGGCTAAACAGTTAGTGGTACATGAAGCATTTGAGATAATGTTCAAGTCAGAAGTATACTTGTCTTCGTTAACACCAACAACGAACATTGGAGCATCGGCAGATGGAGCAGTAATGATAACCTTCTTGGCACCAGCATTGATGTGCTTTTGGGCACCTGCTAAAGTGGTGAAGACACCAGTGGAGTCAATAACGACATCGACACCATCCTTACCCCATGGAATTTGTTCTGGGTCTCTTTCTTGGTAAATCTTAATTGTCTTACCGTCAATGACTAAAGTGCCATCCTTAGAGTCAACTTCACCAGCGTATCTACCGTGGGTAGAATCATATTTGAACATGTAAGCGGCGTAGTCAGCAGCAATAAATGGATCGTTAACAGCGACAACCTTGACATCCTTTCTGGATAAGGCGACTCTTAAGACAAGACGACCAATACGTCCGAAACCGTTAATACCAATAGTAACCATTTTTAATTGAAGTTTTGTTTGTGTGTATGTGTGTGTGTATATTTATTATTCTATGTCTGAAAGACTGATAGTTAATAGAGAAGATAAAATATAACCTATTCCATCATAATTGAAGGGGATACCATTATGTATTTATACATAATTGTTGAAAAAGGTAGAACATCTGACTTCATGTCACCACCAGATGCACTTGAGAAATAATGAGAATTTTATACCACCTGACAAAACCTCAAACACGCGATGTAAAAGTAATAGTCACCTGGTGATAAGTCGTGGTAAAGACAATATAGCATTAATTACGTCACGTTTCCTTCTCTTTAATTAAATAATGAACACAGGGAGGTGAGATCAAATACCACCACGTAAGTTGATCCGATGATTCCAATTCGACACTGACAAAAACTCTAAGGTGATACAATCTGAGGTGATACTTGCTGAGAGATCGAAGAGACAAAGTCGGTGCAATAGCCCTCCTCGGTTAGGTCTAGCATAGCGGTATCACTGACGTGAACCATCGTCATCATCGCAAGACTCTCAGCTGTCGCCTATCCGGTAGGAACTATTGCGTATGGAGCTCTACTCTTGTATGGAGAGAGCCTCCTTGGGAGGCCCAATAAAGCTAAAGTAATTAAAACATCCCGGAAAGGAAGTAGTAGAACAATATAGTGAAAGACTAGAAAGAATATATTTCTTTGAGATTTGATGAGATATACTAGAAAGTGGTCATTTGGTAAGATGGTTTAAAATCTACATAATTGAATTATAAGAAACAGATTAAACTTTTACTTTTTTAACTATGTAATTATCATCATTTTCAAAACATCTCTTTCCAAATAATGAAGGAACTTGAACATCTTTTTGAATAATGATTTTGTTTCCTAGTTGAGCAGTAAAATAACTCTTAAACTGAATATCTAATGAATCGAGTAACTTAAAATTTAAACCTTGATAAACTTTGCCCCAATGAGATAATTTTTGGGAGAGATTATCAGTATTTGATTCAAATTCAAGTTGGCTACCTGATTGAGCTGGAATGATTTTTTGAATTTTAATAAAATCATAGCTAAAGATCATTAAGATATTGCACCAGTTTTCATAATTTAAGTTATTTAAGTATAATTCGTAATTAAGAAGGCCTAAAGTTTCCATTTCCAAACTTTTCAATTCTTTTAATGAAAGGTTTGAAGTAGAGTTAGAACTTTCAACTCCACAAATTTTTAACCATGACTTAAAGGAATAATTGTGATCTTGATTAAATTTGCTTCCTAAAATTATTAAAGTAAGGAATAATTTTTTAGGGCCAAATTTAATTTCGTTCAGCTTACCAGAATTAATTAACTTTGCAATATAAAAGCAAGCTAATTGTAATGATTGAGTGGAAGTCTTAGATCTTCTTAAGATTTCAACAATGAAAAACTTTAAATTGTGTTCATCATATTTGCAAATACTTGGATTCGAATTTTTTGAGTACAAGATTTCAAGTAATTTAATCGATGAATTAATTAAGATCAAGTTAAATTGAGATTTGTTTAAAAATTCCGAATAGTAAGAAAATTGATTTGGCAAGTATGATTGTTGTGGTGATGATTTTGAAGATTTTGGGGATGAATAAGTGGTAAGTGGAGATTCTTCAGAAAGGTTGCGGGTCGAGAACGTTGATGATGGTAGATGTTCTTCATAAGTAGTAGTAGTAGTAGTTTGGGGTGTCTTGCTTGCAATAGCAATAGCAATAGCATGCGAAGACATGATTTTTAACGATTTAAAATTAAATTAATTCTAGTAGTGTAAAATGGGTCAACAGGTTAACACCAAGCGATAAAGGACAGTAATTATAAGTAAATTTAATGGGCTCTCTGAAATGAGAGAACTGGTTAGTACATTTTAATTTCCTCTAGTAGCAATAAAATAATCAAATCAAATAAAATAATAAAACACTGAAAGTGTAAGCAGTTGTTGTGAGTGAGTTGTGAGTTGTGAGTTGTGAGTTGTGTTAATAATCAGTAAAACGTCCTGACGCTTTACTATTGTGTGTAAAAAGATTTAAAAAAATGTGTATAAATGGACCGACGACCTGGAGCCTAAAACCTTGTAATTCTTAAATTACGTGTTTCCTTATTTTTGTATATGTTACTACCTTAGTAACAAATAATTAATCTATTGATAATAAGAATTATATCAATAATAAACCGGGGAAAACTGATATTGATTCCCTAAAAAAAAGACCTTTAAAATAGTTAAAAAAAAAAAAATAATTGTATGTTGGTTTGTATTTGTATTTGTATATGTGATTGTGTTTGTGTTGTAATGCGTTGTTTGTGTTGTTATCTTCTTAAAATTATTAAATTTCAAGAAAACCTTACCCTTTTAAAATTTAATTTAGCTTCACTGTGGTGGCCCGGAGACCCTTTCTATATATACTCTACCCTCAATCGTTCATCCACAGTTAGTCAACATCCATACACCACAACCCATTGAATGAGTCAAACATTTATTATGGCTAAATGACACATTGAATGATTATATGCAGGAATAGAAACTGCACAGCAAAAAGGAAAAAAAAGAAATTTATACATGACCAAAGATTAGTCAAGGTTGCAGATAATGCCGAGATGAGTAAGAGAGGTAAACGTGAGTCCACAAAAGATGGTAGCAACTAAGTGCCCGATACAGGGCCGGAGATCAGGATCAAAAAAACATTGACGTTGTTTGATAGTGGAAACTTTGTAACTATTTGATAACAATATAGAGAGAATATTAACTTTGGTTACTTTGGTGCTGCCCGGTTTCCTGCATGTTTTCCTGCTTTTTCTGACTCGAGGAAATGACCCAAGAAGATAGAAGGTGATCAAGGAACACCGAACGGGGCCCACTGTGCATGCATTTCGAGTGGCGATCGTTTTACTACCTCGGCGCCGAATAGTGTGCTACATACCTAGCCTACTTGGACTTCACTGGTTTATGGTGGCGGCAAACAAACACGGAATTCCGAAACGACTAACTACAAAGCTTATTTTCGTACTAAGCACATCTCTTCTCACGCTCACATAGCCATCTCCTTCAGCCTACTTCAAACATAATAAGTCTCAACTCTGTGTATTCTTTCTGGATTTCTCCCTTATCTTCCACTAATGCATTTCACGCCTCCATAATCGCATTTCTTGAAATGGCATCATTGATTCACTTATCTCACGTTTATCAGCGAAACCGGGGTATCTTTACCGATGCCGCCCAAAACGTTCATTTGCGTCATATTTTCGAACACAAAAGCAAATGATTATTGATCACGTGAAGTTGAATCAATTTACTCAAAGTTACCTATTATTTCAAGGTCTCTCTACTTATCTTCAGAATATATTCTATACATCATTTTCAGTTTACCAGTATCATTATTTGTTTTTTATTGGGTATCTCTCTGACTATTTTCGCCTTAAATGTAGATTTAAAAGGTTTCAAAAAAAAAAAAAAAACTTTGTAGTACATTTTTACTCAATTTTGTATATTCTACTGATAACATATTATCACTAAATTTATTGTTGTTTAACAAGGATTGAAACTTGTCCTTTTGAATGAAATTGATCCACTGGAGCCTATTCGTTGGAAAGAAGTGCCTAGACGGGAGAGGGAGAATGTGGTGTTCTCAATGAATACTTTCTCTAGATGGAGTAATAATATATATTTTCTATCTATTTTCATATTAATAGAGTACTATTTATATATTGCTGCAAAAATTTAAAATAATATTTTTGGACCAATTTTTTTATTCTATTATATACAAACAGCCATCATTACCCCATCTTCCCTTTACTCCCAATGGCATAAAGCCTTCGTTTTTTTGTTTATTTTCTAAAGATGGCCCACTTGGTAAACCAGCAACTTGCTTTTCGACTTTCCCAATGTTATAACCTCGGATATATACTTCTCCATGGTTTCCATCATAAGAATCCAGTAAATGATGATTGACCAACTTAATCTCATTTGATTGCGACAAACATCCATATCCCTTGACATTTTTCAATGGGAAATTTCTATAGTCATAGAAATCAGTTTGAATTATTGGACCTGCAACGTTAGGGTAAGTTTGTTCTAAAATTATTCTGCAGCCAAGAAGTGACCTATACACGTTTAATAATTCTAAAGAAATCTTCAGTTTACTTTCAATTTCATGTGTTATATAAATTAAACGTGGTGATGAGTATTTCAGCTTAATTGGCGAAAACACTCCGTTAGCAAATAAATTTAATGATCTTTTAAGAAGAAACGACGTGAATATAGAAAGTGATGAGAAATCCTTCTTTGTTTCATTGAAAAATTGTTCTTCTCCAATTGAAATAATTGAGGAATCGAAAAGGTTAAGATTTGAAGTAGTGATTTTTATATCACTGAATGCAATAAGTGATCCAAATAATTTGACAAAACTATTGACTGCAGAAACACCACTAGTAACAATTTTTATTGAATCTTTTTCAGACATCGAATATTTTTCTGGTAAATGCTTCAAAAAGGAAGCAACAGAACTTGCAAAATTACTGTGTGTAAACAGGGTTTCACTGGTAACGTTACCACTTCTACTACTGATTTTCAAAGGTACACCATGGTCGTATTCAGGTTTGTAAGTATTAGGGAATTCAAAATCATCAGTTTCAGATATTTCAATCTTCTCGCCATCTAACCTTCCCATTTCATATTTCAGAATACCACCTTTATTCTCATCATGGTGGTTTGTCCCGTTTACGTGAACTGTGATTTGTCCAACAAAGCATGCTAAGATTAAAGCCAACGAACCTACGCTCTCGAATAATTCATCCTTATCAATGAAAACTTCCTGAATATTCTCTGAGGCAAATTTTGAATTAATTTTCTTCATTGTTGCATTTAATTTACCAGATCCAATTTTACTTGTACCAATAGTAATGTACTTAGAGGGAGTCTTTTTACATTTTGCCATGTATATACTCCAGATGTCTCTTAAGTTACCGGTACGGATTTTGTAATGATCGTATCTAATTTCTAAACCACCTCTTAAACCTGATACCAATTTATTAGAAGTATAAATTGCAGATTCATCTGATTTACGAGTACTCGAAACATTAGATTGTTGCTGAAGGTAAACTTCATGAACATCCTTTGCATGATCTAACCATTTCGAGTAGATAAACTTTACCACAAGTATTGCAGCAAGTGCAATTAAAATTTTATCCCAATCCACCATTGAATGTACACTCTATCCAGAATATCCAGTACCAATGACAGCAAAATCTAATTTGAATTGACAGAAGTAATTAATAATCCATCGTTTAACTCAGTAATCAAGTGATTCTTTTGTATCGCATTTCCCTGCAGATAGACCAAAAGTATACGAGATCCAACCACCATTCTATCCGAATGACATTGTAGCAGGGGATTAATTGTTGACCCCTCTCTGTATTGTAGTTATTTATGTAGTAGATGAGTTGTATGTTTCCATATAGCAAACTCAAGTTTTACTCAAACATTCAAAAAAGGAACCTGTATTATGTATGTATGTACATAGAGGAGTGGTGTTTAAATATTGCAGCATTGCCTGCAGACAAATTGCACCCAATTACTAGCAGACGCGAAAAATTCACTGGGGGAGGACGAGCTCTAATGATAAGATCAAAATACACTTAGCCTAATGCAAGAGTGCAAAGAAACTTGCGTCGCGTGATATAACTCTCGGTAGATTAGACATGATATTCTCGAGGTTAATCTTTCTGCGTAGCATTAACCAATTATTGGGTTTGCTTGCATTGGTTTGGTTATGTACCTTCATCTTTTATGAGCGCTATGTTCCTTATTCGAGTTCACGTTCATGCTCGTGGCCGCAAGTAAAATTCCTGGCGAGTGAGGAACCCGTTGATGAGGTTGTTGTTGTAGAGCAAGAAGTTACAGAACAAGACCAGAACCCAGTGGCTCCTCCGTCACAAAACGATGCCCCCCTGGCAAAGAGAGATACTAGCGATAATGAAGTAGTTGAAGATAATAGCAAAGGAGAAAAATATAGAGAAACTGAGTATGCACATATTATGCTTATCGCCGATCCACAGTTAATCGATGAACATACGTATCCAGGAAGGAACTCATTGTTGTTATCACTTTCTCAACATACTGTTGATACTTATATGAAAAAGAGTTACAAGGCATTGGGGAACCATCTTTCCCCAGAACACGTCTTTTTCCTTGGAGACTACCTTGATAATGGTAGATCTTCAGACGACTCATACTTTATGAGTCAGTTGGCAAGGTTTAAGAAGATTTTCCCAAAATTGGCATCAACTTATACATACCATACCAATTTACCAGGGAACCACGACATTGGCTTTGGTGACAAAGTCAAGGTCCCTTCAAGAGACAGATTCGAAACACATTTTGGCTTGACAAATACGGTTTACGAAATCTGTGATGTTCAATTCATTACTTTGGATACCATTTCGTTATCAAGCACTGACAAGGAAATCAATGAAAAGGCACATAATTTCTTAAATCATTTGGAAGGTACAACCAAGGAAACCCCAAGAATTTTACTTAGTCATGTACCATTCTATAGAGACCCAACTAAGCAAAAGTGTGGTGCTTTAAGAGAATCGGCCGAATTCAAGCTTGGTTCAGGCTACCAATATCAGAACAGTTTGACCGAACAACTTTCAAATGAGATCATTGCCAAGGTTGAACCTGACCTAATTTATTCAGGAGATGATCATGATTACTGTGATGTACTCCATGAAGATGGTTCCGTCAGGGAAATTACTGTCAAGCTGATAAGCATGGCTATGGGAATCAAGTACCCTGCAGTTCAATTATTAACATTAGTTTTAGAAAAGGATACAAATCAAGTGCACTACGAGACTGAAATATGTTACTTACCAACACCGTATATAAACGTTTTTGTTTATGTTGTGTTAGCATTCATCAGTGGATTTGCTTTATTATTTTGGAATATTAAACATAGCTCAAGAGCCAATTATTCAACACTATCATACTCATCAAATGGTGGGGTCTCATCATCTGCTTCGAGCGATCCATCAATTTCTAACAATTCAATTAAATTGTCAAATTTCCTTAAAGTTCAAGATTCTGATCAAGTATCTAACGCCCCATTACCAGTTTATACATTTACACAACAGAAGGTGAAAGAAAATTCCTTCACTACTAATAATATTGTAGTTTTTTTGAAAAGATGGAATCTTATTGAATTTTTGAAACATTGTTTAATTTTGGGAACATTTGTCATTAGTTTGTATTACTTTGGATTTCAATGTACTATATAGATAATATATGAATAACTCAGAGTAATAAATACATGAATTATTTAAAGTAATAGATAATTCCTCATATTGATTATTATTATTATTATCATTCAGATCCCTCGTAGAAAAGTAGATAACCAAGAAATAAAGATTATTGTTATACAGATATACCGCATCAAAAAACAATTAGTGGTACTTTATTAATTAATATACTGCAAAAGGGCTGCATAAAATATTAATAAATAACCACATATAATTCCAATTCATATTATTTTTTAGGGAAACACATACTAAAGGCTTGTGAATGTGGTATATTATTTTGTAATCAATCCAATACATTGAAATACCCCTCGCAATCAAAGACATTGAAATGAATATTTCAAGGTGTCGGGTTGTTGGGGAAGTAGTTTTCTTGAATTTTTATTCGTTAGTGAGGGACAATTGGATGATGAAAAGAAAAGACTACTATGCCTTTTCATAGGTCAGTAGGCGTTAAAGCAAACAGAGGGTGTGGGTTCACCATCCGATTGATGATCATTAAGTAGTACTTAATTTGCACTATTGATCGCTTTCATGTATATTTTATATGCATAATTTGTTTCAGAATTGGGTCAAAAATTTACACATTAATATGTTGCAGATGTGGTACCTGTGCCTCAATAGTCAATCGTTATCATGTACACACCAAGTTGAGCCAGTAGGTTGATATTTAATAATTAATTGTATCCTTATTGTAGAATCTCCTTATAACATTCTTTATTGAAGTAGAGTTTGCTACTCTTTGTTTCTTCTCTGTTCGTTTAATACATTTTTCAATTAATTTCACTCCTCACTATGGGGTGCGCTGCTTCAACAATGGATGAAGACTCTCATCCATTCCTTCAAGAAAAGAAAATCAACGACCTTATTGAACAGCAGATACAAAATAGAAGGAGAAATGAAAAATCAGTATTCAAACTTCTATTACTTGGTGCTGGTGAAAGTGGTAAATCAACGATTTTGAAACAGTTAAGATTACTTCATAAAGGTGGATTTACCCAACCTGAACGCATTCAATATGTTCAAATAATCTGGGTCGACTTAATTCAATCAATGAAGATTTTAATAATTCAGGCAAGGAAAAAGGGGATCCCGTTAGACTGTGATCAAGTTGATCATCCATTGTTCCAGGCTAAACAATTAATTCTTAGGGTTGATCCATTACACCAGATAGAAACAGATGCTGCAGGTGGAAGTAATTTCTTGAATGATTATGTAACAAAATACAGTGACACTTACAGACAAAGAAGACAATTGAATCTGTCTGGTAGAGCTATTGATTCATTCACAACCAATCAAGAAGTTGGATCTGAGGTTGGAGCTGGAACAGGATCTGGCACTGGAGCTGCCGCACACCCTGCATTGAGCGGCGCAGTATGGTCAACATCTGCAACATCATCGCCAACTCTTGCAACCAATACACCACCAGAAGGAGAACTTGGTAGCGCTATTACTGAAGATGAATTGCTCAGCGAGCTACAGAAAGTTAGTCATTTCCAAATTGCTGAGCCAGATAAGTTCAAAGTTGCCACGGCAATTTCCAGACTTTGGAAAGAAGATCTGGGTATTCGAAAGATTTATGAGAAGTCGAATGATTTTCAGCTCGAAACTAACACTTCATATTATTTTGATAATGTGTTTAACTTTGCTGACCCCAACTATACGGTGTCGGACTTGGACATATTAAAGGGAAGAATTAAGACAACGGGGATTACGGAAAACGATTTCAAGATTAATTCATTTAATTTTAAAGTTTTGGATGCCGGGGGACAACGATCAGAGAGAAAGAAATGGATTCATTTCTTTGAAGGTGTTACAGCAATATTATTTGTAGTTGCATTATCAGAGTATGATCAATTCTTGTTTGAAGATGAAAAAGTCAATAGAATGCACGAGGCAATAATTCTTTTTGATTCATTAACAAATTCAAAGTGGTTTATCAATACACCATTCATCATATTTTTAAATAAGATGGACCTCTTTGAGGCTAAGTTAAAAACTTCTCCATTAAACCATTATTTCCCTGATTATCAGGGTGACACAAGAAATGTCGAAGAGGCAACACAATATTTCACAAACTTATTTTTACTGTTAAATAGATCAAGAAAGCCAGTTTACATACATAAGACATGTGCAACTGATACAAGATCAATGGAATTTGTACTCAAGGCAGTAACAGATGTTATTATCCAGCAAAACTTAATGCAAAGTGGAATTATATAGATATAATAACCATATAATGAGTCTAGAACAATGGTCTAATTATTCTCTTTCTGTCTTTTTTTTTTTACATATATTTATCAATTATAACAATACATATTTAGTATAAAGGAATTTTTATATTTCTGTATCTTTATCCCTTAACCATCTACGTTTATTGTCGTTTTATGGGTCATTTTTCTTTCATTTTTTCTATTTTCTTTTACTTTGGTGGGTGAAGGTGTGTGTTGTTGTTGTTTGTTTTCGTAGTTGTTATGCAATTTACCATCTCATCATGGCCATGTCATTTCTGATTCTCATGTAATCTAATAAACCTTCAATTTGACCGGTACCGGAGACAACAACATCTTGGTCCCAAAGGGAAACTTGAGCCCAAGCCTTAACGTCACTGGTAGTGATAGCATCAATCTTGGCAATGGCTTCCTTAGCAGAAGCTCTACTTCCGACTAATAAGACCTTTGAACCAATATCAGATGCAACGGCACTTGAAGAGTTTAATTGAGCTAATAATTCAGTCTTGACTGCGTTCTTGGCTCTAACGATTTCGGCATCGGTAACTGAGATTGATAATCTGTTCCATTCCTTTAAGGTGAAGTGTACAAAGTCATCGATTTGGAAAATGTTTGAAATTTCAGCATTGAAACCCCAAAGACCAGAATCAGAGTAAGATTGGGAGAATGAGGTGTACTTGTCAACAATGTGGTATTCTTGGACAATGTTTGATAACTTAGAAGCTTGGAACTTAGCAATTGATGACTTGTCGTAGAAGTTACCGGTGACAGCGGCAGCAACCTTAGCAACGTAGTAAGCTGGAGAGTTTAAACCTTCACCTTGAGCGGCAATGGAAACCCAAGCCTTTGGTAAAGTGTCATCTCTCATTCTGACTTCAGAACCTAAGAATGAAGCTGGCTTGGTAGCTGGCTTAGAACCAGTAGCAACACCTTGTAAAGAAGATTCAATGGCATCAACTAATTTATCGTGGTCAAAGTTACCAGAGGCAGCGATAACAGTGTTACCGGTAACTAAATGCTTGTCAGCGAATCTAACAGAGTCTTGCAATTCGAGGTCCTTGATGGATTCAAAAGTACCGTTGGTTGGTAAACCTAAAGAGTAACCTTGGAAAGCGGAAGCGTTCAAGTGTTCTAAGACTCTTGATGATGGGTTAGATTCAATGGCTTGGGCCTTTCTTAAAAGTTCCAACTTGGAGGAGTTAAAGTCACCGGCTTCAAGAGCAGCGGCTGGCTTGGAGATTAATTCAGCAATTAACTTACCAGCATCAACGACTGATTCATTGGTAGATTGAGCTAAGATAGCATTAGTTTCTCTAGTGTTTTCAGCAGTTAAAGCAATACCGTCAACATTCTTAGAGTTGGCTAATAAAGTAGCGGTCAAAGCGGAAACACCGTTGCTGTATGGATGTTCAGATCTTGAACCACCAGTAACGTAAGCACCAATGGTAGAAGATGAAGCAAATGGGTTGACTTCAGTTGCAACGGTAATACCGTTGGATAAAGTGGTGTACTTGGTTTGACCAGAAGCACCGGTAGAAACAAAACGACGACCAGCAATCTTGGCAACTGAACGAGCAGCAGTAGTAGAACGTAACATAGCTATTATATATATATACGAGTAAGATGAGTTTCTATATCAATAGGTAATCTTTACAAGTTTCCCTTCCCGTTATGTTTTTTTTTTTTTTCCACACTCTCTGTTTCTCTGACAATAATTTCTATGAGCTTTGTACTGCAGGTAGCTCAAGCCAATCAAATTATAGCGAATTAGACAAAGCCAAATTAAACAAAAAAAAAAAAGAGATTTAATATGTAGGATCAATCGCATGATTCCAATCACGTGAATTTTGCAACCAAACATCTGTATGTACGTGTATGCTGGGTTATTGTTGCAAAAAAAGATAGATTAGAATATTATATAAAAAAATAAGCAAGCAAAGATTGGAAAGAAGGAAATTATTGTAAAGAGAGAAGAAGAGGATAGCAAGGCTGTACAAGCTTTCCCAAGAGAAAGCTTAATGCAAATTTCATTCCAGGAAATCGCTTTTCGGTTTCTTCTAATTTGAATAGTCAAAGTGGTTCCCACTTTAATTTATTTTTCCAATTGTTTATTCATTATATAAACTTATAATATCATAATAGCTTCTAGATTGAGGTCTTGTAATACTTGAGTTGCGATTTAATGTGTATAAGGCACCATCAGATGAAATTCTTTTTCTTTTCTCCGGTTCAGCATTTTCTTGATAAACTTCAACATTTAAAAAATCACCACTTAAAACACGAAATTGCTTACTTGATTTTGGTGAATGTCCAATTGAAACCCTTGCTGCAATAAGTGAAATATCATTAAGAACGCTTTTCCAAACTTCACTCCTATATCCATTGGCGCCGTCTGTTGGTGAGCTCCCTTTTGGTTGGTTCAGCGATAATTTTCTAGGAAAGGAAACCAGCGCTTCATCCTTCAACGGCAACATAAATTCTTGCTTCAAATCTTCTTCTTCTTCATCAACTGGTTCATCTGAAATTTCAACTATTGGATATGGGAGTAATAAATTAGTCTGCAGTGGAATATGCAGATGCATATTTTGGTATCTTTCTCTAAAGAATTTAAATCTTTCTTTAAGTTTCAGCAGCTTTGGAAGTTCAATTGGTTCAAATTCTCCTAATTCAATACTAACCATTGAATTGATATCTTCAACTTCTTCACCTTCCTGAAATGAACTTAATCTTGAAAAATCCATAAATGGATCTTCGATTGGGGGGATCACACGATTTGATAAGATTTCATTTCTGATAATTTCATCAGCTGCTTGAACTCTTATTCTTTCGAGAACTAAAAACTCATCCGGTCCTGTGAGATACTCATCTTGTGGGTAAGTTCTAAGGGAGGTTAATGGCTCATTACCAATCTTAGCTTGGATAACTCTGGGATTACGACTGGTGCTATAATATTTTTGCCTATAACTGATCTTAGCATACCTAATGTGATAACGAAGATCATGAATACTTTCATGGAATAGCGGAATCATCAAAAACAATAGCAAACTAGCACTAACTCAATTCTAGAAAGAGAGGAGAAATAGAGGATTATTTATTATCAAATAAATGCATATAGTTGTATTTGTACCTGGATGATTTTATTTGCCAAAAGCATCAACAAAGCCAGATACAAATGAAAAGGCCGCATTTTGCACCCAAATCAAAAATGGCAGTTTTCTGAAGAAGAAAAATGGAAGTGAGAGAAACATAATTACTGAATTGTCACCTTAAAAAACCGCATGATATTGATGGTATGGAAGTAGTTTTAATTGGTTTACTTTCTCGATATTAGTATAAATTGTAAGAAAATACTAACAAAACACATTAAAATCTATGTACTTCCAAAAGACTACAACTTTGGGCAGCAAATATGCCTACCATAAATATATGGATCTATACTGATTCCATATATGTTGGTCTAAATAACAAAGCTAAGACGGCCATTTGATGCTAAACTACATTTCAAGTTCTTCTTTCTTTTTGTGTTCTATTATATTATTTACAAGTGAAGATGTGCACATTTTAAAGTTTGATGTAAGCTCTTTGTTGAATTGCAGCCTTGTGCATTTGTGCCTTTCTTTCGTAACCAGATGACTTACCTTCATGAGCTGACATGATTTCTTCAGCCAATCTAACTGAATAATCTGAAGATTTCTTCTTGGTAGCACCATCTAAAATCCATTTGATGGCATATCTATTTCTTTGTCTTTGGTTTAATGGGTATGGGACCAATCTGTTCTTAGCAGTACCGGTCTTTTCTGTTCTACTAGCCATTAATGGACCTAATTTATCCAAAGTTTCAGATAAAAGTTGGACAGGATCTTGTCTCTTCTTTAAGTAGATTATGTAAAGTGCTCTGTTTAAAATCTTTTGGTATTTTGATTTCTTACCATCCTTCATCATAAGACAGACAAAGTTTTCAATAATGGGATGGTTGAACAATGGGACTGGTTCACCATTGATTAATTCAACTTGGGCAATTTGCTCATCAGTTGGTTCAAAAGATTCATTAAGGAAAATTTCTGGTTGTTGGGTTAAAGTTTGTAAGTAAACTTCTTCTGGAGTTTCAACGTCTCTGTTGTTATTACGCTTCAACTTCTTAACGGCTGATAACCATTCATCAATATCTGATTCATTGACTGAATCCTTATTTATTGGGTAAATTTGGGTTAATAATGAAAAGTTGTCTTTAGATGCAGGTGGAGAAGAAGATGACGATGATGAGTTCATACGTATACATGAGTTGAAAATACTTGGTTGTATCTTTCTGGTGTTGGTAAGAACCATACGTCTACAAAGTGAGATCATAGACATTATTTTTATGGACTAAAATAGTTGTAGTAGTAAAGTAGTAGTTGTAATTAGACTTCATAGGTTTTTCATATTTTTTTTTTTTTTCACCTTGTTCCGACTTGTGAGTATTCAGTAAATTACTGAACCAGCGTAAACCTGGGAACAAAAATTTGACCAAGGTAGATATGCATGAGGAAAGTGATACTAATTGAATGGAGAATGACGAAAGGAGTCTCTATGAATGAGTGGAATACCATATAATGCACTCAGTAAGTAGAATGGAAAAACTTTTTTCATAAATTGTTGTTTGTTGATTGTAGATTGTGTTGTAATTCGTGTTTTCGTAGAATGAGAATTTGCACCCAATCTTACACATTATGCTCTCAAGACTACCTAGCTTGATATAATAATGACAAATGAATTCAAGAAATATGTAGAGAATACACAAGCTTGTAGAGACACTGTATACACCTCTATAGTCTTCTACCAATAATCAGAGGAATTTGTATTATATTATTCTCTAGTCCACGGTGGGTGCGGTCGATATATCGACTAATGGTACAGTCAGTAGACTACTCTCATTATTATGACTCAGTCAGTAGTCATTGCAAGATGATTTGCTGGGGCCCAGCCAAGCCCAAGCGTGGAACACTGCAGTGAGATTGTATCTCCCACAAGAAAATTCACTAGTAGCATATGGTAGAAGTTCAACTAAGCGGATAAAAAGTTGAAGCAATTGTCTTATCAGATCCCTGGCGGTGCGGTGTAGTGATTGGTAAGAAGTGGATGTTGTAAGAAGTAGATGCAGTGCGAAGAATAATAGGTGGGAGTCGTAGCGGAGTAGTCGTGGTAGATAAATTCATAGATTTTATATTCGGAAAGCATAAGAATGCAACCCCACATAGGACAGCCGATGCGAGTACTTCTCTTCTTGCTTAGGTAGCTCTATTAGCATTCTGGTGCAGTACGAACTGCTCAAGAGAAGTTGATCGATCCCCACACCTTTGGTATCCAAAAAACAGTACTCCACAAATATTAAATTAGTACCCTAAATGTATGGTTATTTACATTTACCATTCTGTTTATTATACTCAGCTATTTATAAATATATACATATATAAATATAAGTTAAAGTTTAAATATAAATATAGAAAGATAATCTTATCTAAATGTGCTGCTCCCTGCATGTAGCTTGGGGACGACGCGAAATTTTAGTATGGCCTCGACGCTGGGAATTAGAGATGTATGAGAAAGGTAAACAAGGGCAACGGTCACATTCCTTCTTAAAAGGCTCAAAATAACTTCTATTAATTTTTAGAAATTATTTCATTTCATTTACATACATATTAAATATTGAACTATGATTGATCCAGAGCTTTCTATTGCTTTGGATTGTATCAAAACTGATCATCATCTCAATAATCTTGATATTTCATGGGGAAGTTTAGTACCCAAAATAGTTTCAAGAATACTGGAGATTGCAACAGTTCAATCAACCAGCGATAGCAAAAACCATTCATTCACCATAGCAGAGTTGGCAGTTATCACGCAGATTGAGGAGGCGAAGAGCAATTTTATTTCAAAGCTTACTAGGAATTTTTCTTCCTGTCCTCCTTTCACCGTAGTGAGGTTGGCAGAGATATTGTCCCAGCCAAAGGAGTCTGGATATCCATTAACAAGCGAGTTACTAATTTTAAAGTTTTTCAATGCATTATCACGGTTGATCTGTGTCTCTTCGACCGTGGGCGAATACCCAGAGGCAACTTTTAAAGATAAACCATCTAGCGTGGTTGTTGATGGATCAACACAAGCTAAATTAAATGGGGATGAGATCATTAAAATTAGAAATGGACAGAACGCTCCTATTGACTTACATATTCAGATGGTTGAAATTCCCTGGTTGAAAAAGAAAAACGAGTCTATTTCTGATGAAGATGATGCAGTGGATGCAGACATCGACGATGATGGATCGCCAACGTCTAAGCGGTCACCCACCAGAAGGAGAAGGGACTCAAATGGTGAAGATGAATCAATAAAAAGACCAAGAACGGGTACACCAGATGAAGATCAAATGGATATATCTGCAATGGAGGATGACCCGAAGGATACGATGGATATCAGCACTGATAGTATTCTTGAAGAATCTGACAGAAGTGAGGTATTATCCACATAGAAATCATCCAGAGAGCAATCGAAAAATAATATTCAGCTAATCCTACTACGGGTAAGGAATGGGGATATTTGTAATATATCAATGAGGTGTGTGGTGATACAAGTTCAATCTTGTTTCCCTCTACAGGCAACGCCCTTTTGCGGAGCGGTAGTCCACCAACGCATCTTCCAAAAATAGTACAACTGTCATAATTTGGCACCGACCGATTGGAGCAAACAGGTCTATCCTTCGGTATGTTCAGAACCCAACCAATCTAACTGAGAGTAATGTAGATGGTCCGGTATTTATTCAAATATCAGCGACATATTTGTAAAATCTGAATCATCTGCCTGAATTACCTTCTTTGTTTGGTGGTGGATTATTTCCCCTATCACAAACTAATCAACACTACTAATCTATACTTATTTGTTTTAAGATGTTCTTACAAACCTTTGAACCTACTTGACATCAATGATTAATGATTTGACGCAATACAATGGAGGCTGGCTATAATCATTCAAGTTTGGTATTGAATTGAAATAGCAATCATTTCAATTTCTTTACAACTAACAAGTACTTCCTCAAATTCAATTCTTGCATACCAATAGAGTCGGTAATTATCTTTCTACAAGGTTATATTTTGTAATAATAGTTATAATAATACATTGACAAATTCCAGTGTTTTTACAAGTTTTTTTTACATTTTACTTCTACTGTTATCTCTTTCTTTATCCGTTTTTTCTTTTTTATTTTAGTTTCAATAGTATCTTTTTAAGGTGATCTTCTTGGGGATCTTGACCTTGACCTACCGTTTCCTTCATATGAGTCAGTTCCCCTGTCACTGTCTCTTTCTCTTTCTCTTGGAACGTAACTATCAGCTTGACTATTTCTTGGAATATAAGTATCTCTGTCATTTCTGTCATGTCTGTAGCTTAATCTACCACCTCTGGGAGGTCCTCTTGGAGGGCCTCTTGACGGTGGAGGAGGAGGACGATTATAATCATCCCTGTAATCGTATCTTGGACCCCTTG
This sequence comes from Dujonia santamariae, assembly GCA_030578175.1. Lineage (NCBI taxonomy): Eukaryota > Fungi > Ascomycota > Pichiomycetes > Serinales > Debaryomycetaceae > Dujonia > Dujonia santamariae. The sequence continues at coordinate 148,878 of JANIVZ010000002.1, forward strand.
GTGGATACCTATCACTTTGATAACCTCCACGACCTCCACCGTAGCCACCACCGTATCTATCACCGTATCTATCACCGTATCTATCACCGTATCTGTCACCACCTCTTGGACCACCTCTACCATATCCACCTCTTCCGCCTCTTCCACCTCTTCCACCTCTTCCGCCTTTTCTTTCATACTTTGGAACATATCCACCGGAAAGTAAAATGTGGTTGGCTATAGTTCCATTTTCATTTTCTTCAAATGAAATTTTCCACTTACCGTCTTTTGGACCCTTATCTTCTTCAAATATCCACTGATTAATAGCTCTAACTGGTATGTAATCAACGTATAAAGGTATACGAGTAGGCTCAAAAGGCTTTGGAGGAACAGGAGCGGAAGTTTTAACATCTTTCTTGGTAACCGAGTTTTCATCTGGTGTATCAGTATCATCCATAGAGATATCACCTTCACGATAATCTTCCTTTGACTCTTGTGAAACAGACTCATCAATTTGTCTTTTTTCTTCAGCAGAAAGTTCCTTTTCATACCTTTCCTTTTCTAATGCATCAAACTCATCCTTTAACTTAACATCGTCTTCTTCCCTTGGATAAATTGAATTGTTTAATATATCACGCAAGTACTCGGCACCAGCCTCTACATTAACCAAAATAATGGCATGAGATCTTGAACGATTCATCCAAGCACGCTCAATGACAAACTCACATGCCTCACCTTTACCTTCCTCTGTTTCCACATTTGGGGCATTTTTGAGTTGTTCCTTTAAGAATGCCTGGAAATCAAGGGCATTAATTGGTCTTCTTAAATTACCAATAAATAAAGCTCTTGTCTTATTAAAAGATGGCGCATCTTCAACAGTATATGTGACTTCATCCTGTTCTTCTGATTTCAATCCATGGTGATCAACCAATGGTCTATGACTTGGAAGTGGTGGTGGATTGGTGTACCTGTCTCGATCCCTCCTTGGTTCTTCTTCCATTCTATCGTACTCAATTTCTTGGTCACTCATCTTATAATCCTTTTTATTTTTTTTATATTTTTTTACCTGTCACTAAAATCTAGCAATACACACAGCAAGATCGAATACAATTATGTAAGCTAAAACGAGTGTCTTCTTGTTCGTTTGGTTTAATGATAACGTGTTGCACTTTTCTGGCTGGTTCGAAAAACCCGAAAAAAACAAACCGTACCTATCATCGATTTTGTGTTCTTAATTTAACTCCACACCTCCAAACGGAATTCCAAATAATAATACTTCAAATAGCATCGAGAATTTAACCCATTAGGTTTGTAAGTCAATCGCTAACCCAAAGTATTACTTCTCAGATGAAGCCCGGTCTTATGAAATTGTATTTACATCAATAGAAATGTTCCAACGAAGCAGTAGCCGTCGAATCTATCTTGGTGCAACGCCGCGCCTGATCTAAAAAGTATATATAAGCTAGGGAATTACAGCATGGGGGAATTTCTTTAAATATGTATACAGATCCCGGAGTTATGGGACCTGTTACTGGTTAGAGCTTGTTAGTATTTACATCTTTTAGTGTTGAGCTCCGCCGGACCCTCTTCAAGATGGACAATTGCGTCGACCTTCTCTGCTCGGTTGTCTGTCTAGCCCAAACGAGAGTTAGAGTAAAGATCTCACAGAGGAGGACCAAAGCGAGTGTCCTTCCCGGATAAGGGCCCTAGCGCCGAAGTTATATCTGGTATCAGTTGTGGAATTGAAGTTGAGTTTCTCCGCTCGGCTACATCTATAGATACTACTGTGTTTTTGTATGAATTTATGATTTTATGCATTATCAAATATATTAATCTATAAACAATATATATATACATCTATATATTGAATAATGATATCTGTCAAACATATTCATGAATTATGTGGTAATCGTTTTGATTTATATATACAAGTTGTTTATTGAATTATATGAATTTATTGGTAGGTTCATGTGGGTTTTTCATAGTAGGTACTGTTGTTTCTTAATTATTGAATCCAAATGGATTTCACTAAATCAAATAATCCACTGTTTTCAGTTTCTAATACATAAATACCATACATAGAAGTGAAACTACCAAAAGTTAACAAACCACTAGCAATCTTATGCCATACTCCATAAACTCTCTTCGGTATATAATCTATAATACATGCCTTGAATCCTGCATGTACATGGAAGAGTAATCCAACAGAGAAAATGGAATCAATAAGGGGGTGTTCAACTCCAGCAAAGAATGGGACAGTAGCAAGTGGGAGGAGTGACAAAGTGACTATTCTTTCATAAGCCCAGTGATAACTACCTTCAAAATAATCAACTAATGGGATTTTGTATGCATCGTTAACTGTTCCAACAATATGACCAGCAGGTTGAGGAATTTTCTTAAATTTAGAAAAGTCTGGGATTAAACGTAAACTACGTGTGGATATTTTTAATAAGGAGGCATGACGGATAAGTGGACGAGCACCAAGCATTGTATAAGTTATTGTGTGATGTGAGCTAATAAAGTCGTTCAAGTTATATTAATCTAGGTTTATCTAGAAGTGATGAAAATTTTTGATCCTGTATTGATAATATTACACAAAACTGCATCACATATTGTCTACGGTCAAGCCAATTGACTATAGGTCAATGGATTATGGTACCAAAGTATATCGAATGACATTACTGATAAAATTTAGATGACTTTTAATGATTCTGAGCAGAATAATAACTTCATTATTAAGGAATACTTAACAGGACACTCTTTTGTTTATATATCGGTCGAGATTTCTAAGAAAATGACCCAATTCCACTAAACCATGTAGGAGGATTGTTTCGTCGCTTCCTGAAGTTGTACTCTCAAGGTTCAACATACCGAGGGGAGGCTAGCTCGATTCAAGCACCGTACCCTGGTAGAAGCCATAGCGGAGCGGTATCATGAATGAAGTGTTCTCTCCCAAAATAGTCACACTTATCTACAGTGAGGTATGACTATAAGTTTTACTTATATTATTATTCTATCGTACATAATCTATTCACATGAAAAGGAGAGACGGAGACTCCTTCTTAAAAATGGGGGTTAGGTTGGAAGCTAGGCTGGAAGTTAGACTGTAAAATTTACCAAGAAGCCTTCTTGACACCAGGAATTTGACCATCTCTAGCTCTATTTCTGAAAGCAGTTCTGTTTAATTTAAATTCGCCATGGACAGCCTTGGAGTTACCAGAAGCAATACATCTGTTAACAATTTGAGTTGGACGAGTGTAATTTGGCATTGAAGTTAATTGTAATTGAGCTTCAACTCTAGCTCTAGCCGGTAATTCAGTATTCTTGGCGATATATTTTAAAGCATTTCTAGTTACTTCATTTTCAGCAACCTGCAATCTTTTGAAGTGATCTTTAATAAGTCTACCGTTTAAGTAGCAGTGCTTTGGAATAGCAAACTTTACTGGGAATCTGAATACCATATTGCTTGTCTTGACGAGGAGGTTGTAGTGATAATTAAGTTGAGTTTAATAGAAAGGTTGAAAAATTTCGCACCTCTACATACAAAATTGAAGATCCATACTGAAAGTTACGCTACGCTAGGGAAGGTACGTACAACTCAGACTTTGGAGGAAAGGAGGAGCAAGAAGGAAAGAAAGAGTCCAGTAGCTAACAATTGAGTAAGATGTAGTTGCAACAAGTGTAGAGCTAGAGTTTATCTTACCTCTTCTTTCTTTTTTTGCAACAGTTTCGTTCTTTGGTGTGCTTTACCCACTTTATATCCTTAGTAATATATGGTGCAGTATATGGTGCAGTAATTTTCGCACCCACAATTAAGTGTATGACAAATAATCGATCCAGGTTAAATTACCCTACTCTACTTCTTTAGTTTATTTATTACTAATTATATTATCACTCCATGTTTACTGGATTAATTGAGCATATAGGTACCGTTATCGAGTACAAAACAACTGACTCATCTTCCTCTGGTGGAAATGGCGTATCTATCACTATTGGCGATTGTGCTCCAATCTTAGTTGATGTTCACTTGGGTGATTCAATTTCAACAAACGGTGTTTGTCTTACGGTTACTGAATTTGATGAAGCTAAAACTCAATTCAAAGTCGGTGTTGCTCCAGAAACATTACGTAGAACAGATCTTGGTGACTTGACCACTGGGTCGAAGGTCAATTTGGAAAGAGCTGTTACTAGTGACGTGAGAATGGGTGGTCATGTTGTTCAGGGACATGTTGATACCATCGCAACCATAACTAAAAGAGTTCCAGACGGTAACGCAATCACCTTCACCTTTAAGTTAAGAGACGAACAATACATAAGCTACATAGTTGAAAAGGGTTTCATTGCTATCGATGGTACCTCATTAACAGTTACTGATGTCAATCACGATACTTGTGAATTTCTGATTATGCTCATCAGTTATTCTCAAGGTAAGGTAATTTTACCATCAAAGGAAGTTGGAAAAACTGTAAACATCGAAGTTGACTTAACCGGGAAGTTAATTGAAAAGCAAATTGAAATTAGTTTAACTAATCAAATCAATAATCAAGACAGTGCCTTAGGTAAATTAATTGAAAACCTTATTGAGAAGAAATTATCACAATTAAAGTAAGTAGTCGTAAGGCATCTTGATGAGGAAGCATAGTGAGTTATAGAACCATAAAGAACTTTTTTAGAAGAATTTAATGAATAATTACGAAATAAAAAATATGTCTAGCAAGGTCAACAGCGATTAAATTTTCTCTTTTACTTTCCGTTCATCTAGACCTACTGAGCAGAGAATGTATTCCCCAAAGGCGAAGGGAACAAAGCTTGATGAAACTGTACTCACCGAATAGTGTTCCTAGGGAGTGAAACTAAAGAGGCCATTACATTCAGAATACCGTTCCGCCGGTGCCTATGCGGTAAAGACAAATGCATTTCTTCCTTCAGTGCTACTGTAACTGCCACGAGGATTTAAATAATTATTGAATCATATATATACGCGTTAGAGCCACTATCTCAGTACCGTAGAAGTATCTATCAGTTTTTTGCTTTCGTAAACTGGTTTGTATACGAGATTTTTTTTTTTTTTGCACCCATTAATATACTTTATAAGGATCATAACTTATGAATAATTTACCAAAAAAATCATACAAATTGAGATTTAAACAGCAATACTAGTAGAGTTCAATACTTTACAAAGTTGAGCAACATTTAAAACTGCTAGCTTAGTATGTTCTATTTCATTTGGTATCCTTATAGTGTTGGCTATATAAAAGTATTGGTGACTTTCAGCCGCGACACTACCTTTCTTTGAATTGTCGCTTGGAAGGCAAACTGAGAAAAACCACCACGAAGGAAACATCGATTCTTCAACATCAACCGTTTTTAGCATTCAGCTCGTCACTCAAATTCTAATCACTATCAATTGATACACCACATACACAACTTCATATACACAAACATACACAACATATACATAACGATAATTGAAGAATCACAATGGATATTATTTTAGGGATCAGAGTTCAAGACTGCACAATAATCGCCACTTCTAAGGCTGCTACAAGAGGTATCTCTATCTTAAAGGATAATGATGATAAGACTCGTGTTTTAAATAGTCACAATCTTATTGCCTATACTGGTGAATCAGGTGATACAGTTCACTTTGCCGAATATATCCAAGCTAATGTTCAATTGTATACCATGAGAGAGAATGACGTTGAGTTATCTCCAAAAGCAGTTGCATCATTTGTAAGAAATCAATTGGCCACTCTGCTTAGATCAAGAAAGCCATACCAAGTTAATGCTTTAATTGCAGGATTTGATGTCAAGACCAATACTCCTTCTTTGAACTGGATAGATTACTTAGGTACCCAAGCCGAGTTACCGTATGGTGCCCATGGATACGCTGCTTTTTATTGTTCATCTTTATTAGATAGACACTACAGAAAGGATATGAAGTTAGATGAAGGTTTGAAGTTATTGGATGATTGTTTGAAGGAGTTGGATAGAAGAATGCCTGTTGATTTCAAGGGCTGTTATATTAAAGTGGTAGACAAGGATGGTGTAAGAGAGATAGACCCTAAATGAGCCTACCATAACTACCACCAGCTTAAAGTTATGAAAGCCTTTGAAAGGTAGATAAAAACTTATATAATCGTAAAATACAAAAAAGATCGTAAAACATAAAATGTATGATGTGTAGATGTATATTGGCCAAGGTGAAGTGAAGAGACAAATCGTCAACCGAATGAGGGGAGCTTGATGCAATCATCCTTTTCTAATATGGGCCTTATCGTACCGCTAAGTTGAAATATTGGTAAAATATTCTTGTCAGTAGGTCCTGGCGACTGTCGTGAAGATATGATAGTTTCATCACATTTTATGATATACAAATTCCAATCAAATCATCAAACTTCAAAAAAAAGTTGCAAACGATAGACTATTTATATAGCTATCAACTACTAGTTACAGCCAGACAGATCTCCCAGAAGGATGTCCAGCATTAATGTTGATGTTAACCGACGCTCTTTATTAGTTTGTAACTATTTTCACGTGACAAATCACGCCTTTTACCAGTTTATAAACAAAAAGTATCTACTTGTTTCAATACATTTCTACTTTCCTCTCGAAGAGAAACCAAAAATGGCAGAGACACGTGTATTAGCAGTGCTATCGAAATCGATATTAACACACCTTGGAGTAGAAGATGATGATTTCACCCTCTCGAACTTTCTCTTGAGCTTGTACGACCAGTCAAAAGAAAGCGATGAGGTACTGATAAGATCTAAAAGGTTTGAAGAAGTTGTGCGACAGAATGGTGGCGATGAGTTCCCCAACCAGCTCATAGAGGAGGCTTTTAAAATTATAGATACGGCATTGAATCAAGTTAAGGTAAAGAAAGAGGATGACCTGAATCAGACCATTCCCTCGGTAAAAAAAGAAGAGATGGAATTCAAAGGTTTAGTTATTCCAAATGCAAAACCAAAATTTGAAGAAGAACAAGAAGTCAAAAAAGAATATACAAACGATGCACCGTATGTGAAACAAGAAGCATTTCCTGAAGAAAAGTTCACAATTGAGCGATTTGAAATCTCGGCTGGGGATGTAGTTAGGGGTATTGTTTCCAATCTTGCTCCGTACGGTGCTTTTATTAAATTCTCCAATGGTCAGTCTGGCCTATGTCATGTTTCAAAGATATCAAACACCAGAGTAGATCATCCTCAGGATATCTTAAAAATGTATCAGGAAGTATTTGTGAAAGTTGAGAAGATAGAAAGTGTTAACAACAGTGCTGGTGGTAAGTACAAACCTAGAAATAAGATAAGTTTGTCAATGAGAGATGTCGATCAAACAACTGGAATAGAGGTCAAAATAGAGGAAAGAGGAAGAAGTAAGAGACTGTACGAGGAAAACACAAGTATAGATGGTGGCAGATTACCTGCTCCTAAAAGAAGGTTGACTTCTCCTGAGAGATGGGAAATCCGTCAGTTAATTGCATCAGGTGCAATTTCAGCCAGTGAATACCCCGAACTTGGTGATGAGGATCCTAACGCCGCCTTCCGGTCAACAAAGAAAACCGACTCTACCGAGTCTGCTGAAATCGAAATAGACATTGAGTTAAATGATGATGAGCCTCCCTTTCTTAAAGGTCAAACTAAATCTTCAATAGAATTAGCGCCAGTAAAGATTATTAAAAATCCTGAAGGTTCTCTTGGCAGGGCCGCTCAACAAGGGTCGCTGTTTGTAAAAGATTTTAGAGAGGCAAAGGCCAATGAACAAAAACAAAAGGAGATTGAAGAAAGGCGGGCAAAATCAAATGTTTCTCAACTAGATCCATTAGCATCAAAGGAAAAAGCGACTACTAATAAAGATGAAGAAGTTGTACCTTGGAAAAAGGTTCAATCTACAGCTACATATGGTAAGAGAACACAACTTTCAATGAAGGAGCAGAGAGAATCACTTCCAGTATTTGGAATGAGAGCTGAAATTGTATCAGCAGTGAAAAACAACCAATTTTTAGTTATAGTTGGTGAAACAGGTTCAGGTAAGACCACACAAATTGTTCAATATCTTGCTGAAGAAGGACTTAACGAGGGTGGTAAACTAATTGGCTGTACCCAGCCCAGAAGAGTGGCAGCGCAATCGGTTGCTACAAGAGTTGCTGAAGAGGTTGGATGTAAAGTGGGCCAAGAGGTTGGTTATACCATAAGATTTGAAGACAAAACAAGTCCAGACACAATTATTAAGTACATGACGGATGGTATGTTGCAAAAAGAGGCTCTCAGTGATCCTATGATGAGTAGATACTCTGTCATAATGTTGGATGAAGCTCATGAAAGAACTGTTGCTACTGACATCCTCTTTGCCTTACTAAAGGAAGCAGCTAGAAATAATCCAAAACTTAAGATATTGGTTACTTCTGCAACATTGGACTCTAATAAGTTCTCAAGCTATTTCAACAATTGTCCAATTTTGAATATCCCGGGAAGAACCTTTCCTGTGGAAATTATGTATACTAGGGAACCCGAGTTGGATTATATGGCCGCTACATTGGATTCAGTCGCTCAAATCCATATCTCTGAACCAATTGAAGGTGGTGATATATTGGTGTTTTTGACAGGACAAGAAGAAATCGATACAGCTTGCGAAGCACTATACAACAGGATTCAAAGTTTAGGTTCTTCAATTCCAGAGTTAATCATTCTACCAGTGTATTCTTCATTACCTTCGGAGATACAAAGTAAAATTTTTGAACCAACTCCACAAGGTTCGAGAAAATGTATATTTGCGACAAACATTGCCGAAACTTCCATTACCATTGATGGTGTATTTTTTGTAATTGATCCAGGATTTGTGAAAATAAATGCTTATGATTCTAAACTAGGTATGGATCTGCTCATTGTTTCGCCTATTTCTCAAGCTCAGGCTAAGCAAAGAAGTGGTAGAGCTGGTAGAACTGGTCCAGGTAAATGCTATAGACTTTATACCGAGCAAGCATTCCAAACTGAAATGCTTCCAAATACGATTCCTGAAATCCAAAGACAAAATTTATCATCAACTATACTTATGCTCAAGGCTATGGGTATAAACGATTTAATAAATTTTGAATTTATGGACCCTCCACCTATAAATACTATGATAAATGCTCTTCAAGAGCTTTTTACATTGGAAGCATTGGATGATGATGGTATGATTACAAAATTAGGTAGAAAAATGGCCGAATTCCCAATGAATCCTGCTTTGGCAAAAACACTTATTACTTCTGCGGACAAATTTGGTTGCTCTGAGGAAATCCTTACGATTGTCGCTATGCTTTCGGTACAAACAATATTTTATAGACCCCGTGAAAAGCAGCAATTGGCCGATCAAAGAAAGGCAAGATTCCATCACACTCAGGGTGATCATTTGACATTTTTAAATGTATACAAGGCCTGGCAACTAAGTGGCTTTAGTAAGCAATGGTGCAAGGACAATTTTATTCAGGAAAGAAGTATGAGAAGAGCACAGGAGGTCAGAAAACAATTGGTTACCATTTTGAGAAAGTATAACTACCATATTGTTTCGTGTGGGATGGAATTAGATAAAGTTAGAAGAGCTCTATGCTCGGGATTCTTCAAATTTGCTGCAAAGAGAGATAGCAGTGGTGGTGAAGGTGGTGGTGGGTACAAATCTTTGGTTGAACAGACTCCAGTTTACATGCATCCACTGTCTGCATTGTTCGGGAAGAATCCTGACTACGTTATTTACCATACTTTGTTACTTACCAGTAAGGAATACATGCACTGTGTTACGGTGATAGATCCAAAATGGTTAACAGAATTGGCGCCATCGTTCTTCAAGCAAGCTGACCCGAATAATATTAACTCTAGAAAGAAAAGAGAAAAGATTGTACCTTTGTTCGATAAATTTTCAAAGGATCAAAATGCTTGGAGGTTAAGCTCAAAGGGTACAGCTAAGACCAGTGCCTTAAAGAGTTTACGAGATAAGTAAGTATATAGTCAATTATATTTAATAGAGACGAAGAATAATATTGATAGTAGTAAAATGAACAAAAGTGGGCGGTAAACTGGCTACAACCGAAATGCCGAGCGGACCTTGTGATTTTGCAGCCTTTTCTTTTACAGCCGAGTTCATTCCTGCAAAGTTCTCTCTTTATTAAATTATTTGTAACTTGTCGTTAAAGATAAAGCAAGCAATTCCCGTGCAAACCATACCCTCGTAGATAGCGGCTCTCCATGTCCGAGTCCTTTATAGTCTCGATTCATATAGCGTCATCGCGCTGTAGTCGTCACTGGGTACTGTACCATATAAATAGTCATTAACTTAAGCGAAGAGCATGTGAATCAATTTCTAATTACATTTGTGGTCACTACCAAACAATGGGCATCTCGGTGAATGCATCACACCTATTGAATACCCTAGCATAATTACCTTTAGCTTTACTGGTTCCTTTTGATGAATGATTATTCCTAAGGATGGGGTTTAAACTTTCAACGTATGGACATGATGCGCGCTCGTAACCTGAAATATACTCCACGTAGAGGGGGGGAAGGTTACCCCATCTCTTGAAATTGAAGCTTAGTACTTCTTTTATTCTTACTTGTATATCAAACAATTACAGCAGTCCAAGCGTATTATGCCATCGCCTAGATTCTTACGGGATGCAATTCAGGATAAGCTAAACTTATACGGTACACCTCACCCAGTTGATTTAGTCGGGTTGAAGAAGCCTTCAGTACAGTCATCATCACCTTCTTCTTCTCATGCTATAGCTCCAACCGAAGAGAGAGTCAAGCTTTCTACCAGTGTCTTAGATTGTGTACCTCTTGAGGCAGATGAAGAAGGCAGGTTCATTGATCCGAAGACTGGTCGAAAAATTATCTTAAAAGGTATCAATGTGGACTCTAACATGAAGATTCCAACCAAACCTCGGGTTATGAATTCCATTGTAGGTAATTCTTCAGATCCTAACAATTTTTTCTTTGATGGTGACACGGTCTCATTTGTCGGTAGGCCATTCCCCTTGGAGGAGGCAGAACTGCACTTTCAGAGAATCAAGTCCTGGGGGTTCAACACAATACGGTACTTGTTGACCTGGGAGGCCATTGAACACGAGGGACCCGGAAAATACGATGAAGAGTTTTTGGACTACACTATAAAAATTCTCAGAATACTACATAAGATTGGAGGTTTATATGTATTTCTTGAGTTCCATCAGGATGTTTGGTCAAGGTTTTCTGGTGGTAGTGGAGCTCCAATGTGGACCTTTTACGCTGCTGGATTAGAACCAAAGAATTTCGCAGTAACCGAGGCTGCAATTCTACATAATGAACGCAGGTTTAAGCCGAAAGCACCTGCTGTCGAGGATGAAGGCACCGAGTCCGGTGATGGGGAGGAGTATCTCAAGATGTTGTGGACCTCAAACTATAAGCGTTTAGCATCATTGGTTATGTTTACATTTTTCTTTGCTGGGAAGAACTATTTCCCAAATTGCAAGCTCGATGGAATCAACATTCAAGATTATCTCAGGAACAGCTATTATGGGGCAGTGGAAAAGGTTTGGACTAAAGTTCTTGATGAATTACCAAATATGATTGTTGACGGTACATTACTTGGTTTTGAACTGATGAATGAACCAAATTGTGGACTTGTTGGCCACGAACATCTTGGATATATTGAAGCATGTCAACAATTGAGAGTAAGTACAACGCCTACTGCATTTCAAGCATTTAAGCTAGGAATGGGTTTACCATGCGAAGTTGATGAGTACAGAATTTCAGTGACTGGGCCACAAAAGTATGGTACCAAGTTAGTTGACCCAAAGGGTGTTAGGGCGTGGATTTCAGCTGACAAGGGTTCTGTTATAGACTCACATTATGGTTGGAAGAGAGATCCACTGTGGAAGCTTGGTGAATGTCTCTTTGCTCAGCATGATATTTGGTCGTACGACGATGTTGATTTTGAGAGATTAAGCACAAAGAGTTTGCAACTTAGATTGGAAATCAGTAACAAAGTCTGCCAATTGAATCAACCTAACTTCTTCAACCAAATTCATGTAATTAACCCAAGACCTTCCAACCCTGATACCGTTCGAATTGATAAAGAGTACTTTACGAATAATCAATTTATTGACTTTTATTTGCAGCATAAAGAAATCATTAGAAAACACGAACCGTCCGCATTTGTATTAATTCAACCACCAGTGTTGGAGATTCCTCCAAACGTTAAGTCGGACCCCAGAAACATTATTGATAATAAAACCATTTATTGTCCACATTACTACGATGGGATGTCGCTTATGTTTAAGACCTGGAATACAAAATATAATGTAGATACATTAGGGATCATGAGAGGAAAATATTTAAACCCAGTATTAGGAATTGTTTTTGGAGAGAAGGCAATCAGGAATTGTATTCGAAAGCAATTTTTAGATATAAAGGAAGAATGTAATACTCATTTGGGTAAAATACCTGTGTTGATGTCAGAAACAGGAATGCCATTTGATATGAACGATAAAAGGGCCTTTGAAACTGGTAAATATTACTCCCAAACCGCAGCCTTGGATGCGCTCACATATGCCATAGAAGGATCAGGAATCTCGGTAACATTTTGGTGCTATAATAGTGACAATTCTCATAAATGGGGAGATAGGTGGAATAATGAAGATTTTACTTTCTGGTCACCAGAAGATAGAAACACAAATTCTTCATTGTACAACACTCATGGAATACCATCAAGGAGATTACTGTTACAACAGTTCAAATCTCAGATAAAAAGGAATAGGAAGTCATCGAGAACGAACTACAGCAGGTCAGGATCTGCTGGATCTAATGGATCCGCAGGTAGTTTAGGAGCTTCTTCTGGATTGATATCATCGGATTCTTCCAAGGAAGATGAGGATGATTTGCTGACAATACAGTCCTCCTCGATCATATCTTCCACGACATCAAATGTTCAATACAACCACAATCAAAAATGTTACCCTTCACCTGATGGTGTTAGAGCAGTCAGTGCAGTTATAAGACCCTTTGTAATAGCAACATATGGCTCAGTTGAGAGCACTTGCTTTGATTTAAAGACAGTCACTTTTTCGTTAAACATGGTACTTTCCAGAGGCGAAGAGAAAAACATTCCCCCAACTGTTATTTTTGTACCTAAATGGCATTACCCATATCTTGATTTAGGTGATATATTTGTTACATCGGGATATGTTAGGTACAACGAGACATTAGAATACTTGGAATGGTATCATATATCAGAGAACGAGCATACTAAAAATGAATCATTTCCTCACAGTACCACTGAATCTATTGTAATCAAAAATAATAGCGGTTCTTTGGAGAGAGAAGAAACAGGGTTCATTCCATGCCCTAACGACAATTGCCTCGTAACATAGCATCAGATTTGTAAATCTAAGATCTTATTAAATAGTTTTTGTATTTCAGGAAATTTAGAAAACTACGCATAATTTATTTTACTTTTATAATTGTATATTAATGTACATGTATAGAAAACGGAGATTTAAAACTCTATGTCGTCCTCTCTTTCTCTCTTTCCTAATTCTTCTTGAATTAAAGAATTTACAAATCTTGCAAAATAATCTACATAAGGTTTCAAACTTGTTCTTTCATAATCCAGTATTTTTCTCTCTGAGTCACCATTAGATCCAGTAGATGCACTCATTTCCCATTCTTCTAATTCGGTTTGCAATTGTCTCAAATTTGGAGACTTTGTAGGGTTAAATCCATAGCTATCATTTTCTGGGTTCTCATCTATATTTCGTAACGGATCGAATGGTACACAAACGTTACCTGTACCCGGGTGAATACAAAATGGAGATTTCAACAAATGAATAACTTGCTTGGAGACTTCCATATCTAATCTTGGATACATGTAGTAAAGAATGACATCCTTCTTGGCGTCGTTAAGTTGATTAACTTGGATCTGGTTTTTAAGGGTTTTCTTAGCAGCAACGTTTATATCTTCCCATTTACTAATAGAGTTGGATACTGATTCCGACCATTGTCTACGAAGTTCATCTTGAAGTGACTTCTCTGGGAGGAAGCCCAAGAGCTCATTTATCTTCTCTTCGTTCTCGTATGAGGCACCTCCTTCGTATGTGTTCCATGGATCTTGTTCCTTCAATATGATGGTTGCAAATTCATTTTTTAATATTCCAAATGATCTCTCAATATGTGGATGGTGTGGTTTCTTCAATGTTAACTTAGTACCAGTCTTTGAATGTTTGGCCAGACCGACAATATCCAAGTATTCTACAATACTTCTTCTAGAAGTTTCATCTAACTCTCTTGCACGCTTGTCACTTATCCAACAATGGGCACCTCTTCTACCAGAAAAAATCCAAATTAAATGTTTGAAGCCAAAATCTTCTTTCAAGGAAGCATCGATAATTTTTGTCGCAACTTGAATGAACTTCCAACACTTTGTGCAGATAGCTGTACCCAGACAACAAGTTCTGATTTCATCGTAATCAGTTAAATCGATATCAAAAACTAATTCCTTGGAAACAGGCTTCAATGCCAGCTTAGGTAAATTTTTCCTTTCCTTTGGGTTTACCGAATAGACAGCACCAACTTCGAAACGCATTGGGTTTGCCTTTATAACAGATTTCTTAAAGTCATCTTGACTCGTAAATGAATTGTATCTTTGGTAAGCACCTGATCTAAATTCAAAAGCAAATTCTCTCATTGTGAAGTCCTTGCTGACCTTAGGAGAATGATTCAACCATTGGAAAATATTTCTAAATGGTAAAAGTCTTTCATAGTAGAATAGCATATCAGATGAAGAAGGACCTTTACTACTTGATGTTGATGAAGCACCAGTACCTTCTTCTGGTTCTTCTTTAGTAAATGATTGCAAAACTGGGGAGCTTTCCGCAGAAGCTACTTCTATTTCGTCAGCCGTCATTTTCAACCAATTCTTCTTCTGTCTGTTAAATAATGAACAGAGATTCAATCTACAACGCGTCCACTTAAAAAAATGTAAACCTAAATATTTAGAGCCAGTTTGACGCGTATAGAAGAAGAAAATGTCTATGTGCAGTCTAATGAAACACTCTCTCTCTACCATATGTTAAATGTAAAGATTACGTTATATATATATATATATATAATTATTAGTTCTGCCCAGGGATCATACGTATGTAGTATACAATTTAGACTTCACCTGTTTGAATCTGCCCATGTTTCTTACTAAATACTAGAGGTGTAAGCTTTATTTACATACAGGAAAATATGTTGTTAGACATTATTTACAGTCATTTTATGGTTCTTTCTCTCTTTTAATTCTATGTCCTCAAGGTACGGTCAAAATTAGAGAAACTCTTGTACTTGTAGGATAGATTTTAGAAAACGTATAGTTATCAGATTTGTTTATAATCTGAACTGAATAATGCACTTAAAAGGAGCTTTCATTGATAGCTACAAATAATTCAATTATACTTTATAATGTCTATTATACATCTATGAAACCAGTTCTACTTAAAAATGGACACGCAACCGGAAGGGGTGATATGAGGTGAGAATGAGGGGAATGAATGAGTGAATTAAGAAGAGGTGTTAAAAACCAATGACACACCTTCATCACCAGCGGTGATAATCTTAGTTCCGTTTTCAGTGAGAGCAAAGTCTAAAACACCCATATTGTGACCGACACCTACGAATAATTCATCACCGGTTCTGGCATCCCATTTGTAAACCTTACCATCCATCAGAGATCCAACTAAAACGGCACTCTTTGGTAAGAATTCTAATTTCGTTATGGTATCTTCTAATCTCAAAGTCTTTCTTAATCTCCATTGGTGTGAATCGAATAATAATAAATCACCTGAAACCAAACCAACTGCAAGTAAGTTGATCAGATCGGCAGTACACCATGCAATAGCTTCAATAGACAAGTCAGCAACATCTTCAACGTTGTCCAAGGTCTTTACTATGTGAACCAATTTACCGTTATCATTATTTATAATTGCCAATACACCATCACGAGCACCAACTGCGATAACGTTCTTATAAGACTTAACAGTTACCCAAGGAGACTCAACACCCTTGAAACTTTCATGAGGAGTTAACTTGTAGTTAACGGCACCAGTAAAACAATTCCAGTTAACGATAGTACCATCTTCAGAAACAGTTACTAATGATAATTCATCAGTCTTTTCAGTGTTTACAAAGATACCATTGTTACATTCTAAAGAGTGAGAAAATCCAGACATTAATTGAACCAAAGAGTTTGACGCAGCATCAATTTGGTAACACCAAACACTACCATCGTTAGAACCGAAGGCAAAACATGGCTCAGTTGGATGCACAGTAATCCAAAGAACTTCTTCAACTTCTTCTAAACTTTCACCAAACTTAACCCATTTTTGTCCACCTTTGGTGGCCTTGTGGACTTGAATGAGACCATCCATATCACCAGTAATTACAAATTGGCCATCGTTGGTGAAACCACCAGCAATGACGGATTCTTTGTGACCTTGTAATTCACCAACAAATCTTGGGGGTTGGGTGTGGGTAGTCCACATGAAAGCAGTGTTATCACCACCACCAGTTACAACCATTGGCAATGTTGGATGACTGAAAATAGTAAAGATAGAATCCTTATGTTGATCAAAGTAAGCCCATGAGTTGTTAGCCATGTCAATTTCAATGGTTTCATCTTCATCACCAATATCCATATCTTCTCCATCTTCTTCATCATCATCTAATGGGATAGATCCTTCAACTTCAGGAACTTCTTCTTCAACTTCGTCGACGTTAAGGTATTCGTCTTCTTCTTGAACTAAAGCAGGGTTTTCTTCTTCTCTAGACATTTTGTATTATTAATAATATATTGAAATGAATTTAAGGAGGCAAATCAGAAAGGAAGAAAAATTTATATAGAAAAATTTAAAACCATGTTAGTAATCGGAAATTGATGTTATAATGAGATGAGCATTATATGCAGGTTGAAAATATTAATATTTATATTCATACTTGCAGAATGGTAAAGATTCTACCTCTTGATTTAAAGTAGATATTTTCTTTTCAAATAAATATAGATCAATGGACAGAAATAAAGCTTGTTGGGATGGTAGGCAAGGTTTGAGTGATGATAAGTTGCATTAAAGAATTGGTTATGAGAGATCAAATAAAAATGAAGAATACAAGTTTGTTATTGAATAGAAAAGTACCGAACATCCTTTAAAGGTATGTAAGTTATTTGCCTCAAAAGTTGTCTATTCTGTTTAGAGGAATTTGTTCAACCATCTCTTTCTGTTTATGTTTCAACTAAAGGTGCTGGCGAGCTCATCTTCTCTCTTCGTAAATGTTCTTTCCACAATCATTCCATGTCTGATTATAATTGCAACATATGCGGCTTTGTTGCAGTCACATGACTTGACATAGATCTACAACCGATTGTGAAAAGCTGAACATCACCAATTCCAACACAATGGAAGAGGATAAATGGACAAGTATTTATAGAAGTCTATCCATATATGAGACTATGTTTTGAGTTATTTTGCATTCATTCGTCTTTACTTTAGTTGTCCTTAGAATACTTAGAAAGAGCAAGGAGAAGGAATTGTAGATTATATTAATAGAAAGACACTCGGTGGCTACCTAATCACACGGCCTAGTAAATGCATTTCTAGGAGCTGGACCCAATTTCGTAAAGTGTTCCGCTCGTCTATATGATTTTCAAAATATGTATGTAACCAGATTACGACTCTCTTGTGTCTTACAGTTCCCTCCTCGGGGAAATTGTACATGCCGCGTGTATGCAGTGCTCTACGTAATCAACATTTCATTTTTTTTCTTTTTCTGTGGGCTTTTCTATTTGCTATGACCAGGTATCACCACGATCCAAATTAGGGATAGATAATCATAAGACTTTACCTGAATAAGAATCGATAGTGATTGGTGAGATATGTCTGAATGGATTTCAACCTTTCCAGGGTATGTTCATGTACTCACAACAGTTAAAAAATGCTTTGGTAGAATCATAAGGTCGGGACCAACTCCACGTCACATTGGGATAATCATGGATGGTAATAGAAGATACGCTAAATCTCATAAAATTGAGATGAAAGAAGGACATAATTTAGGATTTGAGCTGATGGCCAACATTTTGGAGCTCTTGTACGAGTCTGGTGTAGAAAGTGTTACGGTGTATGCTTTCAGTATAGAGAACTTTAAGAGACTGAAGTACGAAGTTGAGTGGCTCATGGAATTGGCGAAGCTGAAACTACAACAACTTTGTCAACACGGCGATCTCTGTGAACAGTACGGAATTAAGATTAAAATATTGGGTAATATTGCCTTGCTCCCTTTGGATGTCAAGGTAGTATTGAGACAAACAGAGAAGATGACTGAGAACAATACAAGAGCAGTGCTAAATGTTTGCTTCCCATATACATCTCGTGACGAGATGACCCACGCTGTAAAGGAAGTTGTCTCTGAGTCAACCAGAAAACCCGATTTACAAATTGATGAGCAGGTAGTTGAGGACCACTTGTACACTAGAGAATCGCCGCCGTTGGACATCTTGGTGAGAACATCAGGTACTTACAGACTTTCTGATTTTTTGCTTTGGCAATGTGTTCCACTGAGCTGTTCTGTTGTCTTTGTGGATAAGCTTTGGCCAGATTTCACTCCCTGGGATATGTGTAAAGTTTTAATCAATTGGGGGTTTAATATGTATTGGTATGGACAAGGAAATGGACCGTATACAGTATCTAAGAGTAGAAGTTTCAGAAGTCATTCGAATGCAGAAGAGGATGAAGCTCGCGAAGAGTCTGAAGTAGACGGTCAAAAAAGTGGGCGTATTGGTTCAAATAATTACCTTACACATAGACGAAAGCATAGTAGCAGTTTAAAGGCGTTTTCAGATCTCGACACCGTAGCTGAAAGTGTGGGGAAAAAGTATTCATCTGGATATTCAAGATTTGGAAAGAATGAAGATGATGAAAATGATGATGAAGATGATGACGATGATGATGATGACGATGATGATGATGATGATGATGAGAATGATGACGATAACGATGAAGAAAATCAGGAAGTCGACACCGCAACTTCTTCTGAGGAATAAGTCTATACATACTAGTCCCTTGTTTAAAGCTGAAAATAATCCAAGATGAGATATACATTGTTTCTGCTGGAGCTATTTACCCACTGGGTCAATGTATGTATGCGTCGGTTTAAAAAAAATACAATCGATTGAAGTATTTTGATGATATTTCGAAAATTGATACTCTTTCTCCAGTAAGCACATACAGAGGCTTCTCACTGAGTGATAAATAAGTATGTGGTTTGATAAAATCTTTCCTTGCATGTGAGAAAGCTCTGCTTGTTGGATTAATAATGCAAAAAGTCCAAAAATGGTCAAAAATTATACGCTATAATTTGTACATAAACTAATAAGCTAAAACAACATTTATTATATTTGAACACTACTATTGCCATTGGCAAAAATAATTAATATAAAGCATTTACATTAAAATAATTTGGTTTGTTGAACTAAATTATGTAGCTATAGATGTAGAAGTAATTTAAAAAAGATAAACACATAGATTGAGATATGAAAACATTTCAGTCTATGCAAGCAACACGGCTATTGCACAGATATAACTCAACAGCTAATAGCAACATACTGATTAACCGGCTCCATATTCCCTCACACTTCTAGAACCGCTAAGTCTACTGATTTAAACAAAAACTTCTCCAGCCTCTAGTGTCCACCTCATATATATATATACATATACATATATGAACATGTATTCTTACTACCGCGTTCTCCCAATATATGGCTGCAAATTTTTGCACGTGACCAGCCCACTTCAACAACAAATTTACCCGGACAACCTCAAAAATTCTGAGGATAATCTTCTCACCAAGGTAAAATTTTTCACTAGTGAAAAAATTTTCCCATGTAAGAGAGTTTGAAAGGTATCAAACAATCAGCAAATATGGTAAGTAAATAGATGTTGAGGTAGCGAGAGAGGTCAACTTTAACCTAGTCAATTAGAAATGAAGGAAAAATTCTGAACTTCTGTGGCCTCTTATGCTCTTCCCTTTCTAAATCAGCAAGCAAGTACTAACAAAATTTCTTAGGACACTAAAACCCCAGTCACTTTAGCTAAAGTTATCAAAGTCTTAGGTAGAACCGGTTCCAGAGGTGGTGTTACCCAAGTCAGAGTCGAATTCGTTGAAGACGCTTCAAGAACCATTGTCAGAAACGTCAAGGGTCCAGTCAGAGAAGGTGACATCTTATGTCTTATGGAATCTGAAAGAGAAGCTAGAAGATTACGTTAATTTACTTTTAAGCATTTTTATAAGGAGTTGAGATTTTTTACACACAGATTTATTTTGGTGGTGTGTTAAAATGAAAATAAAATCATTTGTAATAGTTCAATTGTATATTTAGTTTGGTTTTATTATTACATTATTAAGAAAAACATTGGATAGGAAAACGTTTCTATTGTAGCTATTATATTATATTATTCATTATTCGTTAAAATTTATGGAAGATTTCTAAAAATGAAGTAGAATTCAGATGCTGATAAATAGAAATTTGCTACCAAGATTGATTGGTAGTAAGATCTTATTATAAAAGCATATTATGTATTTCACTCGCAGTGCTTGAAATTCATCTTCTACGGCTTTCTCTTTCTGCAGTGTCTTCATCTTCATTCTGACAATATGTCACCACCCCGATTGAGACCCAGGAGCGAGTTAAGCATATTTTCATTTTAAAATAGATCTGAAAGATTTGGCCCTATAGGTAGTAGCAAGATCTTCCCTTGTGGGTGAAAAGTTCAATGGAATTGCCCTCGCAAGGTAGATTCTAGAGGAGCGGCTTGTTCAGTTAATCCTTTACCATTAATTCCTTTCTATCCATACAGTTCACTAGAAACAAAAACAAGAACAGAAGAGTGAATGCTTTTTATTAATCATAATCAGTTGGTTGATAAACCATCTACTCGTGACTTTTTAATGAATTTCTAAGCTTTGAAAATCTCTTTTTATCTTTATCTTCACCACCATCTTCTTTCTTAGATGATGATTTCAACTTCATTGACATTGATTTCTTCAATTTTTTTAATGAAGATTTTGAAGAACCTATAGATTTCTCGTCTTCCCCAGTTTCAACTGAATTTGAATCAACAAGCTCTAATTCATCAACTTGTTTGGATATATTTTCAGAAACCACTCTTTTGATTGATTCGATGTCTTCGTTGGAAAGTGTATCATTAGATTGGTTAACCTTATCAAGATACTCCTTTTTAACTTGCTCAACCACATTGGAAACCTCAACTGAATTCTCACTTAAGTTCAAAGAGTCGTCATGACCTTTGGTGACTTCTAGTTGCTTTGGCTTTGCACCGCTCTTCGCCCTTTCTTGGTTAAACGTGCCAAACTTCCAAATATTGTACTGAACCACACTCTCATAGGCAACTTTATCACTTCGATATAAATTTGCCATGTCGATATTCAAGGGAGAGTCTGGTTCAGGGTCGTCTATAAGCATTAGAATTGCAACTACAAGGTAGTTTATGTTCCATGCTGGTGACCAACTTGACAGTTTTAAGATATCTAGACAGATTTCACCCGTGTTTAAATCAATGTTGGGGTGAGCAATGGGAGTCTTCTTATCAAATGAAATTTTTGGTGGATTTAATGGATACAGAGATGGGACTTCAATGAGTAAATCCCATCTCCCATTAAAATAGTACTGTGATTCATCTCTTGTCGGTTTGGTGATGGTTGCTCTCCATTTAAAGATATTTTCCAGTTCAGGCTCAAGCGATATGATTTGAGGATTTTCCTTCTCCTTCGATAACTGTTTGAATTCTTTTATAAGTCGTTTATCTGCCATTTTGTGTGGTTTTCTTTGAAGAAGAAAGAGCAAGAAATGGCACATTTCAGTTTTGTTAAGAATCTTTAACTAAGTACCCCCGCACCTCGGCACGTGAAATAACAGCAAAGAGAATTCTGTTCCACGTCAATACAACATTCCAAGCAGAGGTTTACTGATAAGCTTAACAAAGGTTGAATTAACCCGAAAAGAGAGTTTGAGTAAGGTGAGGGTCATACTAGAGAAAGTTACAGCATATTTAGGCGAAAGCATGACTTTCGTCTGTTCGATGAAGATAAGAACAGCCATTGGAAAAGAAAACAGAGATAAAGTGTCTTTCTGGTGATAATTTTACACATTTCATCTCCAGATCTTATCGTCTCACATCAACCGCTCCATTGTCTTGTAAACATACAATAATTAGTACATTTTGCCAAATCAATACACTTGGTTTTGGGCCCTCTTTTCTCTTAACATACAATGTCTCTTAGGTAGGCGATCTTTATTGCTGCAAACCTGCATAACGGAGCATCAGAATCCTGCAGCTTGCAGTTTGACAGGTTCACCATACCTCCGCTAAGGACACCAAAGCTTGTCTATTAGAAGCTCAAAGAAGTGCATTCTAGTTTCAACACTTCCAACCAACACCATTGTCGCCATATCTGACTTCAATCTTTCCTCCTAAGCTTTGTTCGCTGACATCATCTAACCGCAAGTCCGGTGATGATGCTTATATTGGCGAAATTTTTCATTGGCTCTGAGTCACTTTCCTGCAGGACTGAAAATTTGTGCCCGATTCCGCTCTCATTCACCTCGATAACCAACGCATCGCTTACTTTAGCATGTTTAACGTCTTCTTCTTTTCCTTCTTCTACTTCCTTTTATTACCCACTCTTCTTACTCACTAAGTATGTCTGCAGTTAGAAGAATCCCAGTTGGTGCTCGTAGCTTTGCTACTACCCCAGCAATTTCAAATGCTGTTAAGAAATTAAATAAATATTCTGCCATTGTTACTCAACCTAAGTCTCAATCTGGTGCTCAAGCTATGCTTTACGCTACTGGGTTTACCGATGAAGATATGAACAAGGCACAAGTTGGTGTTGGTTCAGTTTGGTGGTCAGGTAACCCATGTAACATGCACTTGATGGATTTCAACAATAAGGTCACTGAATCCGTTAACAACGCTGGTTTAAAGGGTATGCAATTTAACTCTATTGGTGTTTCCGATGGTATTACAAACGGTACTGAAGGTATGAAATATTCTTTACAAAGTAGAGAAATCATTGCTGATTCTTTTGAAACTTTAACTATGGCTCAAATGTATGATGCTAACATTGCCATCCCATCTTGTGACAAAAATATGCCAGGTACTTTAATGGCTATGGGTAGACACAACAGACCTTCCATTATGGTTTACGGTGGTACTATTATGCCAGGTCAACCAAAATGTGGTTCCGCTGAAAGACAAAAGGAAAACATTGATTTAGTCAGTGCTTTCCAATCATATGGTCAATACTTAGCTAAGCAAATTACTGAAGAAGAAAGAGCTGATATTGTTAGAAATGCTTGTCCAGGTGCTGGTGCCTGTGGTGGTATGTACACCGCCAACACTATGGCATCTGCTGCTGAAGTCATGGGTATGACTTTACCATACTCTTCTTCTTCCCCTGCTATTTCTGAAGAAAAGCAAACCGAATTAGAAGCCGTTGGTGAAGCTATTAAGAACTTGATGATTCAAGATATTAAGCCAAGAGATATCATGACCAAGGCTGCCTTTGAAAACGCTATCACTTACATTATCGCCACTGGTGGTTCTACCAATGCTGTCTTACACATGATTGCTATTGCTCAAACCGTCGATATTACCATCACTGTTGAAGATTTCCAAAGAATATCTGATTCTACTCCATTATTAGCTGATTTCAGACCATCTGGTAAGTACGTCATGGCCGATTTACAAAGATTTGGTGGTACTCCAGCTGTTATGAAATTATTATTAGAAGAAGGTTTCTTAAACGGTGACTGTTTAACTGTTACAGGTAAGACCATCCGTGAAAACTTAGAAAACTTACCAGGTTTAAAGGAAGGTCAAGATATCATTGCTCCATTATCTGCTCCATTAAAGAAGAGTGGTCATTTACAAATCTTAAGAGGTACTTTAGCTCCAGGTTCTGCTGTTGGTAAGATTACCGGTAAGGAAGGTACTTACTTTAAGGGTACTGCTAAGGTTTACGATGACGAAGATGCCTTCATTACTGCTTTAGAAAATGGTGAAATTAAGAAGGGTGAAAAGACCGTTTGTGTTATCAGATATGAAGGTCCAAAGGGTGGTCCAGGTATGCCAGAAATGTTAAAGCCATCCTCTGCTCTTATGGGTTACGGTTTAGGTAAGGACGTTGCTCTTTTAACCGATGGTAGATTCTCTGGAGGATCTCACGGGTTCCTTATTGGACACATTGTCCCAGAAGCCGCTGTTGGTGGTCCAATTGCCCTTGTCTACAATGGTGATGAAATCGTCATTGATGCTGACAATAACAAGATTGACTTATTAGTCAGCGAAGAAGAATTAGCTGAAAGAAAGAAGAAGTGGGTTGCACCAAAGCCAAAGTACACCAGAGGTACTTTAGCTAAGTACGCTGCTTTAGTTAGTGATGCATCTACTGGTTGTGTTACTGACAACTTTTAAATTTAAGTCAACTGACATTATAACAAACAATTACAATTCTACTTGACTCTCGGGTATAGTCTCATTGAATGACAAAACCTGTTGTCATCTTACAAATAGAAAATAATACAAAAAATTATAAAAAAAAAAACTTAACCAGAAATCAAATAGCTTCATGCATATTTTCATTTTTATTTCTTTATAATCGTATATAGTCCTAAAGAACGGATACCAAGTTATATTACATGTAATTGAAACATAGTTAATGTACCTCTGAATGCAAGTATTTTCACTATCAAGAATTCATAAGATCAAATATATTGTATTTTCTAGGAAAAGAGTGAATTACCAAATATCTTTAAAAAGGCAATACCTTACTAACTGCCTAGTTAATTCTGGTATCGGTCTCTTATAAAGTCTAGAATATATACCTTGTCTTCAGCCAACCCTGGATATTCCCAATGTTTATCGATACTAAAAAAAGGAATCTTTAGCTTTGTAAGAATTGCTATACTGTCCTTTTGTAATTCCTCTTGTTTCATAAGAACTGTTTCGTCTAACATATCCAATTGGACTTTCAACTGTTCGTCGTTAAAATTAGGATCATTTATCATTCTTTTTCTTTTACCTTCAAAATATTTCTGGAATTTCATATGTCTGGAGACTACATCTGCTAATTCTAATTTATCATTTGAGGAAAGGCCCTCCATAAATTTTTTAGCATGGTACCTTGTACTTATAAAAGCGCTTGACAATGGCTCTGAGTTAGTATTTACCTCTATCTCTTCCTCCAGTAGGTCGCCTTTGTGCTTCTCTACCAACTCGTCTAACGCTTTGTTTAACTTGTTGATATAGTAATCTCGTTTACTCAAGGTTTCCTGTAAATCATGCTGGTATTTCTTGTCTTCTTTAAGAATGTATTTGAATATTCGATTTTCATTATTGGTAGTTAAATTAGAGAGTCTCTTACTCTTCGATGTCCTATTATAGAGTCCAATTGTTTCATGAATAGCTGTTCGCAAGTATCCTTCTTGAATCCCCATTGATCTGCATCCTTAATAAATAGTTATAATCAATTTTGTATTTAGTAAAATCGAAATTTCCATGCGCATTCCTTCTTCACTCTTTGCATACAAACCAAAAGATATAGATCTCCATACTTTGAATCAAGCATTTATCTACGTGATTTGATGAAAAATTTAGTCAAACAATAATCTACAACAATTTTTTCTTGATTTTGGTATCTATTAAATATCGAAACTACACAGTATAAAACTGTCGTCATGTCTTTTTTGGCCCTTGGCCACCTCCTTCTCTACTTCTTCTACTTTTTCTTCTTCTGATTCGTTTTTCATTTTGTTCTTACGCTTTTTTGATTGCTTGCTTTTCTTTTTTTGTTTACTTAGTTCTGACAGTGTAATCTTCACCTGATTGAGTAATATACCTTACCCATGGATAACTTTGATATTGTAATTTCGGTTCATTAATTCTTAAGTATCTAACTTGAATACCCAGGGTAGTAAAATATGGGATTGAAAACTTAACCTTGATCGGTTTCTTACTACTTAAAATTTCTTCTTGATCCATAACTGCAGGTAATCCTAATTCTGCTTTCATATGGAATTGTTTGCCTCCTGGGAAAGTTTTCAATTTCCAAATTACTTCAGACCTTTCAGGGTACCACTTAACTGAACCATATTCAGGAGTAAACTTTGGAGTATCAGCATCTTCAGGAATTGGGATTATCACTTCTACATTATTGGCAGTCAGTTTCTTCTTAATTTGAGCCTTAACAGAACATATAATTTCAATTCTTGAGTGCTTGTGAACCTTAGTTTTACAATTTACTAAAATCAATGGTTTCATTAAAAATTGTGCTGAGGACAATCTGTATGACATTAATTGAAATTCACCATCTGGTGGGATGAAAGTAATAATTTTTTCATTTTCAAATTTAGATAATCTAACACATTGATGAAATTTAATATCTTCCATTTCAACACCTTTACCAGAAGAAGTGTCAGTCTCAACGTCAGATGAACCGGCTCCTGATATATTGAAAATATTTTTATCGTTAAGTCCCAATCTTAAATCTGGCATACCAGATAATTGAGATTTAATTTTAATTTGACCCAAGATTTCACTGTTTAATACTTGACCATTGGCGTTAATTAACATATTAATCAGTTCGATAACATCTAAGAATGCTTCATTCTTCTTATAAGAAATACCTTCATTTCTCCATGAAACAGCATTTGTCACGGCGTTAGGTGGTTGAACCATTGATCTATTCGTTGACAGAGTTGCTTGCTTCCTGATTAATTTGTAATAATCTTGGGTGATGTATTGTTTTAAGATCTTGGTATCAGTGGTTTGAGGACAACCAAAATCCATCATTTCATCTAATAATTCATAAATGATAACGAAATTATCTCTAATGGATTCTTCCTCTAATGATTTAAAATATTGAGTTAAAACTTCAATTAATTTACTTAAAAATATAATAATTGTCATAACATTCTCATTCTTTCTTGTAAGTGCGCATAAATAAAGATTATTATGGGCTATGTAAATGTAATTGATCCCTTGATGAGTTATAAACGGCTTATAGTTACTCTCATCTTGATCTTGATCTTGATCTTCATTTTCCATAAGTAATAATGGGAACTCATCTATGGTACCGGTTGGGATATCTCCCTTGTAGTCACGTGAAAGAAGGGCCTTCCCCTTTATATCCAAGAAATGAATTTGAGAAGCCATAATATAAGTTACGTAATGTAAAGATTGAGGTTTTTTTGTTATGTGAAGATGATGTTGTGAATGCGGTGTACGAATTATCTATGTCGGAGAAGTTAATTGTGGACCGATTGATGTTGATAATAAAATCTCGAGTTTATATATGTTTGTTACAAAACTATTGCGGTTGATCTGAAAAATGCGTTTTGAAATTTTGGCTACGTATTGTATGAGGAGTTACCCGGAAATGGGAGTTAGTTACACAAAAAGAAGAGACGGGTGTTTTCATGTGGGTTCTAAAAAGAGGTTTGTAGGAGGGAGATATAGGATTGGGGTAAGAAGGAAGCTAGTTAGGTAAATAAAAAAATGTGGTCTGGTTTGTATATTAAGGTGTATCTAAACGGTAGTGTATTTTAATTTACAGTGAAAATGGATATTTCATTAGGCTGCAAAATATGTGTCGCGAGACACGAACATAAACATATGCATATATTCCTATGGAGAGGAAATAGAAAATTCACTTTGATTATTTTTGGATAAATAAAGTATTAATAATTGTTATTAGTCAGCTAGTGTTTACAACTATGATATTTTTAAAATCAAAAATTACATTAAAGATTTTTAGAAGCAAGATAGTTTCCCTGACAAAATTACAATATCAGGAAAATATTACAATGACTTACTGTTACCAAGAGGACGCAAAATACATTATTATAGGTGTAAATAAATTAAAGCATACACTCAGAAATCTGACCTTTTTTAATCACTCTCCATGGGAAGAAGCCCTAACAGAGAAGCGGCCCTAGCGGAGCTGTAAAATTGTATGTCAAGATTATAATATATAAAATAGAGTCAATGCTTCTCATATAAGACATCAAGCAATAGCCTGCAATGCTATTCAGCAAGATAAAAACAAGGAAAAAAATACTCAACTAACATGAAATTTGGTCACCTTTAAATCAAGAAACGCTTAGAAAAGAATTTCATGAAGAATTTAATCAATAAACTAAATTTTATTGTTCAATATAAGTCTGTACATTGTCAAATAGTGTTGCAATATTCTTTC
The DNA here is from genome assembly GCA_030578175.1 of Dujonia santamariae. Classification (NCBI taxonomy): domain Eukaryota; kingdom Fungi; phylum Ascomycota; class Pichiomycetes; order Serinales; family Debaryomycetaceae; genus Dujonia; species Dujonia santamariae. The sequence continues at coordinate 177,170 of JANIVZ010000002.1, forward strand.
ACCTAAGCCATTGAAAGAAAAAACAAAGCTTATCACGAACGCACGCGTCGTAAGCACTGATGTTTTCAGAAATCAAATACACCATCCCAGTAAGCTCACGTCAGCGCCAAATCTCGCCCCCATTTCACCGTCTAACCAAAAATAACTCCTGCCAACATGATAGTATTCTTATGAAGTCTTTCTTCTTGCTTCGCTGCTCTTGTTGTTCAGACATTTAATATAATGTCTAATACGTTACATTTCCGGACGCCGCACATAGCGGCTCATATTTACTTCGTATGCATACCAACATAAGTACGATGTATTATTTTTTCAAATATATAAACAAACAGTTTCGCTCCACTTTTTAAAATTCCCCGTTGGCTGAACTTCTTCTAAGCCGACTAACTATAAACCGATATTTTGACTGATTAAGATGTTGTGGTTACCTTTACTCAGCCTTGCTTCTGCAGCCCTCGCTATTCTGCCTATTACTTCGAAGGGTAACGCTTTCTTTGTTGATGGATCTGACGAAAGATTCTACATCAGAGGTGTTGCTTACCAACCGGGTGGATCTTCAACCCTTTTCGATCCGTTAGCTGACACTGATACCTGTGAAAGAGATATCAAGGAGTTTGTTGCATTAGGTATCAACACCATTAGAGTTTACTCTATCGATAACACCGCTAATCACGATGAATGTATGGCCAAATTAGCCGACGCTGGTATCTATCTTTTGTTAGATGTTAACTTACCTGAAGCTTCTATCTCAAGACTGGACGCTGCATGCTCATACAACACCATGTACTTGAATGAAGTATTTGCCACTGTCAGCAACTTAGCCAAGTATAACAACACTTTAGGGTTCTTTGCTGGTAACGAAGTCATCAACGATGGTCCTTCAATCGCTGCTGCTCCCTACGTCAAGGCTGTTGTCAGAGATATCAAGAATTTCTTAAAGAACAACGGTTTCAGACAAGTTCCTGTCGGTTACTCAGCTGCCGATGTCTCTCAAGGTTTAGACACTGCCGAATACTTGAATTGTGGTGACGATGCTATGGCAAGAGTTGATATGTATGGTTTCAATGACTACTCTTGGTGTGGACAAGCTTCCTTTACCACTTCTGGTTACAGTATTAAGATGCAAGACTACGGTAACTACTCAATCCCATTATTCTTTTCAGAATTTGGCTGTAACACCATCTCCCCAAGACCATTCACCGAAATTGGTACCATTTACTCTACTCAAATGAGTTCAGTATTTTCTGGTGGTCTTGTTTACGAATATTCTCAAGAAGTCAGTAACTACGGTTTAGTTGAAATTTCTACATCCGACTCATCTTCTGTTTCCATTTTACAAGATTTTACCAACTTACAAGGTCAATTCAACAAGACTTCAAACCCATCTGGTGATGGTGGTTACCAATCAAACTTAGCTCATTCCAACTGTCCACCTCAATCATCTACTTGGAATGCTACTAACACCATTCCACAAACCCCAGGTGGTGCCTTACAGTACATTAATGGTCAATCTCAACCACAAGGTAATGGTTTCAAAGCCTCCACTCAATGGGCTTGTAATATGCCAGGTAACAATGATACTTCATCTTCAGGAAACAAGACCACTTACACCACTGTTGTAAGCTCATCTCCATCTTCTACCTCATCTGCTTCTTCATCATCATCTGCCTCTTCAAGCTCAAAGAAGAATGATGGTAACTACGTAGAAGCTTCAACCTTTGGTTTATTCGGTATTCTTGTAACCGTTTTCAGTTTAATCTAAGCCAACCTTACTCAATGATACCCAAAAATAATTGCAAAAAAAGGACAAAAAACAACAAAATAAAATAAATGAAGAGTGATTCAACGTATGTAGTATAATAAAAAATGTATTTGTAATCTACTGTAACTACAAAAAATTAGTTTGTATGAATTTATTACATTAGTGGACGGTGAGTTTGTTGTATCTTTTACGTAAACCTTACCGTCTAGTGCAAATGTGGAGAGAGCTCACCGGCTTGGTTATATAACTCTCAAAGAGAGAAGTGCTTGTCTTCGTTGAAGGTGCCGAGTATTGACATTGCACTACACAAGAAAAAGCTTAGATTAGGGCCCATTTCAGTCACCTACTAATATGTATTACCCTCTTTTCAATATTCCGATCATCTGGCAATACCTATAATAATCTTAAGATACCCTTTCTTACTCACTTTGGACTAAATATATAGCGTTCCATGATCGCTTGATATGCTTCATTTGAATTCGTTTATTTATATATCTATTTAATCTTAATACCATTGAGCATTTCTTCTTTATTAATCAAGTGACCAATAACATCAATTTCTTCCAATAATTTATCAACATCGTAACACCAATTGTTCAACAATTCGTTTACATTTTTATTGGAACTTTCAATTGTAGAAGTGCCAGATGAATGACTATTTGTTTGTTCAAAATTTTCAAACCTGATTATTCCTTCTGGTCTGTTAATCTTTGCACTAATCATACCCTTATTCACTAAGTCACTAACATAAACTTCCAGCTCAGCAGTATCTAATTGTAAAAGGTAAGCCAACCTATCAATTTTGATACATTGGTAGTATTTGTTTATAATTCTTAAATTATGTTCAATAATTCTTTTTTGTAAATTCTTATAGTTTGCTTCAGTGAATATTTCTGGAGATTTATCAAAAAACTTTGCCTTATAACTGCTTTCAATATTGGACCAATGAATCAATTCATTTGTAGTAAAGGTCTCCAACAATTTGAAAACTTGTGGGTCAGTATTTTTGGTGAATTGGTGTTCTGGATCAGACTTGATCTTGTGGATCAAATCACTTTGAAGATTATCAAATGGGGATAAGATGATGTAGTAAACTATAGATGTTAAGATCTTGACATACTTATCATGTTGCTGCTTGACAACATCCAATTCTATAAGTAAAAGTGAATTCTTTACAATTGAAAGGTATTCCTTTTCAAAGGTATCAATCTCAATGAGAAATTGTAAGTATTCCAGCTTGTATTGGTCAGCTTTTTCAAACCCCTTCAAGGTCTTTAACAAAATCTTTCTACTAAGGATTCTACCTTGGTTATAGTCACCCTTTTGTAAAGTCAACTTGATTTGTTGTAAAATGTATTCGATTTTTTCGGAAAATGGCATAAGTGAATAAGTTTCAACTTGAAGGTCACATAAGATCTCGCATGCCTTGTCCAAGTTATGAAGTTGATTTAAGTAAATCTCAGCCAAGATCCTAGAAACGGTAGCCATCTCAACTTCAACAAAGATCTTCTTATCAGAAACAGTACGGATGGTTTCAATAATCTTCATTTTCCAATCCAATTCTTCCTTCACGTCATTATTTAATGTATCAAGCTTGGTGATAACTTGTTGAATTAATGTTTGAATGGAAGACTTTAACTGACCATGTTTCTTTGAAAGAGTTGAGATTAAGTCATTGAGAAAAGCCCAATCCTTATGAGCTGCCAAAGTATCGACAATCTTAACAAGAATTCTCTTTGACGACTCTAAATCTGATGATTGTCTGGTTTGTTTCTCTAAAACAAGGTACTTATCAATTGCTTGCTTATAATCATCCAACTTTTCAATAATTGGGAATTGTTCATCTAAAGTAGCTGAAAAATCCTTTTCAGCCTTAATAGGATCTTCTCTTGACATCTTTTATTTTCTATTTTATATATTCTCTACAAGTCACTTCCAACTTATATATTTATAATATATGACAATACGTTGAACTATGGTGTGGTGGCGGCGTTCATTTGAAATGCGAATAACGACCAACATCAAAATATGATGAAGGATTTTGGTACTGCAGGTAGTTTTAGAATATATGCCGGAATGGAGTGTTGCAAATATATAGATTTTTACCATTATATATGGAAGTCCTACTAGTGGAGAGATTATTATGAAGCCGTAATATCAAGTTAGAGTCACGCTTTCCAAAGGGAGTAGGGCTAGACGCAGTCACTTTTACTACATAGACAAGGTAGCAGAGTGGTACTTCTACCGGAATGATTATTATTAAATAAATATAAAGTCAGTAGAATCCCACTTACTCTTTGGTATAGAGCACAGTATTCAGGTACAAAGCATCATGAGTTTGCCGGAATTATATATACGGCGTCAACTATTGCATATGAGAGTTGGTTTACTCCTCCTCAGTATATGACTAGGGCCATCAAATATTATCCTTCCACTTAGTGACCCTTTTTGTCGGTGATGTTGTTATGGTTCAAGTATTGATAGAGATTAGTGGAAAAATAAATCAAATGAAAAGAAAAGAGTATCGGCCATTGTAAGTTTCATTATTAATAACTAAGGTAGAAATGGAATCCAGAGGAGTCAAATAAACACTATGGTGTTCCAGTACGCTATTCAAACCTATAAGTTACCCTTTACTGTTTTGGCGGGAACCTGCGTTAATGGGCAAAGGGTTGCAAAAAAATAACTTGTATTTGTCAATTTTGTTACTACATTTAAGAATGTGATATATGGTGGAGGGTATTATTCTATTAATTGTATGATGTCTATAAAATCGAGAGTAAGATTACCGATAAAAGGGTGGTGATTGGTGCAACAGATTTTATGTGACCGGATGCTTTTGATGTAGCTGTTGTCAATAATGAAGAAGATGACGCTGATGCTGTTGTTTGTGAGTGCAAAGTTGAAGATGCGAGTAAACTATCGGTAAGAAGTGCTACCGCGGAAGTCGTGACGGTTGGAGAAGTGTTCATTTTCTTGTAAACCAAGTTATAAGAAATTTTGTCTTGATTTGGAGAAATCAAGATATTTGGGGAGACATAGATTGGGAAGGCGGCCGATCCGTAAGAAAGAACTCCAGTATTCAGTACCGTAGAGAAATTGGAAATAGAGGTGAACCCAAGTTCTTCAGCCATGGTCTCGTTGTTGCACTGTATCGAAACCGAAGAATTAGCAGAGTTTATAAGAATCATGGTGGAGTTGACATCCGTGTTACTTAATGGAACTCCAGTCAAGGTTCCGTTGACAGTATCTAAGTAATAGGTTGAACCACCGCTTTGATACAGAAGAAGGCTTGTGTTGGTATCGTATGCAAGTATGGTTGTGAATTGGGTGGTATTGGAAAGGGATATACTGCAAGATGAACCCATATTTTGGGCTACTAGGGCTAAGCCGTTAATTTCAGGATTATCGGATTGTGCAAATATTTGTAAAGTGAAAACTTCGGCTAACGTTGAAGATATCAACGATAAAAGTAAAAATACATAAATCATTACTGCTGTTGAAAATGTATCAAAACGAGGAAGAGTCAGAGAAGAAAAAGTTTAATGTGGGAATTGGTTCGCTTATAAACATGTTGGTAAATTTCGGGAAACCATGAATGGGCAAAGGGCAAAAAATATAACTGAGTAGGTGGTGATGAGGTACCCATAATTTGCAGAGGTGATTACAGGATCTTGCATTAGTATACCGATGTCGAGGAAATGCCGCAGGGTGGTACATGGATTGTGTATATAAAGAAGGAAAAAGTATGAAATAGCCGAGTTTCACTTGAGCCTAAAGATTCGAGATGGTAGATAAGACAAGATGACAACTTCGACAAAGAGTCACGTCAAGGGTTAGAGTAGAGTGGGGTCATGTATGAGCTCGAGTAGGATACGGGGTGAAACTGGATTAATGACGATTTGAATGCTTTATTAACTATATACATAGTAATTGGTATGAGGCGAGAGATGACATAAATTAACCCATTGAGCAGCATAAATTTTTTTTCTTGTTTCCGAGTTTGGAAGAGCGAAGGAAGAAAATAATTCTGAGTGATGCAAAATTACATCATGGCAAAAAGCAGTGCAACCAATGACGCAACGACTAGAGCCGTTATTGATATGCTCGACGTACGCAGAGCTGCATTTTTAAAAGAGCTGCTTGACGCACTGGTTTGTACACCCAGAGTAGTTGCGGTAAGTAGAGAGGTTGTAAACGTGGGAGTAGGGGAGGTTGTATTGACGTTTTGCGTGAGATTTAAGGCTATTGCACCAATGTTTGCAATCGCGATGTCGTTACTTCCGACAATAGGAGCAGTAGAATTATCAACTCTTTTGTAAATGATTGTGAATTCTTGAGTGTTTAATGGTTGTGTGCTGGTTTCCAACAAGTAAGGTGAAAAATAACTATTTCCGTTGAAGAACTGAGGTTGATTTGGGTAGGTATAAAATAAATTATAGCCAAAATTTTTATTGATTTGTGTCACCCAGAGAGAACCATCAACATTCATTAAGAATTTATTATAGGAGACATTATCAGTTGAATTAACCGTGCTTGTGTTTCTAAAACCAACTAAGTAGTCGTTCATGACATTTACGTAGTAGGTAGTGTGGTTGTATGAACAGGTTAAATACTGAGTTGAGTTATCGTATGTAAAGAGAGGCAACTCTTTACCCAAAAGAAAAACGAGGCCTTCAAAGTCGTTACCATCTTGGTATACAGGCATTAACCCATAATTACTGAAGGTACTGTTTTCGTAGGTATTTGCCAAAAGTTGTATCTCGAACAGTTCTGCGAGAGTCCAGCTAATTAAGTTGAGGATGAAGAGGATGCTTCCGAGAAGGAACATTATGCAAGGGAGAAAGTTTTAAATGAATGATTAAGTTAGCAAAGGCTATAAAATGGATTGAAGGTATTGCTTTGTATTTATATCATATAAATATATATATGATATAATAAATTTTGGTGTTTCAGATCCAGAGCCCCACATGAATTCCGATTTGCAACATTCTCAACATTTTAAGACTAGATTACCTTACCAAATCCTAATACAACCTCATAGACATGAATGGAAGGGAATCGTTTGTGTGTATAACCACTCATTCATGGATATGTGGATAGGCACATACAAGCTCTTGGTATTTGACTTGTTTTAGCTCATGTTCTAGTGCTAGTTGTTAACAATCTACAATGCGCAGCCTGATTTCATGTTTCGCGTTGTTGTATAAACAAGGTTTTTACCAATCCTCAGAATGATATCATCGAACAGCGTAACATTTCACATCCATAATTTCCATTGTTCTCTAGAAATTCAATTCTCAGAACCGTAGAACATGAAACGAATTCGGGTCGGTTAATCTAAAAAATCAAAGAAGTCAAATGGAGGTGCATGACATGTCCTATATTATACTTCAGAAGTCATTTCGTTTATTGTGTTCCGATCTCGCTTTACTTGGGCCCTTACTACGCGAACAGCTGCATTGCTCTTGCTCTACGACTGAAGAGATGAAAGTTGTATTGTTTATTGGTATCTAGCGAGGTAATCTGTAGTGTTAGCGTACGTTCTATAGCTACAGTTTTGCGCTATATTATGATTCCGACTATGACATAAGTGTACTTCAGCATTGCATAAGCGTAACTATCCAAAGGATCCTGATCAGTGTTAATCAGAGTGTGAGTACCCGTAATGTACGGATTAAAATGAGAAATGTTGAACTCTTTGAAAGGCAAGTGAAGTTTATTAGCAATGAACTCTCTTAAAGGTACAATTCCATCACTAGGGTCGAACCCAAATCTGTATTTTATGATCATTAATCTCATCTAAAAGTTTGACTTCTACAAATTTTCCATTTACCTTTTTTGTAAATAAATAATGGAATATAGGGGATATACCAGGAAGAATTCATACAATCTCAAAATTGCATGAATCTAATTGGAATATAATACACTGCCACCCTGTCGTATCTAGTTTGCAAATTATAGCCCCCTGATTGAAATAAGACTCAATATATTGATCTTATTTTGCGGACGGAATATACTTTAATTTGCACCCATTACAAAAGGTAGAAAATTTTTTGAAAATATTCTATTCCCCCACAACTACAAGGCAAAATTCAATCGAATTGGGTGAATACCATTTCTACAGCAAACTGATTTCTAATAATCTTTTATTTTTGGTAGGGATTCCCTGTATATCTCTTTTCGTTGTCTATTAATTCTATACACGGCAATTGTTAATTTCAAGTACTAAAATATCAGAAGCACCACATTTTTTTAATTCATCCATTTTATTACCGATTTCCTTCTTTAATACCATTGATGAAACGGCAACCCATTCTTCGGAATCATTTGGACTCATTTCTAAGGCAGAAATAGTAGCAGCTCTTCTACCTGGGGTAACTGCTAAGACAGTTGGTAATATAGATCTTGGAGCATTGTAGTTACACAATACATATCTTTGGGCAGCGAGGACACCTTCAATTCTTTCAGTAACCTTTTGAACTAATTCCGGGAATTTAGGTTTTTTAGAAGAGATCAAGTGAGCAGATGTAGTTAAAACAGTGTCAATAGCCTTTAAACCAGCAGCTCTCATGGTTTCACCACTTTCAACTAAATCGACAATGGCATCAGCAACACCAAGAGCACAGGATGCTTCAACTGAACCACCAACGTATCTAATATTAGTAACAGTTGATGATTTTTCCGCAGCTTCTAAAGATCTGAAATAGTCTGTTGAAAGCTTAGTGAAAGAAGAGACAATCTTCTTACCAACAAGGTCCTTTACTTCTTGGATATCACCATTTTCTGGAACTTGAACTTGTAACTTACACTTACCGAATTCTAAATCTAATAAATCTTCAACGGCATCAAACATATCGGCTTCCTTGATTTGATCTAAACCAGTAATACCTAAATCACAATTACCTTCACCAACGAAAACTGGAATATCAGCAGCTGGGAGGAAAATTAATGCAAGTGGGAGATTCGTTGAGAGAGCGATATCTAATCTATTTGAACGTCTGAATTGAATATCGGCACCACCAAGTAATGTACAACATTTTTCATATAAACGACCTTCTAAAAGAATAATGTTAGTATAAAAATCAAATTGAATCAAAATTAATTAATTTAAATTGACATAATTCCAATTCCCACCAAAATGGGAAGCAAATGCTTTAAGACTCTCTAGTGGTTAGACTGCGACGACAGAGATACAACAGACTCCAAATTGTTCAAAAGTATAGTCTCGAGTATAGACCGCCAAAGAGACGACCAGTCGCAACAGACCTCCCCAGATAGAATCCCTAGAAGAACAGTACTGTATTAGATTAAGACTAAACAATAAAATACAATACCTACTTCAAAAGGAATCTCCAAGGGAAGTAGTAATTCCAGATTTAAGTGAAAAAGCATTGAACAATTAGATTCCAAGCGGACTATGAATGACAATAGTGCTATACAGAACAGATCACAGGATCTTCAATAGCAATATTTCTGGCTCTAGGAATACGAATATATTCCAATGCTATACTTATTATATCAGATTGAGTATCGTCCATGCTCTCCTTCATTAAGATGGTGGGTTTTTCATTGAATTGTGAATTATGTCTACTCTATTATTACTTACTCTTTGGAACTGCGAATAATAAACGGTCTGGGAGGTGGTTAACTAAATCCATAATGTAAGGTTAATATTAAATGTACAAGAAGTGTCAAGCTAGTAGTAATTAAAAGGAAACTGTTTAGCGTTTTAAGAACCAAAAGAAAGTCTGGCAAGGTTGGTAGCTAAGTTTTCCATAACTCGCCGCACATGGTCGATGATGCCGATTAGCGGAAGGTGAGTCAACGCACGTGAACCTGGGGGCACAGATGCAGGCCACGGGGATGCAAAAAATCAGTTAAATAAATAGCTTTAATTATTAGGACTTAAACCCATGGTGTGACACTCTAATCCTTCTTTGGAAATAGTCCGAGTCAGTGTATAGAATGACAAAGACTTCCAAATTTTGTATTTACACCTCTTCTAATGCCTTTTCAGTGGAGGCATAAAATGGTTGATGTTAACAGACTGCATATAAACCATTGGGCTAAGCAGCAGCATAGCTTACTAGTCAATAGTAGAAGCAGAATGAAGAGCGGAGAAGGCCGGCCGACAGATAGACCTAAATGAAAAAAAAAAAAGGTTTTCAGTTTTTTAACTACAGATATTTCGATCTATGTTTCAGATTTCTTTAATTTAGTGGATTCCTGAAACATTATGTTGCTCTTGACTGGTGGAATTTTTGGTGGATGAAACAAACTGTTAACAAAATTTGAAGAGCTCATTGTGGGTACTTTTTCTGCAGGATCAGTATTTACCAACTCAAAAACAACAATATTTATTATTATTATTATTAAGTTTCCATTCCACGACTTTTCTCCACCTACTTTCATAGCTACACTATTTAATACGAAGTAGCTTGTGGCAGTTCTCTGGATAAAATGGTTGGAGAATCAAGGAGTGAGCTTCTTCATTGGCTCAATTCCGAATTGGATTTGAATTATACAAAGATTGAGCAATGTGGTAGCGGGGCCGCGTATTGTCAGCTTATGGATTCGATCTTTGGTGGTATTCCAATGAATAAGGTGAAATTTGATACTAAACTAGAATATGATTTCCGTTCCAACATGAAGATTTTACAAGTTGCGTTCAACAAACAGAATATAACGAAAACCATCGAAGTTGAAAGATTGATTAAATGTAGATTACAGGATAACTTAGAGTTGTTACAATTTATGAAAAAGGTTTGGATGGAGAACAAGGATGTTCACAGTGCTTATGATCCGCAATCTAGAAGAACCTCTTTAGGAAGCTCAACACATGGTGGTATTGGCATTGGCTCTGGTGCTGGTGCTGGTGCGCCTAGGAGCAGAGTAAGCAGTGCTGGAATGAGTACAGCTAGAACAACCAGTAGACCAAGTAGCAGAACAGCATCTGGAAATATCACCAATGGTGATTCACCAAATGTGCGACTTTTACCAAAGCAACGCAGATCAACTATTGAAACAAATACCCCGCCATTACACAATCCAACGACTCCAAATAATGGAGGGAGTCTCCAAATAAAGCAAGAGTTAATAGCTGCACAAAAGCAGCTAGAGCAAGCTAACGAAGAACTAGTTGAGTACAAGATTCAAGTAGAGAGTATGGAAACAGAAAGAAATTTCTATTTCAATAAATTAATTGAAATTGAAACTTTAATTCGTAACATATCAAATGATGAGAACAAATCAATTCTTGAGAATTTAACTGTCGATGGATTAGCAGAACAGGTACAGCAAATCTTATATACCACTGAAGAAGGATTTCAAGTTGCTGAAGAAATGGAAGGAATAGATGAGGAAACCTTTTAAAAGGGAATAAGGTGCAACTTCAATATACCATACTAAACAAAATCATTCATAATAGAGAATGTGAGCTCTTTTATACCTACACGCATACAAATATCCGTACATAATATAAATAAACATACACATACACATACGTTAATTATGCTTGCTACTTCTTTATATACTTAAAATGTAACTCCACAATATGTCACTATCCAGGGAACGACTGTCTCTTTGCCAGTGTTGGGAGTAAGAAGCTGAATTCCTTTTTACGGCTCGAAATAACTAGTCCACCGGGGCCCCTTACTTTTTTCTTGATTATTTCGGAAGTCAATTTTCCTAGCCTGTGTCCCTTTGACTATCTTACACTACTGGTGCATTTTTACCGACTCAAGTTGGATGTAACGGCTTTTGTTGAGTATTTACTAATCAAACTTATTCGTATTGATGAATCTAATGAATGCACAACAGCCAATACCGCCATACATGAGCTGCACAATATTTTAAGTCATTCTATATACATATCCAGAAATAAGTATTACGAAATGGATATATACAGATTTATCTTCAACGTGTAGTCGAAGTCGAAGTCGTTGGGTTGTGTTGTGTTTCACCAACATTATAAGAAGTTCTGCATTTCAAAAATCAATCAGCTCCCCAGAGTGAACCCAAGATTCCATTTCGTTTCTATTTTAGAAACATTTTTAAAAAGCAATCTAGCAAAATTAAGTACACTTTTTAATTCCCCTTATTAAATCTACCGTCATTAAACGGCGGTTACTATCATTAATAGGAATAGGAAGGACCCTGTAAATATGTTGCACCCATTTTTATAGTATAAAGCGCGTCAGTTCATGGCTCATAACCCGGAATCATATAAGAGCCACAACAAAATACAGGAATAAAAAAATTTTTAAAGTTTAAAAAAGAAAAAAAAAATATACTTGAAAAAAAAATGAATAACCCCAAAAGCCAAAAGAAAGTAAAGAAGTTAATCTCAACGAAAAGTTGATTTCATTCGTCTTTTTATAGTGAACGATTACAAGGCCACTTTTGTGTTAACATTTCTAATTTCCCACTCAAAGTTACGATTATAAGAGTATAAAAGGTGAGCCACAGAACGAGGTACCTTTTGCGCATAGACCAAACACTAGAGCGTACAGAACAAAGCAGCATCTATATTTGAAGCGGAACTGGTAATAGTGTACGAGTTGACTCAGTGGTAATACAACAACCTAGCTCTTTAGGCATATACTGCTAGCATTTTGTGTCGCCATGACTATATCACAGCATCAATTTAACTATAATCGAAGGAACTCGGCTTCAGCGCCGTACTCCATTCCAACCAAGCATAATCATAACCAAGCGCACATGCCAACACTTTCCAGAGACTTCGTGGTACGTAGAATATCTGAAGGCGAAACTGGTAGACTCAAGGAGGAGTTAAAGTGTGAAGCCTGTGGAAAGGGCTACAAGCATATTTCATCACTTGCAAAGCATTTATGGGAGCATACACCTGAATGGAATGTAACCAAAAAATTACTTATATCAAAACATCAACAAGTTCAGTTGCTTGAAGCTGCCAGTATACTAGTAGGTATGCATGAGCCACCTTTAAATTTAGATTCATCGAGAAGAGGTCTGGTATTTCTTCCGATCAGTGAAGATGACAACCCAAGCCATGCTGCTGGGTATCAAGATATTGAATTTCGTCAAAGACAACACTCCATTTCCACTTATCCTCCATCCAGTCAAACTGATGAACCTGGTGTTCCAATATTGAATGAGGGAAGAGGGTATCTTGATGTCCAGTCAAAAGACGAAGGCGAGGAAGACGACGGAGATGATGAGGATGAAGATGATGTGCATAAAGACAATAGCTATCATAGAAAACAATCCGTTGTAGGTAATGGTGGTTCAAGTCCAGGTCCATCACCAGACTCATCTGAGCTAAAATCTCCATTATCCACATATTCGTATTCCCTGGCCCCACCACATGCTGAGGTATTCTCTCCTTCTCCGATTCTATCATCCAGTCCGACTTCACCTAAAGTGGATGATATACATACGGAAGATTTAGAAAACTAAACAATATATAGAAGCCAGGAGTTGAACAAAAAAAATAAAACACATAAAATCAATCATTGGGAAAATAATCGGCATAAGATCAAATAACTTTAGAGCATTAAATAAAAATATAAAGAAAATATAGTTAATAAGTTAGAATTAGAATGTATAAAATATTCATTACATAGAAGTGAGCAGAGGGAAAATAATAATAGAATTATATATAAAGTACTTGATGGTTACTGTTAACATTTTGCTACTTGATCTGAAGGCGATTGCATTGTTTTTCAAAATTTGTCAGAAATGCAAAGATTGCTTAAAGTTCAAGTACTAGAAAGTAAGCTAACGATTTATTATCTAAGGTGTAGTTTTAACTAAATGTACAAGGTTGCAAAATAAATTGTTTCTAAAAGTTTTGTATAGGTTGCAACTATATCCGGGTAACTGTTAAATTTTCAGTAGTACCCAAGAGAAGAGTAAAAAAAAAAAACTTCAGAACTAGGTAGCACTTTCTTTTCTTCACCATCGAACTCAATCCTTCCTTAGATGTCTCGGCCGGACTTTCCATTGTCGAATATCTTCATACTGACAATCCGTATTGGTGCGTTACTTGAGGCGAGACTGAAATTGTCTAAGGGAATCAATTTAAATCTGATTTATCAGATTTGGATTGGTTGTGGTTGATTTGTAGAATGAAAATAGGTGCATCATAGTACATCGAATGAAAACGTTATTTATAATGTTCAGATCATCGGTGTCTCCAAGAACACATACATAAAGTTGTAGAACGCTCTAGTCGGGTAGGAGCGGATTGTAATATATACAATAGATACACCGGGAGCATAGTAGATCCATCACCAGGCTACAAAATACAACCGAAGGGAGAAAGGCTAAAAGGCTAAGCAAAGCTGTCTTACCCGGATAGGGGTCATTGGAGTGTTCTTCTATTGTGATTATTATCTTCGATTTTTTACAATGAGTAATAATAGCTCTTTGAATTCGGTTCATATATCATTAATATTTAACATTTTCTATCTATTATTTTATCTATTTACATGATTCTGTACAAGTTTATGGGTTCATCTATTTCTTTTCATCTAACCCCGTAATGATTTCCAGGTTCAACGGTTGAAGCTTTTCAAATTTTTCTCTTAATTCTAATTGAACTCTATGTTCTTCATCGTTTAACAATTGCTTTCTAGTCTTTTCCTTTTCAGCAATACGAGCAGCGTCTTTAATTGGACCTTGTCTAATAGCCAGTTGTTCTGCCTTTTGCAGGTAGATAATTCCTACGAACGAGCCAACTGCAAACAAGCAGGAAGCACCGAGTGTTATTTTGGAAGCTGTTGACATACTTCTACGTATACCTTTTTTTTTTTTTGATCCGCTTAGAGTAAGGTAACTAGTTGTTTTTTTCATATTTTTCATAATGGTTTTGTTTATATTACCTGATATTTGAGTCCTGTACACAGCTACACAGTACACCTAGAGTCAAGCCAGTAACAAAGCGCGGCACTGCCGCGATCAAGCTAAGCAGAGGAGAAGGAAGATTTGGAATGTAAAGGATAGGAATAGTAGTATGGTTTAAAGCTTTAGTTTGTATGTGTTGATTACAAAATGCAAGTGGATGTGGATGTGGATGTGGAAGAGACCGGTTGGAATTTATTTGGTCTTGCTAATCAGAAACATGACAAATGTATCTACTTGCAGCTGGTGAGTAGTTTGGTGGTGTGCATTAAATGTCTCCGCATGCATTTAACCTCCCAAAACGCCAGCCAGTCGATGAGCATAATGGAATTATGACTTAAGCCTCCTCGCTATAACCCACTCACTAACGAAGTCCCCGACCCTTCACTTACTTACTCTCTGACTTTCACTGGCCGCTTCCGCTTCTCTCTGGACCTTCTTACGTATGTAGCTGTAGCTCTCTCTCTCTTTGACTCTGTTGCTTCTTCTTTACTCTGACGTTCCCTAACCAGTTGTTCATGCAGGCTTAATTTTTGGCAAATTTGTTGTGAGACACATTTTTGCGTACACTATTATTTTGACCACTGTCATAGTTGCCGGTTTCGCTCCAGTCACAAACCGAGGGGGCAGACATCTTCAAGTTATACATAATCTCTTCACTCAACCTTGAGTAGTAATTCAACGTACACTTTATCCAATACAAGTAAACCAACTCAAGACATCACAAGAAATGGAAGAGGGGCTATATAGAACCAGTGGCGGTTCGAATGATATGGGTACGGAAGGCTCTGCTCCTCAGAGCAGTACCGTATCTAATTTAACAAAGCATTTAATGTCTTCGTCGACGACATCATTAGAACAAAAGACGTATTTTGACCAAAGTCAGCAGCATCAATATCAATCTCAGCATCAATCTCAGCCATTTGTTGGCTCATTTCAACAAAATTATCTTCCAAATCCTCAACCAGTTCCTCAACTGCTTGGCACAAACAGCGAATCATTACCAGGATCGGTTGGTGGTGTTGGCGGTACTTACTACAGAGAAAGTTATTCATCAAACCATGGTCCTGTTCTGGTTCCATCGGCATCAGGATTTCTCCCTGTTACCCATAATACTCCAACGATGATCAATAATTCATACTCTTCAAATCATTCACTCACTCCATCTCAATCGGCGGGGAATAACAATAATTTTATCCCTGTACATCATCTGACAACACCACAGCAAGGTGGAGCTGGTAGCTCTTACAAGCCAATTGGTTTGAGTCAAGGAATTCCTACTACTAATATTTCGATGGATTCGGCGAACCCCGTTCCTCCGTCAGCAAGTAACTCATTTCATAATCCAGCATATCAGCGATTTGGAAGTTATAATACTGGTTATAGCTATCAAGAACAGCAAGAATTACAACAGCAATATCAAAGTCAACACCAACAGTACCAACAACATCAACAACTTCAACAACAGCAACATCAAATACAACAGCAACACCAACAACAGCAACAACAACAGCAACAACAACAACAACAGCAACAACAACAGCAACAACAGCAACAACAGCAACAACAACAACAACATGAACAGCTCCCTATTCCTTCTCATGAATTATTGCCTGGAATTGAGCCAGATCACTACATGACTTATAAAGAATTTCTCACGTCACTCAACCAAAAAGATGCTGATGCAGCCTTAGAAGCTTCTAAAGAGTCAGGTACCACCGTAGTTCCAGAAGAACATCTCAATATTACCGAGTATCCCATTGATGACCTTATTCTTATGCTTTCGTGCCTTCTTAGTAAAATAGTGGAAGCAAATGATAAACTTCACCCAAATCATTTCGATAACACCATTGCAGTTAGGCAAAAGGCAAAGGAAGATAAAAGGATCAGAAAGATTCAGAAGCAAAAAAGAGAAGAAAATCAGGATGATAATCATGTAGATCTTACGGTTGATGATTCTACCGATGAAGAGGAAGATGAAATGAAAAACAAGTATCTTGCAAACGTTCTTGCATTCCACGGTAAAAACATTCCTGGAATTTCATTACATGCTTACCTTACAAGAGTATTGAAATATTGTCCTGTAACTTCTGATGTGTTTTTGTCACTTTTAGTGTACTTTGATAGAATCGCTAAAAAGGCAAACAACTTAAGAATGAAGAAGGAATCTCAAAATAACCATAATATAGAAGGTGGTGCAGATAATGATGATTCAGAACAATTATTTGTAATGGACTCATATAATATTCATAGACTTATAATATCTGGTATAACGGTATCTTCGAAGTTCTTTTCGGATATTTTTTACAAGAATTTGAGATACGCAAAAGTTGGAGGATTACCCTTAGAAGAATTAAATTATTTGGAATTACAATTTTTATTATTACTTGATTTTAAATTAATGATTTCTGTGGAAGATCTTCAAAATTATGGTGATCTTTTATTGAGATTTTGGAAAAGGGAACAAGTTGCCAATGAATTGGTTAGAAAAGATCAAGAATTACAAGACCCAATTCAGCAACAACAGCAACAGCAGTCGGAGTCACAACAATCATCTCAGAAGCAAGAACAAGAACAAGAACATGTAGAACGTGTAGAATAAAATCATGGTCAATATTTGTTGGGATCAAAAAATCTTTCACTTCATTTACCCCAGAATTGCAAGTTATAAAAAAATACTAAACTACATAAGAACCGTTTTAATTAATAGTAAATAGACTAATATACGAATTTAGGGAATCTGAAAATGGGCAACTAAAGATTGCTCATGTTACAACCTTAATCTGTCGCACAATGCCTGAGGTAGGCAACTAACTAAATTTATTGGAAAATTTGCATTTCGGTATTTGGTTGGTAGTGTATTGAATTGGACCGATTTCTAATGGTTCCAATTGAATTTGGATGATTTCCAGTTATCTTTACAGGAAGTGGCTTATTTCAGAGAAGTATTTCCAGAAAAGGTGTATTAGTTTTTGGAGTGCATAACTTACAATTAAAAAGAAAAGAGCTTTCAGCTTTGAGTGGGGTCAGACTAAGCCTTGTAATGGATTCCTTTGTTATACCCCCCAGGGATTTGGAATTTTTTAGTCAGGCGAAGATTTTCAAATGACCAATCCAATCTGGATTTTTCTGAGGTATGGATATATAGTTTTAGTTTGTTCAAAAATCTCTCCTTCTGAAGTAGTTGACTTGATACTTTAGGAGGGGGGGGTGAGTCTTCAGCAAGAGGGGGGGTTTGACATTAATAACGTTTTTTTGAAGTCAAAAGGTTTCGTGTGTTGTTAGAGATCTAATTCTAATGTCATTTCCTAATTAGGGAATTCTCACATACTGAGGATCATCAAAAACCTTATCAACCTTCTCCACCGTAGAGCACACTTCTTTGGACAGAGTAACTTCCTTTGTTTAGTACGTTTTAGAGTAATTAAAAGGAACCTATTGAGTTGCAAGAGTTCTTCGGTATGTCTTTGTATAGGTGTGTTAAAAACTTGACCAAAATGTTCTTTGAACCATATAGTTGCGAGAATTATATTTGAGTTGCTCTGATAAAATTATCTAAATGTCGGCATTTGACTTGCATAATGTGGATGGTTGCCAATAATGAATTAGAGTTTTCTCCATATCTTCCTGAATGTACAATTCTCCTTCTTCTTTATTTATCGCTTAAGGGGGCTTATGCTACCTATCAAAAGAGGAAATTATTGAAAGGAGTAATTTCGACTATGATTTATTATATGTATTATATAAAATAACTGTAACCCCCAACTAGAATGGTTTTCACTATTGTAAGCTCAATTCCATTTGTTTGCTTTTAGTGGTATATTTCTCATAATTATGGACGCTATCCCTTCGATAACCGTATTGTCAACTTGGGCTCCCTCTGTTACACCAACAGTGACAAGCTTATCAAGTATAGATTCAACTTACTTCCCAGAGTTGACTGAGAAATTTGTGTCAGCAACTCTGGCAATAGTTCATCAAACAAAGTTGGGATCCTTGTATAAGCTTTCTCAGGTCATTAGAGGTGCTGAAGCATCACTTACTATTATAGAAGCGCAGTCGATATTGGCGACTGCAACTGATGATTTTACCAAAAGTGCCGTAACGAAAGCTATCTTTGACGCTACTTTAAACTTGAAATCTTTGGAACTTGAGGAAAATCCGTATGGAACATTTTTAAAGTTATTGCCGAATTGCTTATTTGCAGCCGTTTTCTTTATCTTGGTTATCATGCACACTGGTTTAATGACTTGGCTGCACTTCTGGTACTTTGGACTGTGTCTAATCACTGGATGCGCTTTAGAATGTGCTGGGTATATCACAAGGAGTCTTGCAGTTTACGACGATACTAACCATGCATATTTTCTTATTCAGATTATAGGTATAACAATTGCCCCAGCGTTTACCATGGCCGCTATTTACTACCTCTTGGGGAAATTGATTGTAGCATATGGTAGGTCATATTCACTATTAAAACCAATCTGGTACTCGTATATATTCATTTTATGTGACTTGCTCAGCTTAGGTATTCAAGGTGCTGGAGGTGCAGTAGCTGCCGCCTTGGTTATTCAATATGAAGATCCTCTGATAGGAACTCGTGTTATGGAAGCAGGTATTGCATTTCAAGTTTTTTCAATGACATTATTTTTATGGTTTTGGTTTGATTTCCTATTCAGAATATACTTCTATGCATCTCCAGATATAAAATTTAATTTTGCAACACTTTTCTCGTTAATACTAAATGGTAATCGTGCAAAATTCATAAGAGAAAGGAAATTGGAGCCATATTACGATCCTCGGTACGAGAGTATAAGAAGCAGAAGATTTTTTAATTACTTTCCCATCTTTTGCACAATTCTGACCTTACTCATTTATGTCAGGTGTATATACAGACTAATTGAATTGTCTGAAGGATGGACTGGGTATTTAATTACCCACGAAGTATTTATTATGTGCCTTGATGCCCTCATGGTTTCTCTAACAAGCTTTATATTTGTGGTTTTCCATCCAGTGCTTTTCTTAGGCACAAGTAAAAACTTACCATTGAAAGAAAGAAATATTCAAGACCACGAATTTAAGCCATCTCAGAAATCATCCAACTCTGAAACCACCACTACGGAACTGTATCTGCAGCAGCCTTCAATAAACGTGGTGAAGGGTATTACATTATCGATGTCAATAAGCCTGAGTAAAGAAAGCTATTCCGATGGTCTGGAAACACTCTATCTGAAAGAATACTGTAGTCAAAAAGAGGTTAGGTGCAACTACTACAACCCACGCATATTCCCACCCGAAAAGAACTACCTATGTACCATACCAAGCTCGGATTCGGGTTCTGGCTTTAGTGAATTCCGTTTTAATTAGAATTTATAGGGAATTTAATATTATTTACCAATTTCTTAATCAGATCCATCAGTTAGTCCTGCGGCTGTGTGAGCACTTGCGCAACCCGCAATTTCATGGAATCTCCGGAAAGCATTAACTTGTCGGCGGGAAGCAGGCATCACACGTACTAAACTGTACTGAGTTGGGTACGTGGCGTAGTGTAGTAGTACGTACTTAGCATAGTGTTTAGCATGTGCAGTTTGGCAAAGGTGAGAATAAAATCTTATTGGTTGACAAGGCGCAAGTTGAGTGGCCCAGTTACCTAGAAGGTGTATTTTTCACTATTTCAATAAACATCGTCCGAGGCTCGGCCTAGTTTGCATTTTTTATTTTTAAATTTTTATTTTTAAGATTGTACCGACAGGTGGTTATCTAGATAGTTTTCTTTCTTTCAGAATATTGAATGGAACTGGTCTTCCTGGCATTGTGATTGACAGTAGGTAAGTTTCCTATGGTGAAATTATTATTAACCTCTGTATATTTTGGTGATGCCTTTAGCATTCAGTTTGAAGACACCTTATCGGAGATAACTTCAGGATTGCAAATTGATTAAATATTTTTTAAGCAACTCATCTTTCCTTTTTTGATTACATATTGTTACTTTTTTTTTTTTTTATCCACTTTATATAAGGCTTGTAGTTTGCTACCTATCCTTCTTTTTCCCCAATATATAGGTTCCTTGTCTCAGTCTTGTCCGTTGGTAACATAACAGTTTGTTAATATTTTCAACTTTTTCTATTTTGGGTGCAAAATTAAGGTTCGGTGAAACGATGGATTCAAGTATTCTTTCTTTATCCGAATGGGTCCCTTCATCTATTCCAGCGTCGACTACTCTTACCAGTATTGGCTCAGAACATGTCACACAATTACTGGAATCTTTGGTTTCGGCAACCCTGGCCATTGCTGAGGCGACTCAGATAGGCTCAATTATGCACTATTCTCAGCTCATAAGAGGAGCAGAAGCCTCCTTAACTGTAATTCACAATCAGCAGATATTAGCTACAGCAACCAATTCAGCAGTTCAATCTCAAGCATCGCAAGCAATATTCAATGCAACTTTAAACTTAATGGAATTAGCAAACGAAGAGAATCTTTATGGTTTTGATTTAAATATTGCAGCAAACGGTATATTTACTGCGCTTTTCGGACTATTGCTTATCATACACTTGGGATATATGACATGGCTGAGATTTTGGTACTTCGGGGTCTGTTTCGCCTCTGGGTGTGGTTTAGAATTTGCTGGTTATTTGACTAGAACACTTGCTCATAGCGATAACACTGATATTTCGTACTTTCTTTGTCAAATTATTACCCTCACCATTGCACCAGCGTTCATAATGGCAGGTGTTTATTATTTATTGGGTAAATTAATAGTCATCCATGGTAGTCACTTTTCAATTTTAAGACCAGTTTGGTATTCGTATATATTCATTTCATGTGATGTACTCAGTCTTGTTATTCAAGCGGTTGGTGGTGCAATGGCTGCCATTGCAAGTGAAAACTATGAAGATACCTCCAGCGGTACAAATATCATGGTAGCAGGTATTGCATTTCAGGTTTTTTCAATGTCATTATTTTTATATTTCTGGTTTGATTTTTTAATTAGAATTAACTTTGGAGTTAATCCTTCGGTTAAGCCAACATTTAAACGTATTTTAAGTATACTTAACTTTGGTAAGTCTCATAGAAATTGGCAAATTGAAAAATTAGAACCATATTATGATCAAGACCATAGACATTTAAGGGATGGTAAACTTTTCCAATTTTTCCCATTGGCAGTTACATTTGCAACAATATTCATCTATGTTAGATGTATATATAGAGTTGTTGAATTAGCGGAAGGTTGGGTAGGTTATCTTATTACCCATGAAGCATATGTTATGTGTTTAGATGCATTAATGGTATTCCTCACTTGTTTCATCTTTGTTGTCATTCACCCTGTTTTCTTCCTTGGACAAGGAGACTTACTGTTAAGACAAAAGAAGAAAGTAGGAGCTGAAGATGAAAATGAAAATGAAATTGAAAATGAATCACGATATGCAAGGGAAAAGGAAAGAGTTGAATCATGTGAGAGTAGGCTGCAATAAGAGAGTTCTCGTATAAACAAAATATATAAAAATAAAAGGCCAGGCCACTTATTCCACTGATTGCAATTTCTTTTATTTTGTTGTGGTTTTTTTGTTTGTTTTTGCAGAACTACACATAAAAAGATAATTATGACTTCTTTCTACTTTAATATGTATAAATATTATTAATAAATATATGAAATCTCTAAAAAACTCCAATTAAAAAAGCTTCTCTCTGGCTTGGGTGTGTAATGAAAAAAAAAAAAAGATATTGAAACGAAATGAATATGCGAAGGTGTAGATTGTTATACTTGATTCTAGCGCCTAGCTTCTAGCACGAGGGATCCAATCTGGGGCATTCTTAACACAGTAGGAATCAGCACATCCACATGGTTTCAACTTAGAAACATCAGTTTGTGAATCTTGAACTATTAAACATGGATGGTAAGGTGGTACTGTTTCTTCAGCCTTCATTGGTGATGGAGGGAAATATGTGTTTTCCATACTGTGACGAAGTCTAGTTGATTCCATTATGTAGATGTATAAATTTACGTGTATATAACTATCTATTGATTTTATCTTATTGTTTTTTGTTTTGGTTCTTGTTTTTGCAGCTTACTGCTAAGTTGACTATTTTGGTAGTTTACCTTTGGTAACAAGCAGTGGTGAAGGAATGTAAATTGAGTGGGTTTAAGGCGTTTATATATGTCTATTGCACTCATCGCATGGCTGGAGCCGGCCACTGCAGTTTTACTGATAAGCGGAATCTGGGTTCCGCAAACTTTAATTCTACATTGAATAGGGCAATGATGAATGATGAATGATGCCACTCACTACAAATAGACCAAAGAGTCACCATTTCAAAACACTGGCTCCCGCATAACCACCCTATTACATGGCACCACAAGACGCAGGCTACCGCTGCCTTCTTTGGACAACTCTGTAGTAAGAGCATCAGCGGTTATCTTCGGGATATGTCTATTGATTATAGTCCCAGCGTCGCGGAACGGGTCAGTTTTTCCGATGCGCTTAATGCTGAAATAAACATCTCGTATGTTTCAGTCGTAGATAAGTGACTAATCTTGCAAACACACCGTTGTGAATGCTTGAAACGACAATGACACTTTGTTTACAACAACAACCAAAAAAGAAAAGAAATTAAGAAATAGCTGGTAAATCTTACCATCGTAAAATAGCCTTCCTATATTTTAGAAGGCACTGTTTATACTACTTGTATAATATTTGACAAGTCACGTGAATAATATGTAGCAACATGATAACTGTTGGTTAACCTAAAATTAGAAATAAAATAACAAACTATAGCAGCTGGATCCAATTGTATGAGAACGAAGATATTGCGCAAGGGGATCGATGGTGAGTTACTTCAAGTGCTGGGATTGACTTCTTTTTTTAGGCTTTGGTTACAAGTGTTCTTGGATTGGTGCTGCCCTACAGGTACATGAGACAAAACATAGTATTTTGCAGCCTTTCGAAAAATAAGGTACCGCAAGACGCTCTGCTAGAGGGGAGGACAATTCCATCAAGCTTTGATCCCCTTTGTTGAATATTCCCCGTAGTACTAGATAGACGACCGGATGTATACAAACTCAATGCAGGTCTCCACTCCTCCCTGAATAAAGGCCTTAAAGGAACACTTTTCACAGTAGTGGAAAGAGATCTACTTGATAAAGAACATTATATTAGCATAAGATTTATAGGGAACTAAAAGTAAAAATAACTTCAGGTGATTCCTTGAATCTAGCAGCATTTGGAATTGAAACTAGGCAATCTCCCGAAATGTGAATAGAGATGAAAAGGCAATAACAAGTATTAAGAGAATTCTGAAAATAAAAGGAAATGTAAAGTAAGTATTCATATCTACAATGATGGATAAGTTACGTATAATTGATTTTATTGATTAACCACTTATTTCTTAGAAGCCTTCTTGGATTCCTTTTCTTGTTGTTCCTTTAAGACTCTCTTGACAATCTTTTGTTCTTCGATTAAGAAAGCTCTGACGATTCTTTCCTTAACACAGTTGGAACATCTAGAACCACCGTAAGCTCTGGAGACGGTCTTGTGGGTCTTAGAAACTTGAGCGTATTCTCTTGGTCTTAAAGTGGAGATACCGGCTAAAGCAATACCACAGTCACCACACTTAACTCTAGAAGCGGTCTTCTTGACGTGTTGAGCGACGACCTTACCACCTGGGGTCTTAACGACCTTGATCTTGTTGGATCTGGTGTTGTCTATAATTTAATGTTAGTAAGGGGACGAATATATATAGATATATATGAAAACATCACTTATGAGAAATTAAACATAGCGAAGCAAAGCGAAGCAAAAAAACAATCGTAGATTATATCTCCTAACTCTAATTGATTTCAATATTAATAGTAAATTATAGTTCTTGGTAAATGAATCTTTTCCACTGAATTATTTTGGACAAATCTCCCTCCTGAAAAAATTATTGATGCCTGTTCAAAGTTTTTTACTGGTGCCAATCATTTAGACAGATGTCTTTAATTTGTGATCCACAGGTGCCCGACATATTGTGTGTAAATGGGATGCTTTCTTCAACCTGAAGGTTTCCCTGAAACACCACTTTATCTGTTTTGTTGTATACGGGGTCTCATCTCATTAAAAATTATCATCTTGGATTGTCTCTCTACAATTTTCACTTTGCTCATCCTCTATTTCTCTTTTCTCTTTCTCTCGTTATTCATCTAGACATACATGGATTTCTTCTTCTGTAAGTAACACGTTGAGCCATCTTGTTGATACGTTATGAAAAAACTTTCAAGCAGAAACCTTTAAGTGTAATTTGTAATACTTATAATTTTCTTTTGTTCCAATCGTGGTACCCTGACCGTCCAGTGGTTGGTGGTTACACTGAGAGAGTCGGTAGGTCCAGAGGGCGGATTGTCTGCGAGCCAACAGAATGGCAGGAGAGAAGAGAAAATTTCGATGGGTCGTGCGATTCCTGAAAAATTGTTTTGGTCCCGTGATCTCCAAAATGCATAAAGAAAAAAAAAAAAAAAGTTGCAGTTTATAGTGGGTGTTTGGGTGAAAAGAGTATTAGGGCTGAGACCTAGTTGATCACGTGGTGAGCGGGTATATTCTAGTGTTTTTGGCTGCAAAAACAATTAAAAAAAAATATTAAAATGTTAGATCATATAAAAATTCACCTATTCGTATACGTATATACATTTCGTTTTAGATGTATAATATTGAAATACTACGTTATTGTCATTACTATTACATTTACTGAAATTAATCAGATTTTTGTTTTTATTTTTTACCTATAGTTTATATAATATTGAAATTGTACTTCAATTGATTCTTATTTTTTGAAGAGAGTTAGTTAGATCTATAACTTGGCATCTTCCTTTTCAATGGCAACAACTTCCATTTCTAAGTCAACACCTAATGGTAATTCCTTAACGGCAACACAAGATCTGGCTGGCTTGTGGTCATTGAAGTACTTAGCATAAACTTCATTGAATGCACCAAATTGGGTCTTCATGTCTGTTAAAAAGATGTTAGCCTTAACAATGTGCTTTAAAGAAGAGTTAGAAGCTTCTAAAATGTTGGAAACATTTTGAATAACTTGTTCAGCTTGAGCTTGGATGGTTGGGTTGCCTTCAAGTGGCTTGTTTTGTGGGGTGTATGGGATTTGACCTGAAACGTAAATGAATCCTGCAGCTAGTTAGTATATAAGAGTGAGAGACAATGATAGAGCATCACGTGGGTAACATCAAACTTGAATGGATAGATAACCATAATGAAGCAAACGAAAGGAGTACAGTGGAAACTGCAACCAATTGTGGCGGAGGAATTAGGGGGTGTGTGAACCTAGTATCCTACTATACGAATCGCCCTTCATTTTTCAATTCTGATTATTCTATTCGTATTCTGACCCATTTATAAATTATATTCCAATTTGGGGTCGTACGTTCGGGCATTAAACACCGATTAATGTAACCATATTCAGTGTGTATACATACCATTGACCTTAATTGCTTGAGAGTATGAAGCAGCTGGTGGTGGAGCATTTGCAGTCTTGACCTATTATAATCGTTAGTATATTTCAATATAATTGGTAGGTGTGAGTGACTCATTTGCTCGAGCTATCCTGAAAACGTCTCTCTGGCTCGAATTGTACTTACTGGGGTAATAGTAGAGGATAATCTTGCGGAAGACATGTTAATTGATCTGAGGATTGATGGACGAACTTGTTTAGAAAACATTTATTAAGGTAACTAATACTTGAAAAACAGGGGGGGAAGACGGCCGGTTTTAACTTTTCAGATTCCCATGTATTCCTGTGTGGAATATATCCCATCATTGCGTGCCCTGGCAAAGACAGAGTCAACTCCGGAACCGCTTTCCTTATGCGGAAATGGTTGCAAAAATCTAAACTCTACAATTCTTAATACTATTATTAATGTATATATTGTACAAATGGGTTTAAGTACATTTTAATGTTACTTTTTTTTCCCCTTCTTCTTCTTCTTATTCTTTTTCTTTTTACTTGATGTTTCTTCAGATTCCCTCGTTGACTTGTCACTAAACTGTCCAACACCGTCAAGGAATTGATCATTAAACTCAGATTCATCTAAAACATGATCAGCTCCAAAATTCTGTACAATTTCTCCAGTCAGTACTCTTTCGGTGCTGTCTTGTTCTAAAGGCTCAAATATCTGCCCCGTTTGAGTAATCTTTTCTAATTTGCTAAACAAGGTTTCTGCTAAGATTTCAACTTTGCATAAGCAGTTAAAATTCTGAAGGAAAAATTGGAAATCTTGTTGAATTATGTGTAACTCGGATTTAGGGCCAAGTGTATTCTCAATAAAACTTCTTTCCTTGTCAGATGTACAAATTAACCACTTAAGATGCTTCTCTAATCTTTTAGCAAAGTCCTTGATCAAGGATAAATGCTTGGGGGTATTACTCAAGTAATCACCGACTTCCGAAACATCCACTGATTGAATACCCTTTATTAAAGCATCGTAATCTTCTGTGGAATATTTTGACTCTTCTATTAATAATTTAGATTCCTTATTCTCCTTTGATTCTTCAGTGGACCTCTCTGCTCCTTCTCCGGTAGAATTCTTGATTCTGAAAAAAAGTTCCCTTGCTTCAGGTAGCTTCCCAATCCAAGTAAATAGGAACAATTGTAAATTGTATGTGTAATCATATGCTAACCCATCCTTCTTATTCGGGTTTAAATCAATTATTCCCTGGTTTATTAATTGGTCAATCATTAGACACATAAGTGACAGATATTTTTTGGCGATAGAGTCCAGGAGTACAATCTTATAACCGTAAAATGTGTCTACTCCATCTTTTGTTGCAAGTAAATAAAACCCGCTATTTGATAAAAATTCATGTAAAAGCATCAGTTCCTCAATTTCACTTAATATAATCTTGGATCCTTGTCTACTATGCATATATGGTTTTTGTCTTTCTCCTTCTCCACCTCTATATCCTACAAGCAATTCAAAAACATAATTAATTAATGCAGGGCATAAGTTAATGTTGTGAGTAATAAACCAAATTAAAACTCTACGATATCCGTGACACATAAGCATTTCATCAAGCATACAACCAGCTAATTTCCTATTATTATGAAGCAAAAGTTCAAATTTGGTTATTCCAAAAATTGGGATTATTAATTTATTGTTATCTTGAGTAATTGAAATCTCCTCTTCTGAAGCCAATGATGACCAGAAAGTGTAAATCTTATCTGGGGTTACCTCATCATTGTCAGAATCCAAATCAGAAGCAGTGGCATCATCGTTACCTGCTGACTTTGCCTTCTTTTCTAGTTCATCCTTAACAGCTTTGGCGATAGTGTTCAATACACTTTGGCCGATCTTTCTTTCTGCATCTGCATCGACTTCTTCGGTTCCCTCAATCCCTTGAAGAGTAAGGAATTTTAAGCAATCCTCAAAGGTTGACCAAGAAGAGAATATATCTTCCGGGTCTTCCTTTTCCTTAGAAGTAAGTTTGTTATATGTATCGATTAAGTTAAGAAACCATGGCCGAAATTCAACATTTTCACCTCTTGGGAGATCTCTCCAATCACGTCCAAGTTCGTCAAATTCAATGGTGTCATCTGAACGAACAGCTGTTGATATCTTAGCATCATTTGGTTTGGTTACAGTCGTAGATCCAGATGTTAGTTTAGACATAGAAGTAGATGGGTTTGAAATTGAGTCTGATGATACGGTAGCTGCTGATTCATCAGTTTTATTTTTCTGTAACCTGACCTTTTCAAAAGCCTCCATCATAATCTTTGTAGCTTTCTCCTCGGCCTTTTCTCTCTCTTTTCCAGTGGCGTTTTTCTCAATTAAGTCGGCCAATTCCTCGTATTTGTCTATGTTTCTCTCCATCAATTGGGCAAGTGTCTCACCATTACCATTTTCTATAGAGACGGGATCAGCAATATTTTCATCTTCTTCATATTCGGCATCTTCGTCTCCTTCGGCTTCATCTTCCCATTCGTCTTCGTATTCGAAATCAAATATATATCTTATGTCTTCATCAAATCTATCTTCATATTCTAAATCAATTAAAATATCCCCCAACTCAGTAATTGGCTTGGCTTGGTTTTGTTTACGTTCAAGTTCCCATTGAGGCGTAGATTTATCAAAGTTTATCGCCCTTGGTTTCATTGAATAACCAGCATTGGTTATTAAAAGGGCAATTATAACGAGTCTCATATCAATCAGAAGAGCACCCCCGTTGATTTTCCTTCTTGCCAATGGATGAACAAAGTTGATAAGTGATTCCTTTTTCAAATCATACTCACAATCATCAGCAGATGTAGATACCAATGCTTTTCCATCATCAATATTTTCTGAATCTGGTACTTGTTCGTCTTGAACCGATGGATTTTGATTTAAGATCCATGTCACCACATATCGAATGGCACTACTCCCCTTCAAAGTGGCATGAACTATAAATGGCGTAACGTATTCTTCTTCGCCACCTTCCTCTTGATTTAAACTTTCTAACCGTCGGTCAATTTCCAACCCGAGTAAAATAACGTTTGTTTGACACTTCCATGTCTTAATGAAATAATATAGGTATGGGTTGGTGCTCAAGTTGTAACCTAAGTTACTATTACCTTTGTCCGCCTCACTAGTCACATTTACTTCATCTAGTTCCGATGGTTTGAATAATTTATAAATACTCATTAATAAGACACACACCATTCTATAACACAATTTTAAGTTGTAGTCATCGAGTATAGTTGGTGTCCATTGCTTCAAATTTTGTAGCCAATGTACATCATCATTATTCACGTATCTGAGCTTCAATTCGTCATCACAGTTGAGACCTCCAAGCAATGCTTGTGTAATAGTAAAATATGCTAGCGATAAATCAAATTTAAGTGATTGAATCTCGGGATTGCTAACTTCACCACTGGTTCTCTCGGGTTTGGTATATTTTAAGTTAGAGTATGAAATTGCAATTACCAAGTCAGAAATAAAATCTAAACTTAAAATTGAAGTCTCATTCTCCTCTGGTTGGGTGTAAGGGTCACACAACGATGCAACTGTACTGAAAACATGTTGTAAACTTGGTAAATCCTCTGACAATCCAAGCAATTTCGCTAAGCTTTGATGTCGTAATATATGATCAGAGTTTGATGACGGATTTGGTGGATCACCGTAACCAACAGGCGATCCTTCCGAATCTGAGTCTGTGTCACTCATTTCAAGTTGATTAGTATTATATAATGTAAAGTAATACGAAAATCCTTAGTTTTAATCAATTAGAAAGATTCTGTAATCATTTGAGCATTTACTTATTATAGAGAGGTCTTCATGTTCATGTATCTGGTGTATGCAGGAAAATGTTTTTTTATGGGTCTTTGTATGCATGCCTCGAAATGGCTGCAAATGGATAAAAAGCAAAAGGGAAAGTGGAAAAAGCTATAAGCTTACTTCGTTGTTTTAAAGCTTGAGATTAAAAAAAAAAAGAACTAAGAAACTGAAATGTTACTGAAGGTGAAAAATGATTCCTAGAAGGTAATTATTTTTGTTTGAAAAAAATAAATTGTTGGTGATATTCGAGACTATTCACAGTAATAAATAGGTAAATCCACTTCATTGTATCGATTTAACGACACTATAAGATATATTTTGGTAAGCTATACCGCATTTAATAGATTGAGGTTTATACACTATTGTCTAATTTTTCAATATATATTATCTTGGAAGGTTTATTAATATATATTACTTTTTGTTCCAAAATTACAAGGTTTGTTTAAACCTTTATCTAGGTGAAGGGTTTTATTTGTTACAAAAATTTCATAATATATTATTGTACCATTAATTTTAGATTATTTATATGAATCAATGGAGAAAACTTGCTTTAACCCTTTACCAAAAATACCTCTTACTGAATTCGGATTGGCTTTGGAATATGCAATTAAAACAGCCAACGAAATTGAAAATGCAATTGATTCAATTCTTAAATTTTTCAAAGTTGGTTCCAGGGGTACAACAGTACCAAGAGCTCTTGGAGCTACAAAAAGAGCCAATTCTTTTCTTCTTTGGACCCTTTCAACAAACAGACTGAATCCACAGGCAATAGCACCAGCAGTTGGCGCCCATGTATCATCCCACTTAGTTAATGGGTACTGCGGGAAGAGTTTAGGTAAAATTCTTTTACGAGCAAGGCAAACAGCATACCAATAGAAAGCAATAAAACTCCCCAAGAAACATGAAGATCTTATGGAAGACTTGATTGCGTAAATGATTCTTTTCTTCATTTTAGAATTCTTCACCGGGAAAAGTAACATTAATGCATTCAAAGGTCCGTAAATTTTAATTGCGAATGAAAATCCTCTGACAAATCTCCATAAAGCGTGTAACTCACAGTTATCAGTTTGGAAAGCATGAACAGTAGTGCACAGCAATGGTTGGTTGATAATCAATGAACCATGTTTAACGTCAACCTTATGCCTCTCACAGTAAGTCTTCAAAACGTCCTCATGTTCACAATGCTTACCGTAGACTAAGGTTCCGTCTCTAAGATACTTCAACGCATCAATAATTTCTTGGTCCATATTAGCAGCCGAGGTAATCCATTTCCTATACAGTGGGGGTAAGGCATGGGGCCTGTAGAACCAAGAAAACATGATGAAACTACAGGACACAATAAATAATATAGCGTTACCATCAACGTATGATCCAGTGGAAACGTACTTTGCCAAAGTGGATGAGAGCGCAGTATCCAATGCTCTCGTGACCACAAGTAACGTTAAATCCAACAGATAATACCTACCGTAACCCAATATGTGATTTTGGAAATTTGGAAACGAAGCGAAACTCGAAATGAAAGAAGATAATAAAGTTGAAAGGAATAAATTATTAACTGGTGACGTTCCGAGGGTAGATTGCTTCTTCAATAACTTATAAATGAGTGGTTCTAAGAGATTTATACCTGCCACCAATTTTGCGGCAAACATCGGAAATTTCGAAGGGTTCAAAGCATTAAGTAAGATCTTAATAACCCTTGGTAGGATATTGCTATACTGACGTTTCCTTATTGAAATAATTACGTGGTTGAAAACTCTAGGAAGAGTTACGTAAAGATAGGCGTAGAAGAAAGCCTTTAAAGAGGGTCTAGCTACCCTTTTATCCAAGTGCTTAAGGAATATTCTAGCAACACGTGCTGTATTAGGAGATACCACCGATGACATAACAGGAGCTGTTTTTGCTTTTTTCTTCAGTAAAAAGCAAGCAAGGTTGTTTATTGATTGGGGAACAAAACCTGTTGATGGATTATTTTTCGATATCAGCCTCGGCAGCCGTTTTATCGCGTACCCCATACTTCGATTTCATACAGGAATGACTTGACTACATTCTGAAGAAGTAAAGTAGAGAGATGAATAGAGATAACAAGAGAGGGAAGGGAGAATGATAGAAATTTGCTATATATATATATATTTATATGAGGGTATGAATTCCTTTGCAAGCATGTGTTCAAATAATTAAGTTTACATGCATATGATACTGATGCACTGAAAAAATCAAATATTAGGCAAGGCTGGAAAAATATATTATATAGTGCATTATTGCAGCAATTCTCAGCAATTTGCAGCCATAGAAAGAAAAGTCATGCAAGGTTCTGCAACTCAAGACTGATTACGTTAGTATTTTTCGTTCGGTAAATGTGTTGTGTGTATCTCAATTATATAATCAAGAGGTCGTCATTTACAAAATGCAAAGCGCTAAAACTACGTCGCATAACCTTCACTAACCCTCAAACTTCTATACATTCGTACACATGAGTATGTTCCTATAGAATATCAAAACATTTTAGTAACAAGAGTAGTCCTAAGTAGAAAGTTATGTCGGATCAAAGGTTGACTTTAATTGCAGTAATAGAAAATAGCTAAGAGAGTTGTTTGGGTTACTCCAGTTATCCAATAGCAGTAGTGTAAACGAAAAGTAAGAGAGTGAGACCAAAAAAAATTCAAAATAATACTAAAAATTATAATTAAAAGAGTAGACAGCTTAAAATCAAGTTAATAATATAAAAACAATCCAAAGGTACTTTTCACCTACTCGACTTGACTTGATAAATGTGTACTGTATGTTTTGGCGGCTGCTCTCTTCTTCGGGTTCTTTGTTAATTTAATTATAATTATTTTGTGTAACCAATTAGGAATAGAGCAAATGCCTGCATACAACCCGGCAGGTAAAGACACGATCACCAAAGTCTCTCGCGGGATCGACACCGAGTGAAAAACACCAACATATCAAATCATAAAAAGAACAACGAATAAATTTAAAAATCCTTCATAATAAAGTAAGCATCCTAATATAAGAAAGTTAATAACGACTTATTGATCATTATGGTTAAGATTGCTGAAATTTCAAGAACTTCGACGTTTGCTTGGAGTCATGATAGTCTCCCGTTGCTTGCCGCTGGTACAGTTGCTGGAGCCGTTGACGTTTCATTTAGTTCACAAGCTGTTTTAGAAATTTGGGACGTGTTTTCACCAATTGACAAGACTAAACCTGTTGTTGAGTCACACGTTGATGCTAGATTTCATGCTATTGCCTGGTCTAAGCCATTTGATAGTTACTCCAAGGGTATTATTGCTGGTGGATTTGAAAACGGTGTTATTGAATTTTGGGATGCAAACATCCTTTTAAAGTCTAAGGGTGACTTAGCTAAGGCATCAATTTTGAAGAATGACAAAGTTCATACTGGATTTGTTAAATCATTACTGTTCCATCCAACTCAAGACCACGTTTTGGTGTCTGGTGGTGACAAGGGCCAAATCTTGGTATGGGACTTGAAGAATTTAAAGGCTGAACCAAAGCTGCCAGGTTCAGCAATGACTCCAATGGAAGTCATTTCCTCAGTTGCTTGGAATCAACAAGTTGACCACATCTTTGCCCTGACTGGTAATAGTGGATACACTTCTATTTGGGACTTGAAGGCAAAGAGAGAAGTTTTACATCTTTCTTACACTGGTACTGGTGGCCAAAGTAGAGCAAACTTTTCTTGCGTTGCCTGGCATCCAACTCAACTGACAAAGTTGATAACTGCTAGTGATAACGATGGATGTCCATTAATCTTAACTTGGGACTTGAGAAATTCCAATGCCCCAGAAAAGATTCTTGTTGGTCACACCCAAGGTGTGTTATCCTTAGATTGGTGTTCTCAAGATCCAGAGATCTTGATTTCATCTGGTAAGGATAACTCAACCATGCTTTGGAATCCAATAACTGGTGAAAAATTAGGTGAATATCCGACCACTGCTAACTGGGCATTCCAAACAAAGTTTGCTCCCCAAGTACCAGATATCTTCGCCACAGCTTCTTTTGATGGGAAAATTATTATTCAATCTTTACAAGACACTTCTCCACCGGTTAGCAGCAAAGTTAGCCAAACTACTGGTGACGATAACCAATTTTGGAACACCATTTCTTCTGAAGAAACGCAGCAGCCAACTTTTACCAAAAGACAAGCACCACAGTGGTTGAAAACTCCTGTTTCAGTAAACTTTGGATTTGGTTCAAAATTAGTTACTGTTAAGAAAGATTCCAACGGGAAGTCCGTTGTAGAAATTTCCAAGTTTGTTGCTAACAACAAGTTAAGCTCGTCCACTGAAGAGCTTTCTAAGGCATTGAAGTCTAACAATTTCAAACCTTTTGTTGAAGCTAAGGAAAATTTTGTCAATGATATCGAAAGAGAAGATTGGGGATTATTAAAGAAATTAGCAACCTCAGATAGCAAGAAATTATTACAAACTCAAATTAGAGATGAATCCCAAATCAATGGAAATAAGACAAACGACCAAGATGGTGCAGCTACAGAGGAAGCTGATGCTTTTGGTGATAATGAAGATAGCTTTTTTGATAATTTAGGGTCTGCTGGAATCAAGAAAGTTGAACCACCGTTTGTACCAAGTGGCTCTTTTAACATATTTGATGCTAAATCTACTTTTGCATCAGATTCTCTTGTTAAATTAATCCTCGATGGTAAAGTTGACGATGCTGTTTCGTCGTGTCTCGATCAAGATCTTCTTGTCGAAGCTCTTATCCTTGCTTTAGACGGATCAAAGGACACCAAAGATGCAGTTAGAAACTTTTACTTTAAGAAGAACACCGCAAACTCACTTTCAAGATTGATCTACAGTGCCCTGAACAAGGACGTTACTGACATTGTTGTTAACGCTGATGTTAAAAATTGGAAGCAAATTGCTGCCTCCATTTCAGCTTACAGCGTCGACAAGGACGATTTCAATCATAAGATTACAGAATTAGGTGATCGTATCTTTGCTGCAAAGGATAGAGAAAATGCTATTATATGTTACCTTGCTGGTGGTGCCTTAGATAAAATATCTTTAATTTGGTTAGATGAATTAGCAGGTATTGAATCTAGCTTGTTAAAGAATAAATCTTCCGAAGTCACTTCTCCAACTGATGCAAGATTTGAAGCTTTAAATAATTTTGTCAGCAAATTAGCTGCTTATAGAAGCATTTCTAATATCACTGGTACACTTTCTGGCCCGGGGATTGAAAAAGTTTGTAAAGCTTTATTGGAATATTCTAGTTTAATTGCAGGATTTGGAGAATTTGAATTGGCTGAAAACTTCTTAGAATTTTTACCTGAAGATTTTGCTGGATTGAAATTAGAGAAGGAAAGAATTTATAAAGTTTTAGGTAAGACTCCAGTTGTTAACAATGGAAGAGGACAAAGTGCTAGATCATCTCTCAGTGGTATTAGCCGTGTTCCAGCTTCCGCTGCTGTTAACAGATCTCCAACACATACCCATGTTAAACCAAGAGCTTCGTATGTTGCTCCAAATGGTATTGCTCCTCCAAATAGACTTGGTGCCGGTTCTATTCCACCACCATCAACCTCGATTCCACCTCCAGCATTTGGATCAGCCCCACCTCCAACTTTTGGATCATCTTCTCCAGCATTTGGTAATGCTCAACTTGCTAGCAACCCTTACGCTGCCAAAGCACCTGCCGCTAATCCATATGCACCACTGGTAAGCCAAGGTGCTCCAATTAATCCTTACAAGCCAATTGTCTCTGCTGCTCCAATGCCATCAAACACTTTTGTTCCTCCACCTCCACCTATTGGTGCCGGTGTAGCATCCATTCCTCCACCTCCTACCCAACCTGCTTATAAAAAGGATGAAGGAGGATGGAATGATTTACCAGATACTTTCAAGCCTAAGGTTGCTCCTCGTAGAGCAAATGCTGTAACTTCTCCATCACCAGTTGCTTCTCCACAACCAAATATCAATTTACCAAAGAGAAACACTTCCGCTGCTGCTCCAGTTTTACCACCACCTCCGAAGGGTGTCAGTAGAACTTCCAGTAAGCAAACAATTCCAAGTGTTTCCTCTCCTTCTTTAGGACCAACCACCGTCAACTCTCGTTATGCGCCACCCCCAGGTCAAGCCAGTAGAGAACCAAGTAACGTTGGTTTAGAATCTCCAATTGTTCATCATTCACCATCAGCACCGCCAAAAAATCCGTACGCAAAGCCACAATCCCCACCACCACCTAGAAATGCTTACGCACAACCTACTCCTTCATTTGGTTCAAGTTTCCCGCAACCAATTGTAGCTGCTCCGCCAAAGAACCCGTATGCGCCATCTGGTGGTAACCAACCACATACTCCAACTGGTATTTTACCGCCACCAAAGGCTGGTTTCCCGATGGCAGCTTCTGCTCCACCACCAATGGGAGTTTCTGCACCACCACAATTCAGTACCTCTGCACCACCACCACCACCACCACCAACAAAACATAGTCAACAGCCACCTGCTGCCGCTCCACCTGCTGCCGTTCCGCAACCAGCTTCTTTTACTCCTTCATCTGGAGATAGATCTCAAATTCCAGAAGATGCACTTCCAATTTTTAACACTTTCAATGACATTCTTGCACAAATCATGCCAGATCTTCCACCACAGTACCAAAAGCATGGTGATGCCGTTGTTAGAAGGTTAGATATTTTATTTGATCTTTTAAACAGTGCTGGTTTATCACCTGAAGTGATTTCCTTATTACAAGTAATTTCTGCTTCATTAAATGATAAGGACTATAAGAAAGCCTTAGACACACACGTTGATCTTACTACAAAGCACAGCGAAGAAACTGCCAACTGGCATCCAGGTGTCAAGCACCTTATTCAAATGGCAGAAGCGTTACTTTAAAATAAAAAAATAGTTAAACTAATAATTAAAACTTGATAAAATAAACAGAATGAAAAGAAAAAAGAAATAATTGTAGATCTGTATATTTATTGTATCTATTTTTAAGCAAATAACAGAACTTCGTTAATTGTAGCACCATTGGTAAGATCAGTTACATTGTCTAAAACACCATTAACCTCAAGCAAAAAGAATCTCGCTTCTTGAGAGTCAAGGTTGAACGTGGATACATTATATTGAGTTCCAAGTTCTACAATGGCGTATTGGGTACTGTTAAATGGAGCAGAAATTGTCACATTTTCTTCATATACACCTTTAAAGTGTTGTTGCAAATTTTTCATAACCTTATGATCAGTTTGTATTTCTAAAATTTCATTAATTGTTTCATCAGTGGAGTTTGAAAGAAGCGAAGACAATGAAAAGCTTTTTGCTGGTCTTGCACCCCAGTTGATTACCCCTCTAGATAAATTTCTATTTTCCTTTAAGTCAATCAAAATTAATCCCAGGGTCAGAGAGTTTTGCACCTGCCAATAGGTAGAGTTGTCACCATCGTTCATGGTCTGAGGAACATCCCCATATGAACCCATAGTTATATTTGTAAAGATAGCATTTCCACATTCAGAAATACTGTTCAACATGCTTACTGTTGGCTTATACAATGGGATTGAAAGTTCTTCATAGGAAGCTAAAGTTTGAACTTTTTCATTATTACTTAAGCTGTTTCTTGAACCCAATGTAAATTGAATATCTACTGGAGAAGAGCCAGTGGAGTACGAAGGACCGTTGTGTCTAAGAGTAAAATTTTCGGTACCAATGATAATATCAATTGTTTGGTTCATGTACTTGATCCCTGTAAGTTCAAGGCCACCTGATCCAAGACAAGGTAATGTAATCGGGTCCAATCTAAGAACTCTCTGTATGCCACTTGAGTTAGCTGAAGTTGTATAGTCAAATTTCAAACCGGTTAAACCAAGAATAGCCTGTAGAATTCCACCATGAGCAGTCATAAAGGGGAAGGCAGGGTGAGTACCACCATTAGTTGCATAATCATCATTATTTTGTTCCAGAAATTGGGCAAATGGAGCCCTGAGGAACGGTTGTATGGATCTAAGTAAGTATGATTGGGACGAACAACCAGACGTTGAGAGTTTGGCGGAGACAGCAGAAAATATAGGGAATGTCATGGCTGGTCCTGTTGTGACTTGTTTTGCAGCATAGTACTTTAAATTTGAAGTTGCTTGATCTTCATCGATCAACTTACTATTCAAAGGGTATGACATTAATATAACATCAGCCTGTTTAACACCAATCGAAGAATTCATACCTGAATATTCTAAAGTAATGTCATCCGAGTTATCAGACGAGGGCAAGTACATACCTTTGTCTAATACATCCTGATAGTTAGAAGAGCAATTCAAATCAAAATGATCACACAATGCCACAGCCCAATTCAAGTTTTCTTCTATACCTGCATTGGTGTATGCACCGTTATCAACGTGGTTAGCAAATTCATCTGGATCAGTTAAATTATGCGTAGTGTATTTGTCATAAGTGGAATTATATTTGGCAAGGTATGACGAAAGGAACGTAGCAGAATCTTGAATCAATGGAGCTGCAGCGGATTTCAAATATTCGTCATCACCAGCACCACTTAAATAAAGTTGCCAAGCTCCATATGCGATAGCTACGTTAATATGATATTCATAATCGAAACATGGCCCAGTTGATGTACAATTACCAAATCTTCCACTAGTCCAAGGGTAAACCGCACCATATTCTCCTTTATATTCCTCAGGGATATTCTCCTTTGCTTGCTCGTGAGTGTGAAGTCTGTAGTTGACAAAGCTCTTAGCATGATTAGGAAGAAATGGCAATATACCCCCAGACATCCAAATATCAGTATCCCAGAAAACCATCCCTGCGTATGAATCAGATGACAAACCACCGACCGACATTGCTGCAGTTACACCTTGTGCTTCTGGTCTCGTGTTTGCAGCCAAATGATATAAGGAAGCTCTTGAGACTAAAGTTAATAAACTATCACTTGGAAAGGTGATATTTACCGAACCAATATCTAAAATTTCATCCCAAGCATCAATATGGGAGCTGAAAAGATAGCTTTCTGATTTGCGGTAAGATGCAGAAACAACAGATTTAGCAAGAGAGAATACATCTTCAGCAGTAGTTAACGAATCTGGATCGATATCAGTGGAAGCGATACCAGCAAACTTAGTCACTTCGATAGCTTGTTTGGCTCCTACAAGCAATTCAACCAGTTGGGAAACTGACTGGTTGGTTTGAGAAACAACTGTTGCATTGTCAGCTTTTAATCTTGAGTAAATTACCCCATTAATATAATCTAATTCATGAGGTTGAAAAGTAATTGCAATAGAGCTGTCTTCATCAGGAGAAGAGACAGTTGTATTAAGAAATTGGCATCTTTGTGCGGTGGCAAAATCCAAGGTATCGGTAACCACTACTGAAATTGGGCTATTTTCAAGATTCAGCACTTGTAACCTAACTAAACCCAAATGAATATCCTTACGATGAGCTAAAACTTCGTAGCGAACCTGTAATTGGTCCATCCATGTGTACAGGGTAGTTACAATACCGTTTTCCAACGACAATGTCTGTAAGTAGTTAGTGATATCACCCTGGTTTTCCATATCGCTGGGGTCCAAGGTATAATTACGATTATCCAATTCTACGGATAAAGTCAAAGTGGTCCATTGAGGAATGGCAGCTATAACTGATTCATACCCATTGGCGTAAAGTTCTGGGAAGTTTGTCAGATTTAACTTGGCTTCAATGTTGTAGAAACCAGACATAAAGGCTCCCAGGTAACGCTGGTTGAACAAGGGCCAGCCATTGTAATTGTCCAAGTAATATTCGGATTGGTCGTAGGTGAAACCTTGACCTAAATTAGGAATTCTGCTACCAATGTAACCGTTAGCAACATATGGTTGTCTTTGGTACTTGTTAAGCAGCTGAAAGAAATTTGATCCCACAATGTTGTTTTGAGAATCAAAAAAGGACCCTTGCGTTGTGCCTCCTTCAATTTGACTGAACACATCGACGGAAGAGTTGACTAGCGACTGAATATATTGTTGCTGCAGCTTAATATCATCACGAGAAATATAGTCTGACGAAGAACCGTTGGAATAGCCAGAGTAATCCTTAAATTGAAGAGGGAAACCTTCGGTGAAGCAAAGCTGGAGTAAAACGATTGCTCCAATAGATGAAAAAATCATTATTTGAAAGAACCCAGTTCTAGAATTAAATTTTTTGATGAATGGTGATATAACATTGTTCCTAATCAGGAACTTATCCTCGTCTATATATAGTACCATTATTCCCCTATTACTTCTGTTGACTAATTATGTTGTTATGTTGCCAATCAGGCAACTTCGGAAAAAGGGTGGAAAAACTTTTGAACCCCACAAAAACTGAAGAAAATAAAAAAGAAATAAATAAACAATTAATAATAGTAGTTGCCTCGAAGTACCAGACTTCTTAATCGGTAACGCAAAAGTACAAACTAGGAAATTGTAAGCCAAGTAGTAAAGAAACAAAGTGTACATCATCTGCATTCCAGTAGCAAGGTAACAATCATCCCCGCGCACAATCATTAAAGGTGGCTCCTGCACCCCAAAAAAATATTTCAAGGTACATCTCCACATTATAGTCGTTAGCCTTGATGCTTTAATGAATGACTCTTCAGTGTATCACACTACCACCAACTCCTCTTTAACCGCCCCTATGTATGGAACAATGTACCCCAGAATGGAATGTGTTGTTACTGATTCATCGGAGATCTTTTCCAATCCTTATTTTCATTGGATGGAAATTCCGATGAAACGGGGCGGAGATGAAACTCCTTAATTTTTTATACCAGGAAAAACTTTCGGATTAATCCAATCGGCACTAAAACAAAAACCTAAAACTAAAACTTCAACTACAACTACATACACTTATCATTATAACAGTAATACCCAGTAAATT
The DNA here is from genome assembly GCA_030578175.1 of Dujonia santamariae. Taxonomy (NCBI): domain Eukaryota; kingdom Fungi; phylum Ascomycota; class Pichiomycetes; order Serinales; family Debaryomycetaceae; genus Dujonia; species Dujonia santamariae. Next base: position 217,980 of record JANIVZ010000002.1, read on the forward strand.
AAGGGGGGCGCTTCTTTATTATAATTTATAATTATAGTACATATTTTACAATTTCTTATGGTAATTTATTTACCGGGCATCAAGTCGAGCAATTCCTCTAAGTAATTCCCTAGTTGTTGGTGCTCTTGATGCTGACCAAAATCCACTGGTCCCCTTTCCAACAGAATTTTCAACAGGGGTTACGTCAGTGGTACTTTTACTATTGTTGGCTCCACGGCTACTTTCGCTTGCATCTGCTTCAACATTTGTTATGCAATCTTTAACTAATGAGGAAACTTCTCCATTTAGTTTCTTCGCTTGTAATGATTTAATCAACTCATAACCCTTTAATAATCGGTACGCCGTATTTGACACTTTGTCAATCGAATTCTCAATCGTATTGGGGAGCTCCTTAATTTCTTCTAAACTATTTTCTAAATTTTGAACAATTTCATCTCCCCTCGAATTCTCCACTTTATCTTCTCCCGTAAGTTTAATATTGGGGAAGCCACTTGGCTCATCTTTAGTGTATTTGTCATATACGGCTTCCCACTCTTTGGACTCCTCTTGAAGCTTTTCAATCTTGGCCTTACAAAGTTCAAGGTTTTCTTCAATCGCCTTGTTTTGTGGATTGGGTAAACTTTTATAAACACCACTATTATCACTCTTAGTTCTATCGTGATTAATATTATACCAAGTAGTCTCAATCTGACCTTCAGTGAGATCTCTTAAGACTTCTTCTTTAATAACTTTTGCAATTGAATAAACAGTTGTAGCTTCAGAACTTTTGTCCTTCTTTCCCTGGTGTTTTCTTAGCTCTTCTTGATTCAATTTCTTCCGGAAGCACCAAATTAATAATTGCCTCATTCTACGTGGCTCAGGCAACTGTGGTGAAAGTAACTTATAGTATTCTGAAGTCGGGACATCATCGTGGGGCAACCCTTCAAACCCGTTACCAATTGACAGAATTCTTTTCCCCCTTTGATAATAAGAGGTTCTCCTCTTTTCTGCATTTCCGGTCTTGGAGTCATCCGCAAGGGGTATCTTCGAGACTTCTTCAACATACAGGTAATCTTCATCATCGGAAAAATCAACATAATTTACAGGGTTCTTCTTTCTTGTCTTCTGTTCTATCAGCGACCTTATGGGGGAGGAGAGTGCAATCTCATTATAATTTTCCTCCTCCTCTGAAAGAACAGCTCTCCTCTTTTTAGGGTTTGTCCTGAAAGTTATAGGTTCTCTTTCGTCGTCGCTCATTGCCATAAGTTCCTTATGCAAGCGTGATATAGGCGTGCTAACCTTTTCTTTTTCTTTTTCTTGACTACGCTTAAACTTGAAACCACCATCTTCTTCAAACAGTCGCAGTTGTCTCTTATTGCCAGTCTTTTGTGATTGTGGTTGCGATGAGAACATATCACCAAGCTTGTTCTTTCTATTCATTATAAGGTGATTGATATTATTGCTCTGCAGAGTAGGTTCGTCATCGACGTCGGAATCGACCCTAAGCATAGGTACATTCTTTAAAGTTTTGGACCGCGAAGTTGAGTTGTTTGACGTTGTTGTTTTCTTTTTGGACCTTGGGCCAGTGCCCTTTTTCTTTGGTGGCATTTATATAAATAGCTACTAAGGCTCCTTCTTCACCTTCACCCTGACTGCTCGTGTTCGACTTTAAGGGCTTGGATCAAATCAAAAAAGAACGCTGGGGTTGTATATACAAAATGGAATCGTCTTAAAAAATTTATATCTTAAAAATATAACAAATGTAAATAAACATTATCGTACATAATTTGTTGAAAATACTGCACACAAAACAACATACAAGCACCGCGTAAACATCAATCATACATAAACAAGATCAAGATTTACTTTTTTGTTATTTGTTCTTGTATAGACCTTTCATATTTTGATGAGGTCCTTATTGCCCTCCGGCTGTGGGAATTATGTCGCCACGGTGACAGATAACCTTGTTATAGAGATCAATTCTACTAAATCACCAATAATAATATCATTCAATATACCACAATTAGCTAAGAAGTACTTCACAATGCCAATGCCACGAAATTTGCAACTATCAGTAACCCAATTAAAATGGGAGAACTCTCATGATACCGAGTGCACCAAATTGGGCGTTGTTCTTGAGAGCCTGGAATACACAATGTTGATGGTGCTTTTGTTGAACCAGTCAAACGAACCCATTATCATTCACCAGCCAGTTAATGAGGGAATTGCCAGTTTTGATTGGATAAATCCAATGAAACCGAATGACAATTACGAAGACCAAGGAGAAGAAACTGGAGCCTATTCAAATTGTAAGCAGGTTGTTATATTCTCGAAGAATAAGCTAGTTGCAAGAGTGTACTCTTTGGAGTGCACCCATATTCTCTATGAGCTTCCCAAACCAGTGTACGCACAGACTCTTGTAAAGCCGAACTCAAACATATGGCTGCTTATTACTACGCAAACAGACCAGAATCTGCCGTTTATCCATCATTTTTACAACGAGGGCGCAGTAAGTATATTGCTTACGAAATATCAATTGCAAACTTTACCTGGTTCAGATATTAGCTGGTCTAAATCTGGGAAATGGATGTTAAACTTTGATTTTTCCAATCAATTATATGGCTATCAATTTCAAGTGTATAATTCACTAGGTATATTTAAGCCCTGTCCGACTCCAAAATTAAAAGGTGATCCCTTTGTTGATCTTGATATGACTCAAGTTGAGGGAAATAGATTACTTGAATATAAAGCTGAATGGATTAAAGTCACCGAAGTAGATGGTGATGAAGAAGTAGTGGAAGAATGTGTATTAATTATAGGGACACGTCCACCTACTTCTTCAGGTATTCAAATTTCCATTTTCTCTATGAAACATCTTAAACTTTTCAAAGTCAATGTCCCACTCGACAATCCGTTGGATGTTTGGACTGTTAGGGGTCTGCTTAGTAAATCAAGTCTTGGTAAAATACGGTCACAATTTGTAAAGAGTTTGCTCCCAATATCTTCAGTCAAATTGGGGAAGACTCTTCAATCATTTGAAACTAGCGATGGTAACATTTTTGTTTTGATATACACAACGTCGTTTATAGTTTGCAGATTAAATAACTCAAGGAGTATCGACGTGCTTGCAATTATTGAGACCTCGCTGGGATTAAGATCAATAGAGTTCTTTGAAATTGATTCAATAATTATTTTTGCAACAGGGCAAGAAGTTAGTACTTTTAACTATGAGTTGCAGTCAGCTAACATTATATATACTCCAATTAATGGGTTAGTTCACCTGGCTGAATACATTGGTGATAACCAAATTATAGTAACTGGAACTGATGGCGAGTGGAATAAAGTGACGATTTCCCACTTACCAGCTGAGTCTCAACATTCAATAACCACATCAGCACAATATAGAGATGACCCTACGGAAGACAATACAATCAAGGAACTTCGTAGGAGTGAGTGGGGGATGAAATTCAAAAGGAAAAAGTTCAGTCTTATTGCAGATTCAAGTAGAGATGATATAACTGACACATTTAACCTCCAAAGTGGAGCAAAAAGAATCAGGACCAAAGAATGAAGTATATTATGGTAACTAAAATTTTAATACAAGTTGCTTGAAACGGTTACTCAAAAGGAGCTAATTTGTATGATATTACCTCAATATATATTTAATAATTTGATAGATTTAACAGTTTCACTTATATGTAATGGCTCTTTATGGAGAAATATGTGATAGATCACTTTTTGCCTAGAAATGTAGATCGACGCAGTAGTATTTACTGGAATTTACCTTACCGGAGTAATACATGATCAACACAAGACGATCCACAGGCGCCAAGCAGTTGAGCTTTCTTTTCTCAACAATATCCTTTGAATAACAAAAAGCTTACTTAGACGTAGAAGTATACCTTGCTTCTTGAATAATTACCGCTCCGCTAGGGCCCCTATCCGGGGAGGACGATTGCATCGAGCTTTGCTCCTCTTCGAGGAGATTATTGATTCCCAGTAGGGCTAGAAACACGACCGAAGGGAGAAGAGCTCAACGCAGTTGTCCTCGCCGGATAGGCGCTAGCGAAGCGTCTTGCGACTTTAATGAATTATCAAATCGCTAGTGATCTCCGTTCCGCTAGGGCTCTTACCTGGGGAGATCTCATAAACAATATAGCAAAAAGGTGACCAAGGAGGTAAGGCTCTTGGAGGGTCACTATATTTGCGAGTATTTAAACTTATATCCAAAAAGAAAAACAAACCTACAGCCTATTAATCTATTATACGTTTATTCGTTACTATGTACAATGCCTTGGGATGGGCTTATATTATATTTTATTTGTGTAGTGTAGTGTAGTGGTTTTGATGTTGGAATACAAGTCAATTTACTTATTTAGTCTTCTTCTTTGGAGCACCCTTATTTCTCTTCTTTCTGTCTTCAACCATCTTTAAACGGTAAGCTTCCTTTGGATCAACCAATCTTAACTCAGGAAACCAAGTCTTGAAGTCCTTGAATGAAGGAGCAGATTCATTTACACCATAGTAAGTGACAAGTTCAGGACCTTTCAATGGAGCTCTCAATATCTTTGCACCATTTCTTGTACATTCAGGGTTCCAGTTTGCACCGAAAATTTCAGCACTAAGTTTCTTGACTTGGTTAAGTCTTTCCTTGGTTGGCAACTTCTTCAATAAACTAGACATTACACGACTCAAGTAAATACGTTTAGCAAAGGTAGTGACGTTTTCAGGTGAAGGAATTAATTTTTATTTCGTTTCCTTTTTTTTTTTTCTTTCAGTTTGATGTTTTGTGTTGTATTGAAAAATTCGTAAAATATCGATATCACGTGAGAATATCAAAATTGTATTGTAGGACTGAAAGGTTGCAAGAGATAGAAAGATAGATAGATAGATAGATTAAGGAGAGGAAAATAATGATATGGTTCAACGGGACGGTGGTGAAAGAATAGAGGGAAGGGTAAAGTTAATACTGGTAGCTGTATTAGTTGAAGTACATGTACTTGTTTTTATTTCGTTGGGATGGTGCATTGCAATTGCTTTAGATGCCATACCTGAGCTGAAAATTGCAGTTGCAACTGTTTTAAAAGCGGGTATCCTTCTGGGAACCAACGATGATTGCACCCAGCTCGACACCTGTAGGATTTGCTTACTTTACTCCAATTAACAAAACTCGAATACATTGACTTCTTCATTATGGAACTGGGTTGGATTCAATCGTTTTTCTCGGGCTGGATACCAACGGAGTGTAGTGCTTCCTCATAAGCAAACTACCACGACTAGTGAGAAGAGACAAAATAATCGATTTCAAATAATTACAAAATGATCTCCTGAACCTTTCTGAAATATTTCTTCTAAAAAACGCCATACGTAAGTAAAAGTCATTCAGTCATTTACATCGTACGGGTTGGCAAACAAACACAGACTAAGGACTTGGTTGATTGGAATAAGTTAATCTCATCTAAGCACTGCCCCGTCTAAAATTAACATTATAGTGATCTTGGTGATGGTTGCATGTTACACAAAATCAGTACACCTCTTACTATGAAAAAAAAGACGCTATCGGTAATTTCATTAAGAGTGTGATTAAAAGGATTAAAAAATTTCGTAAGGGGAGAGACATTATAGAGATACTTGACTTGCTGGTTAAAGATTCAGTAGCTGTCTTGTTTTAGAACCATTTAATAGGTGAGATAAAGAAAGAACGGGGGAAAAAAACACCACTTTACTTTTGATCTACTACATTTAACTTATTATTCTGTTGAGATTTTATTATGGAAAGAGGTGATCCACGGAGAGTTTCTCCTCCTCCCCTACTAGAAGAAGAGTACCAACAACAATATCCATTACTAGTGCCCATAGATGACAGCGGTCACAGAATGAGACCAGATAGAAGACGGCTGTCCACCCGGAGTGGCGCCGAAGGTGGTGGATACAGCATAGGTAGCAGCAGCATATCTACAAGTCTTAGAGAGAATGCCCGTACCCCACCGTTACACTTCCCATCATCACACGAGCTCAGTCACCCCCTAGTCTCATCTTCAGCGCACGCTGTGTCCCCTCCGTCGCCGTCAAACATATCCAACTCATTTATAAATGAAGCCACCAACAATGATGATCTCGAGGCTATCAAGGAAGGCTTACATTTCGCCTTAGGTACACATCAAACTGGTGCCAATTGGTTTCCAGTTAAAGTTAAGACCTCACCTGAAAAGAATACTGATAGGGTACGCGGTAACTCCAATGTTGATATCAGTGGCCAAGATACATCTGGCTATGCAGAAAATATCCCATTGACAAATGTGAAACTTTCTCAAAAGCAACTGCAACAACAATCCCATCATTTATCGCCATTCTTGACCACTGAAGTACCAGCGAATCCTTATAGTGATACCAATGCTATCAATTCCTCTGGAATTGGCTTTGGTTCTAAAAGGCGTAATATGAGCTTGAAGGTCGATACAGACCTTGAAGTTGGTGGTAGTGGACTTGGCAGTGGACTTGGTATTGGTATTGGTACTGGGCTAACAGGAACAACTCCAATTACGCCTTCTTCACAAAAATTTTCTGACGTTTTCAATAGGTTATCCGAACGTATTGCCGCCAAAAGTTCCGTAACTCCAATCTCTGAGGCTCCCACAATGTTTAGACAAACGTCCTTCACAAAGGATACTGCAGATGCTGTAGACAAGCAAAGACATCTGCTTCCAGCCCCGACTACTCCAGCATCACATTCTTCAACGAACCTCGGGTACTTCCCCGAAGTTGGAACATCTACCAATGGTCTTGGTTTATACATAGACAATAATGAGCCGATTTCCACTGCTCCAATCCATCCCGATGACCCCGATAGCTATTCTTCGATCCTTAGAGACCAAGATGAACCAATTTTACATCAGATGAACCCATTGAGACACCATAGAAGTGCCCAGTCAAGTCATACTCGTAGAACGAAAGGTTCGGACACTGCTGTCTCTGCTCACGAGGGTTCTACCACTCCTCCAACTCCCACAGATAATGATAGTATGTACCTTTTTGGGAACTCGCTTTTATTATTCAGCCCTCAGTCTAAAATCAGACAGTTTTGCTTTAAAATGCTTGCTGGCAAAATTTTCAACTGGGCAATTTTGAATGTTCTTTTTCTTCAAGTTGCATTACTCTCATATAGACAATGGAACCCTGAAGTACTTGATGGTTATTTTTATAAGGGATACAATTGGGCTGACTGGGTTTTGGTTGGTATAAATATCGCCTATACAGTAGAAGTCATCATGAAGAGTATTGCATATGGATTCTATGATGACCATATAATGTATGAGCAATGTGGCTTGCAATACCCAGAAGGGCAAATGAAATGGCACCTAAACTTGACCATGTTAAGAAAAATCTTAGAAAGCTTGGGTTTATTAAAGGCTAAACATGTTGCTCAACTGACGCAGATAACCACTAGAGGAAACAACGTTTACACAAACCCTAATTTTTTAGATATTAAGGAGATCAATCTAGATGAACCGGCAGCGTCTAATACTCCAAAGAGAAATACAATCTCAAACTTGAAACAAAAGTATAGATTGTCCCTGCACCACCACGAAAAAGTTGAAATACCCGAACATCCTCCAACAAATAGGAATAACACATTTATCCTCAATCCCAAGCATCATTTGAAACTTGACATTTTGCACCTTAAACGTGCATTCATTAGATCATCGTGGCATAGAATTGATTTCCTTTCCATGGTAATGTTTTGGATTTCGTTTGTCTTGTCATATGGAGATTATGATACTAAACATTCGATCTATATTTTTAGATCTTTAAGTTGTTTGCGTATCTTGAGACTCACAAATTTAACCACTGGTACTTCAACTATTTTGACTGCTGTCAAGTTAGCGCTTCCTCAGTTGTTTGATGTGTCTTTGTTTATTGTTTGCTTTTGGTTCTTTTTTGGGATCATTGGTGTTCAATCTTTTAAATCCTCCTTGACTCGACAATGTGTATGGACAAACCCTAACGACCCAACAGATAAATACAACAACACGAATCAATACTGCGGGTCTTATTTAAATGCGAGTAATTTGGCTCCTATGCCATATATCAATAGGGACGGTACCCCCTCGACTTCTATAAAAGGGTATAGATGCCCGCAATATTCACAATGTGTTAGTATGGAAAATCCATATGGTGGGACATTGAATTTTGATAATATCTTTCAATCAATGGAAATTGTGTTTGTCATCATGACTGCAAATACATTTACTGATATCATGTATTATACTACAGATACTGATAGTTTGGCTTCGGTATTGTTTTTTGTGATAACCATTTTTGTCATGACTGTGTGGCTATTAAATATTTTCATTGCCGTTATCTTTAATTCTTTCAGTATCACTAGAATGGAACAAGAGCAAGAGAGATTGAAACATGGGACTACTGGGTTCAAGATTTTTGGTTCTGTTAATGAGAAAGTATCTATGCATACCGATAGAATAAAGTTTTTGAAGACTCAAAACATGTTCTTGAAACTTTATTACCGCTTCGAGTTTATCTGGATTTTGCTAATCTGTGCCGATTTATTTGTTCAATGTTTTAGACTGTATGGTATGAATGATGACGCACATCATACTTTGTACAGATTGGAAGTTGTTTTTACAGTTATCTTTCTTGTGGAAATCGGTTTGCGTTTTGCATTTCATTTCCCTCATTGGAGACTATTTTTCATACTGAAAAGAAATTGCTTTGATTTGTTTTTAGCGGTCATAACTTCGATTATTGTTATCGGTCCTGTCAAAGAAGGTTTGGGTCAGGGGTACTATTGGATGACTGGTTTCCAAATTTTGAGATTCTACAGAGTGGTTTTATCAACAAGATATACTAGAAATTTGTGGCTCGACATTATGAAAGATTTCAAAACCATATTTGATTTGGCGATGTTTTATTTTATATTGTTATTCCTCAGCAGTATTATTGTAGCAAGGTTTTTTGAAGGTACAATACCCCCTGATCAATACAGTCTGGTTGAATTTCCATTCCATACGTTACCAAACGTTTTCATATCATTATATGTGATTGCTTCAACCGAAAATTGGACATCTTTGATGTATCCATTACTGGAGAATGCGGCAAACGTTTCATCGAGATGCTTTGGTGCAATGATGCTTATCCTTTGGTTTATTGTAGCAAATTTTGTGGTGTTGAATCTTTTCATAGCTGTTATTGCGCATTCCTTAGAGGTTAGTGAGTTTGGGAAGAGAAGACAACAGTTGTTACAATTTATTGATAATATGACTAATAGGTTGCAGAATTTAAATTCTGGAAATGGGGTCTTGAGTAAAGTGAAACATAAGATTTTTAAGAAGCTGGGTACTAAGGATGAGTTAGAGAAGGCCGTTGTTAACTTGTTATTAAGCGGTACAGCTGTGAATGATTTTCTTGAAGATGATGATGAAGGTGAAGAAAACCAAGAAGAATTTGAGGCTGAAAACTCCAGTGTGAAAACTTTACCTACCTCTCGTTGGAAACGTTGGATTAAAGTGAATTTTTGGAGATCTTTCAACTTCCTCAAGAATCCATTTTATACGACAAATAAATTTGATTACGAAATTTCGAATTTTGAACCAGCAGATTTTGCTAAAAAGTTTTTGAATGATAGGAACAAACTTATCTCCCAACAGAATAAGTTTTTAGAAGAAAATCCAAAATTTAATAATGTTTTTTATATTATGACACCTGCGCATAGAGTTAGAAAGTTCTGTCAAAGGATAGTGAAGTCTTCTTATGGGGAAAGAATTGATGGTGTTGAGCCAAACAAAACTGTTCAAGAGGTTTTTGTAGTGGTTATGTTCATTGCAACAATTGGATTGGTTGTAACTGCGTGTTACTTGACACCATTGTTAAGAGATGATTTGAATAAGAAACACGGTATATGGAATTGGTCGGCATACTTGGAAACTGCTTTTACTATATTTTTCAGTAGCGAGTTTTTCATTAAGATTTTAGCTGATGGGTTCTTTTTTACACCGAATGCTTACACTAGGTCAGTTTGGAATTGGTTGGATTTGATAGTCTTGATAGCACTTTGGATTGAATTGATTGCATTCTTAAGGAATGATGGTAATTTGTCTAGAATTGTTAGAGGTTTGAAAGCCTTAAGAGCACTTAGATTATTAACAATCAGTGAAACTGCTAAGAGTAATTTCCATAACACGATGATCTCGGGATTTGGTAAGATTGTTAATGCAGGAATTGTTTCCATTGGTTTATTACTTCCATTTTCCATATGGGGATTGAACATATTCAATGGTAGATTAGGATACTGTATTGATGGTGCATCTGACTTGGCTAGTTGTTTTAATGAATACCAAAACCAAGTTTTTGACTGGGAAATTCTACTGCCAAACGTGTGGACCGAACCTGAATTAGAATTCAATAGGTTTGTTTCAAGTTTCTCTTCACTTTACCAAATAATCTCCTTAGAAGGATGGGTAGACTTGTTAGAAAATGTGATGAAACTGACTGGAATTGGTACAGCACAACAGGATTTTGCTCAGCCCTATAATGGAATTTTTGTGGTATTTTTTAATTTTATTTCCACAATTTTCATCTTAACTTTGTTTGTTTCTGTTATCATTGTGAACTACAGTAAGACTACTGGGAGAGCGTATTTGACTTCAGAACAGATTTCATGGTATCAAGTTAAGGGTATTTTGCTTCAAGTTAAAGCTAGTAAGAGAAAGGCTATGGGAGAATTGAAATACAACTGGTTTAGACGTTTTTCATATAATCTTACTGTGGAGAAAAATTCGTATTGGCAAATGTACTTAAATTTTGTATTGCTACTCCATGTTATTTCCTTATTCTTGGAAACGTTCCCGGCTTTCACGCTGGTTAACATATTAAGATCGGTAATATTCACTCTCACAGCAGCAAGTTTTAGTGTTAACGCGGCGATGTTGATAATTGCTCAAGGTTTTTCTACATTTTTTCATTATAAATGGAATGTTTTTTACTTGGTTGTATCTTGGGGGGCATTGATTTGCACTATTATTGGATTTTTCATTTCACAACAGAATGCCTTCATTAACATTAATAAATTATTCCTTGTTGGAATTTTATTTTTCATAATCCCTAGATCGAATAGATTGAGTCAATTGCTAAGATTTGCTTCTGCAAGTTTGCCAACCTTGTTAGCTTTGTCTTTTACGTGGGGTGTTGTATTCTTAATGTTTGCCATTGCTTTAAACCAAATTTTTGGAGTCACCAAGATTGGACCGAATGGAACTGATAATTTGAACTTAAGATCGGTGCCAAAGGCTCTTACTCTTTTATTCAGATGCAGTTTTGGAGAAGGTTGGAATTACGTAATGGTAGATTATGCATTGCAGGAACCATTCTGTACCACTACTTCTGACGGAATAACTGATTGTGGTAATAAGCAATATGCTTACATCTTATTCATTGCTTGGAATTTAACTTCTATGTACATTTTCTTGAATATGTTCGTTTCATTAATTTTGGATAGCTTCAGTTATATTAACAACACTTCTTCATACATTAAATTGATTCAAAGAGATGAATTGAGAAAATTTAAAGCAAATTGGCAAAAATTTGACGAAGAAGGAACTGGATACATTAAACCTATAGATCTACCTCGATTTTTGCATTCTCTAGATGGTGCACTTTCATTTCACTTTTACACTGGTTCGTTGGAGATTAAGCTGCTTTGTAAGGAATGGTTTGTTAGAAATAATCCGTTTGACCCTTATGATATCACTCCAAATCATAATGCTATTAACGAAACATTAGAATCGTTGGACATTCCCAAAATTAGAGCTCGAAGACGTATATTTGAAATGTTCGTTGAAGAAGCCCTTTTAACTATGGAATTGAATAATGCTCCAGGGATTTCGTTTACCCTGCTTCTTTTACAGTTGCCACTTTATATTGCGTTTGACTCGGGTACTTGTCTTAATTTGATTGATTTCCTTGAAAGAAGATTATTGTTACAGAAGGTGGAAAAGAGACTTAAGATCAAAAGGGTTTACGATATCATGACAACGTATGCTGTTCGTTGGAAATATAAAAAGGATAAACTACTTGGTATTGAAGACTCTAATATAGAGTTTGGTGAAAAATTTAGAAGAAATTCTTACTTTGAGAATCCTGATTTAATGAAAAACAATGGTCCATCAGTCTTTGTTACCGATGAAGATTCCCAACATTCACGTCAATTACATGAGCCGACCCCAGTAAAGCCAAACCTGAATAATCCATTTAAATCGGAAATGAAAAATATGGGAGGATACAATTATAACGACGAGCGCAGTTTTCCTGAAAACGTTTATGAACCTGCATCCCCTGTTCAACTATACAAATCCAAGGAAGTACGGAATAGGTTATCTACTTCCCCAACAAAGAGTCCGTTTGGTGGTGAATCTGAAATACCAAAACTATTTGTCAAATTACCTCAATCAACTGCTACTAGTCCTCACTCTGGTGCTGCTAGTTGTTATCAAACAGGTGTAGAGTTGACAGGAGAGGATGAACAATTATCAAACAAATCTGATTCTTCATTTATTGATATAGCACTTTTGGGTGAAGAGCTTCAAGATACTCAATGGGGAGAAGCTTTAAGGCAAGTTCAATCTGAACACAAATCTGAATACAGTAAAGAACAATGATACTGACAACAAAGATTGTCGAACATGAAATTATTTAATCATTATATATAATTTTCTCTTATAAATAAATTATAATACAAATTAGAGTACATTTTTATTATATACACTTTTTTGATTTGGTATTTTCTATTTCTTTACAAGTTGGTTTTTCTAAATTTGTAAATCTTTGAATTGTTTGAACTATATTACTTTGTGTACATCTATAACCTATATACTATACTACCCTTCGTTAATTATTTCTTTTTTTTTTTTTTTTGTCTTTTTTATCTTCCTTCTCGACATTTAAGAATTATTCAGTTTTCATATCGTTTAATCCTAAATCTTCATTCTGTTCGTGAGTTCTGTCAAAAAGCTCAATAGACATATTTGGATCAGCATCTGGAGCGTAAACGTTTTGAATATAAGATGAAGCCAATGGATCAATCATGACAATAGTGAAGGCAATTTTACCGTCAGTGGCATCTTGTAATCTTGCAAAGAAAGTAGTCCATCTTTGCTTAGTTTCAGGGTCCATAGAATCTGAAGTTTGGGTGAAAACTCTACTATGTAATTCTTCATAAACTTGAGCAAGTAACCCTTCAATAGTGGTGAATCTACCACCAAGAGTACCTGGAGTTAAATCTAAGTTTAATTCTGGGATGTTCATACCACAAGTTTCAGACTTTAAGATATCTCTTGCTAAATCTTCTGGGTCGGTAACCTTCAAGGTAATTCTCTTACCTTGGTCTGGGATAGCACCACCGGTCTTTACTTCGTTGGACTTGTAACCACAATGGTCACAAACGGTGGACATAAGAATAACGTCTTTGAAATGTGGAATGTTGACGGTCTTCATGTTGGTGGAGCATGGTTCAAAACAAGAAGAACAAGTGGCGTGGAAAGTTTGAACTTCGTTGGAAAGATTCTCAATATCAGTTTCATCAGAAAGGAATCCAGTAACCTTTGGAGCATCGGAAGCGGCTTCACCAGTGGTTGAAGTGGTAGAGGAACCAAGTTGAGAAGAGATGTTCTTTGAGGTGGCTTCCTTCTTATTCTTGGATTCTAATAACTTTTGTTGAGCAACTTGATCTTCTGAGATTAAACCTAAGAAAACATTTTGTTCGGCGGTTCTATTGTATTCAAACATGGACCACTTGTGAGATGATTCACCTGGAACGTACTCAATCCATGAGTTACCAGCTGGGTCATCAACGGAGAAGGTTAAAGGTAAAGTGTTTGGTTCGGCGTCAATATAGGATTGAACCTTCTTGATAACTTCAGCAATCTTTTCGTAAACTTCTGGTTGGTGTTCCTTTCTAGCTGGTTGATCAGTTTCTAAATCAGAGATCATTTCTGATAATAAACCTTCAACATTAGTTAATTGACCTCTCTTTGGTGGGATTTCAATGTCTAATTCGTTGAATCTACAAGTTGCACTCTCAGACTTGACGACTTGTCTGTTGAAATCTTCCTTGTTTTCCAATTTCAAAATATAACGAGAACCCTTTTCAGCAATTTCAGCAGCTGGTTGAATTTCAGAGTTCTTGAAACCACAGTGAGGACAAGAGAATGACATAATAATAATTTCTCTAAAGAACGGAATTTTAGTCAATAAAAGACGAGTAGTACCGTTTTCGTGACAGTTCATACATAAAGATTCGATTTCTTGAACTGGATGACCTTCAGCATCGGTCATACCAGTTTCAGTGATGCCATTGGATTCAGCATCAACAGCAGCAACTTGATCACCAACAGAAGCAAAGTTGTCAGCAGTTTTTGGATTTTCTTCTTGGGCACCCATTTCTTCTAATCTTGGTTTTTTATCAATATTATTTTCAACTGAATTATCAAATCTTTTCATTTCTTATTTATATATTGATAATAGCTATATCATCGAAGGTGCTAGAACTGAAGAAAAAAAAATTCTTGATCTTGTCGATGAGATCACGTGTGAAACATTTTGGCTGCAAATTTTAGATGACCAAAACAGTAAAAGAAAGAAAAGAGTCAGGGTCACAAGAGTGTGGTAAAAGACGTACGATTTTTAAAAAAGAAAGGAGTAGAATGTAGTAGAAAATACAATGAAGTTATTTGTTGAGGAAAGTAATATTGGGATTTTTATGATTATGAATGATTTAAGTAAAGGTTAATATGAGCGACCATTTTCCTTATGAGAAAGATTAGTAATCATTACAAAAGATTAGATATAGATATTCTTAATATCAAATATAAAATAAAAAATTACGAATATTAGCGCGGAGGTATGAGGGTCAGGGTATGAAGATATATCAAATAGAAAGAAGATCAAAAAAATTTGTTATTTTTTGTACTTTGTCCCTTGGGTGTAGGTGTTTAATGTTGGTGGTGGAGAGTTGAGGGAGGTTTGCTCCGCAGGCGCCTATCCGGCGAGGACAACTGCGTTGGGCCTGCCTCCCTAACGGGAGTAATGACTAGTCCCAGTAAGGTTTGAAAGAGCGACCGAAGGGAGAAGAGCTCGATGCAATCGTCCTCCCCGGATAGGGGCCCTAGCGGAGCGGTACCCAGAGAAATAAATGAAATAAACTAACATGAGACGCTCCGCTGGCGCCTATCCGGCGAGAACAACTGCGTTGAGCCTGCCTCCCTAACGGGAGTAATGGTTTAACTCAATTGTTAATTTAAAAGAAATTCAAGGAGTTGTGTTACTTTACTCATTTTATTGAATTGTAAGATTTTCGATATTTTTCACATGTCTTACAAATTTTATAGTAAAAACAATATATTTGCAAAAATATCAAAAAAAACAAAGATAAGGATAAGAATAAATAAACACCTAATTGTACTAACAATAAACAATAAACAATAGTCAAAGATCGAAATTAGTCATAAAGTACCTGCATTTTGATATGTTTTAGGTTTAGAAACCTTCCATGCTTTATAGGTGGGTGGTTAATTCTTGACTGGGTGTATGCTCGTACTCGCTTTGTGTGACATATGTTTTTTCAATTTACGAATAGTTTAACACCGATTGAGACATAAAGACAGTGCGATGTTACCGATGGGAGTAATGCAAGGGATAGTTGATGTTTCGAGGTCAGAATCGGAATCAGATGGGGCAGGCAGCGCTCTAGGCGGTACCAATATTCTAACAAGTGGGAGAAGGTGCAAGAAAAGAGTGGTTGATGGAGTGGTGGCTTTTTTTTTAATAGTGGCTAGAGCGACTATTGGATATCTCAGTATGAGACATGAAAATCTTAATAATAGCCTTCAATTGATGGAAGTATGCAACTACTTCGCAAATTCGCAATTTACCTATTACATCAACTGACAGGGAGCCTGAGGGGGGCCTGGATCTCGCCTGGAGATAAGTTTAAAGGCGCATAACAGCGAACCTTGCTCTTTACGGAACCACTCACTCCATGGGGCTCCGCGGACATTATTAAGCTAGAGAGAGAGACTGAATTAAAAAGAATCATACCAAACCAAACCAAAGCAAACAAAACAGAAAAATCACATTGCTTACACAACTGCAGTGCAGAATTGAATATCACTTTCAGGTCTTTTTTATTATTAGAAAGAATTAGGAAGGATTAGGATTATTCTAGTTTCCTTATTATTAGCCCGAACTAACGTGTTCCGCCGATTGACCGATAAATGTGTTGCACACATATGTGGAAGCGGCTCAAAAGTTATGAATTATTTTTTTTCTTGTTGTCCTACATGCAAGTCTCGGTAACATACACACACCATGAAAACAAAACACAAAAGATAAACTACAACCAACGTAAACATCTTATCCATCTATCTTTAATAAAACATCAATTGGCTACGAGACAGAGATAAACCATGCTGATAAACATTGTAACGTACAATAAGGATCCTATATACGAATTTGTTACCTCTGATGGGATAATAGTTGTGAGGAGGAAGGATGATTCATATATGAATGCTCTGCAAATTTTAAAGGTTGGTAAAGTTCCACCAAGAGTAATTACTAATTTAAATAAGGAACTATTGAAGGAGTATAAGTCGCTGATAAAGTATAACGTTGGTGATGCAAAGTATCGTGGGATTTATGTTTCATTAGCGGATGCTAAAAAGATAGCTAGTCAGTACAATGTTTCAGAAATTTTAGACCCAGTTTTTGAGTTGAAAGAGGAAGATCTCAAGGATGCTCAGAGAAGGTTATTGATACTTGAACAAGAGAAGGCCGAGAAGCACGAGAAGAAGGCTTTGACGAAGAATAAGGCAGCTATAGATCGTGCTGCTGCCAATAAGGTTAGAAGAGAAAGGGCAAATGAGAAGAAAAGACTTGAAAAGGCTGCAGCAGCTCAGAGTGGTTCTACATCTACGTCTACATCTATTTCTGCTAGTTCCAGTTCTGGTTCTGGTTCTGGTTCTGGTTCTAGCTCCAGTAAAGCAAATAAGTCTACTTCTGTTGATACACAAGTATCTGGTACACTTAAAAGAGCAAGACACGAAACTGATGCAGTGAAAAGAGTTACTCGACACTCTTCAGTTTCAATACGACACGAACAACTTGATCATCTGTCAAGACCATTAATTATCCCAGAAGGTCAAGAATCGTTACTTAATGCTGGATTTGCTGGTGTTACTGCACCACCACCTAAAGTTCGTTTACCTGTAGAAGCTACATCTGGAACTCCAACAGAAAGAATATCTAAATTAGAATCAATCATTAAAACATTACAAAAAAATGAAAATTCACTTAGATTAGAAATTTCAAAATCTGGTAAACTTCTTAGTAAAAGAGAAAATGAAATTCGAAAACTTCAATCTAAGATTTCAGATGAAGAAAAAAGTAATAAACCTAAAACAATTAGAGAGATCAAACTTTCAAGAGAAAATTCATCATTTGTTTCACTTAAAGATGAGTTAATTCTGATTATATCAAAAATTGAAACTTCACAAACAGAAAAAGATGATGTTATTATTAAATTAATGGAAAAATCTAAAAAATTAGAAGATGAGATTTTACAATTAAAATATCTTCAAAGTTCTAATAAAACAAGTGAACAAGAAAGATTTGAAATTGATTGTTTAGAAAATGAAATTGAAAAGGAGATTGAAAGAAATGAAAAATTGATTGAAAATAATTCAAAATTAAGAAGAAAATTTGAAAATCAAGTACCACCAAGATCTCTTATTGGAAGATATAAACAATTAATTGAGATTCGTAATGAACATGAATTGAATCGTCTTGAAAATGAAATTCATGATAAGAATGCTATAATAAATGAATTAAGTGATACATGCATTGAATTCGAAAATGAAGTTGAATCTTTGAAAGTAAGAGAAATTGAAAACTCTAAATTATTAAAGTTAAGAGAAGAAGTTATTGATTTAGATAAATCATTAATTGAGAGCTATAAAAGAGAGGTTGACAAATTAATCAAGGGATAAGTAGTTTAACCATAATTATTGAACAGAGTGTTTGAAGTGGAAGGAGATACCAAATTTGAGGATATTACCTTTATGAAATTTTTTGGTTATGTTTAGTATTATTATTTGTATAATTAGTGTAGTAGTGTAATGAGTTTGACTGTTATTGTAAATCGATAGATATACAGTGAAATAAATAAAATATCAATGATATAGTAGAGCAACAAGTAGAATAAAATAGTAATTGAAGCAAACGTGTAGATGCATCAGTGGGATTATCTGTGTTTACTAGTGTTTGTATCATTGGGTAATAGTTGAAGTTATGAAAGTGATGTATAAGCGGTAGAGTTGAGTTAGAAGTGGTGTAATTGTAGTAGAAGCAGCAGCAGCAGCAGCAGTAGTAGTAGTAGAAGTAGTAGTAGTAGTAGTAGTATCAGTAGTAAGAAATATAAGGGGTTGAATAGTTGTTCGAGTACTGATCTTCAGAATTTACGATTTCATATGACAATCATATTACCAGATTTACGTTTATCAAAATCTTTTACTTCCTACAATTTCCCTCATATATCGTCTTGCAGCTGGTAGAACCAACTCAAAATCAAATAAAGCTAGACGGGCGACCGAAGGGAGAAGAGCTCGATGCAATCGTCCTCGCCGGACAGGCGCCAGCGGAGCGTCATTGCAATGAAAAAGAGAACTCCTTTAAACTTGGCAACTTAAGATACATCTGCCGAATTTGCTTATTAAGTCAAAGTTCAACTTGACCAAGAGCCACATTGTACGATGTTACAAACTCCTGAATATATCTACCGAGGCAAGTAAAGCTCAGTGCAGCTTTCCTTTTTTCGGGTACACACTGACTGACAGTGCGTCATCAATCCGTATCAACTTACATTGACGAGTGAAAAGGATGTAAGGAGATGAGCTAAATATATTCTTCAGGTTAGAAGCACGAGCTTACTATTTTAAGGCAAGAAAAGAGACTTATCCATAACCCATTAATGAACCATACAGAGTTTTGCTTTACACAGTTATAATCGCCCGTAACCAAGGAGAACTACTCTCCTTCAGAAGACGGATAACTAGGCTGACATCACACCAAGGAACATCAGCATAAATTAGTTTGCTTAAGAGAGCAAGACCATAACTTATCTAACAAACAATTGACGCGTCTTTATAATTCCAATTTAACTATATCAGTTGAACAGCCACACTCAAGTAAAAAAAGAAAACAAACACAGTGTAAGTTGAGGTATTTATTTAGGAAGGAGCAGTAAGAATGAAATCTAAAACAGTTGTGATACACACGTAAACCGGCGGAAGAAAAGGGTTGGCGATCGAAACAGTTGTGGCAAACATTTTCATGTGGTAATTTGGGATCTGAAAGAGGAGGCGGCAGTGGTGGTGGTCGGTCATGCTGGGAAAAAAAAAGTCACCGTTTTAACGTTATACTATATTACTAAAGTAAAAGTAATAATTTGTAAGTAAAGACGTTATATTTCATTCTCGCACTGGATGCTTATCTCATTAGGTCACGTGAGCTTTGGGGTAGTGTGGCGTCATTTCCCGAACGTCTAAGGTGCTGTCCCACTTAAGACTCAAAAAGTAGTGGAAAAAAGAGGAAAAAAGAAGGGAAGAATTGAAATCTTTGCGAACAGACCGAGTGATGGAGAAAAGTGCAGGTTATCATTAAAAAGAAGAATTACTACCTAAAAAATTGTGGATACCTTGGCTCTTTCTTTTTTTTTTTAGAATATTTTTTTTTTTTTTTCTATTATTATTCACTAGTGGTTATTTGTATAAAGAGACGGCAAATAGCAAGTTTTTGAAAAAGTCGTTCACCGCTAGCCGACACACAGTAAACTCATGGATCTTCATAGCAGTTGTACGCCTGGTCAGCCGAATGGCGTTCTGACTGAAGCCTTTAATAATATCTTGAATAATGGAATTTCTTCCACCCACAGGTCAGCACCGTCCACTTCTGACACAGTAAAGTCAGAGCTAGTTGATGGACTGGCTCAGCTGAGTCTACAGGCTGGCCTTGGACATGGACATGGACATGGACATGGTCATGGACAGATGCAGTTACAGTCACCTATAACACAGCTCTCTGCAGTAGCATCGACTTCTACGTCGCGAGTACCTTCGGCATCAAATTCGTCAGTACCAACACCAAGATTACAGTCTCCTGCGATCCCACAGACAGCAGCCATGGGAGTGGCACCAGCAGTGGCAGCAGCAGCAGCAATTGGCTCCTCCTTATCAAAGTTCACACCGCCTCCACCAGACACCTCTGATGTCTCTGTTGTCACGCCGTTCCTCGTGAAACACATATCAGACCAATCGATGATCCCAAAGGACAACTTTCATAAATATTGTTACCGCCATAACCCAGAGGTCACATGCAACAAGACTACCGACGAAGCAAAGATGAAAAAGATACAGAAGAATTTGGAAAAATTACCTTCTAGGGATCAAGAAGCCATTTCCCACGTATGGTCAATTTTTTCAGCAGCTCCCGATCAACACAGATCCTTAATTCTTCAGGGTTTACTTTCACAGTGTTGTTTCCCACAGTTATCATTTATTGCCCAAGAAGTCAGTCAGGCCATTAAAATCGATTTCATTAGTACCTTGCCAGTGGAGATATCATTAAAGATATTGTGTTACTTGGATTGCAACTCTCTTTGTAACGCTGCGCAAGTATCAAGAAAATGGAAATCATTAGCTGACGATGACAGAGTATGGCACCATATGTGTGAACAACACATTGATAGAAAGTGTCCAAACTGTGGATGGGGACTACCATTAATGCATATGAAGAGAGCAAGAGAGATTCATGATGATGATCCAGATGCCAAAAAGAGAAAAGTGGATACAACAACCTCTGCAACAGCTGGATCTGTTGCAACTGAATCATCTCAAGCCCTTTCCACTCAATCCACTTCTGCTGTTGCATCAGATTCAACAAATTCTGCATCGGGCTCAGCTCCTAATTCTGCACCTGACTCAGCTGCTGGCTCAATCTCAGAAGTTACAGTTGAACAACCAAGATTCAAGAAACGTCCTTGGAAATCAGTTTACTCTGAAAGATTTAAACTTGAAAAAAATTGGAGAAAAGGTGTTCACACAATCAAATACTTTAATGGTCATACCGACGGTGTTACATGCCTTCAATTTAATAGGAAATATCTTATGACTGGTTCATATGATTCGACTATCAAAATTTGGAAAGTTGACACCGGTGAATGTCTTAGAACTTTATCTGGACATACCAAGGGGATCAGATCGCTTGTGTTTGACTCTCAGAAGTTGATCACTGCCGGTTTAGATTCGACCATCAAAGTCTGGAACTATCACACAGGGCAGTGTATTTCAACTTATAGGGGCCATGACGACGCAGTAGTGTCTGTTGATTTCTGCAATAAAACTATTGTATCGGGATCTGCGGATCACACTGTTAAAGTATGGCATGTTGATTCGAGAACTTGTTACACCCTTAGGGGGCATACAGATTGGGTCAATTCTGTTAAAATTCATTCCCCTTCAAACACTGTTTTCAGTGCATCTGATGACACAACCATCAGAATGTGGGACTTAGAAAACAATCAATGTTTGAGAGTTTTTGGTGGTATAGAAAATAATGGACACATTGGCCAAGTACAATGTGTTATCCCATTAATTTACAAAGATAAAATGGATCACGACAAAAATAGTGACAGTGACAACGAAATTTTTGAAGATAATGAATCCACTCCAGCGGCTCCAAGAATTCCATCAATAACAGAAA
This sequence comes from Dujonia santamariae, assembly GCA_030578175.1. Taxonomy (NCBI): domain Eukaryota; kingdom Fungi; phylum Ascomycota; class Pichiomycetes; order Serinales; family Debaryomycetaceae; genus Dujonia; species Dujonia santamariae. The sequence continues at coordinate 239,781 of JANIVZ010000002.1, forward strand.
TTAGAACTGAAGAGCCTGAATCTACTTCAGGAGAAATTAATGAAACCCAACTACCAAACAATCCAAATTACCCTACCCATCTTCTTACATCTTCATTAGACAATACCATTAAGTTGTGGGACATTAAATCAGGAAAATGTATCCGTACCCAATTTGGACACATTGAAGGTGTTTGGTCAATTAGTTCTGATACTTTCAGAATTATAAGTGGTGCTCACGATAGATTAGTTAAGGTTTGGGATTTACAAAGTGGTAAGTGTTTACATACGTTTGGTAATTCTTCAAGTGTTAGTTCAGTTGGATTAAGTGATTCAAGATTTTGTGCTGGTTTAGAAAATGGGACTGTTAAGATGTTCTGTTTTGATTAATCTTCTTGTTTCTTTGTAAAAGTATTATAGAATTAATTGTATGATAGTGTTAAAACATAAGTATTGTAGATCAATGTATAGAGAGCAATACCATAATCAAAATCACGAAAATACTCTACATCAAGATATACAACCCATTCCATTTATTAAATAAGTCTATTCATGTAATCCTAGAATTGAAGAAACGGTAGTTAAATTACCTCTACCAGAATCTTGTACCGTTGGCTTTGAAAAGAAACAATATGTATCAAGTAATTCTTTATAAGATTTTGCATCGAGTGAATTACCAACTCCCGATAATCTATTAGGTTTAGAATTCGATAGCTTCCCGAACTCGGATGTAGGGGAGTATCTCTCGTTTTCCTTTTCTTTTTCGTTTTTGCCATTATTATTATTATTATTATTATTATTATTATTATTATTATTATTATGATTTGCTTGACCATCTGCCAGAGATGGTTCATTGGATAATTTAAAATCTTCACCAACTCTTGGTCCACTTTTTTGAAGGGATAAAATTGGTGAGATCAGATATGATTGGTTATCAATCGATAAATTGGAACCAGCCGAAAATGCAAAATTGTAATTGAAGGGGGAGTTATTTGTACCCACAATTCTTGAACTTGTTGGTGGTGAAGTTGTGTAGTCAAAAAATACATCAGGGGAATTAGTTGGTTGCGGATGAACTTCCAAAGTTGAATCTGAAAGTCTTCTTTTCAAGTAAGAAGATGAATACTTTGGTTTAGCAGTATGATTTTCAAGAGCTTTCAAATTTTGAACTGGAGCTTTCATTTTCTTGCTTATCTTAGTTAATCTGAATTCATAATTATTAAAATTATTGTTATCCCAATATTCATCATGCTCAGCGACGTATTTAATGCAAAGTTGGAAGCTCTTTGTGGTGGTATTTACGTTAGTTGCGGAACTAAAACTATTGAAAAGACCATTAAGTGGAATCTTGAAAATAAATCGATCATATTGATTCCTTTTCAATATCTGGGGTACATCGGGGACGTAAGTAGTCGGAATTTCAATAATAGTTGACCAGTTATCCAATGTATATCTCACAGTAATATTCTTTTCAAACTTTATGTTTTTAACTGCGATATGACCAAGAAGAAACTTCTTATCTATACTAATAAACATTCTCTCAAGGAAAACTTTACTTTGTTGCACCATTATTTTGTCATCGTATGAAAGTACAGGGAAGTTTGGAAGTTTAAGATCCCAGTCGGTGGTACCAGAATTAAAAATAGTATTTCCAGTCTTTCCTAAATTCATGGTTAATTCTGAGGAAAGTTCGTCGTCCAAGTCCAAGTCAGACTCTGAATCGTCGTAGTATTCTGTTTCGTCATTATCATCTGCTTCATCATCAGAGCTGTTGTTGGCGTTGTTGTGAATTCTCATAGCGGGGGAACCGGCTAAAGTTGGGGAGTTTGAGGCCGATATGGCAGTTGGCCGATCCTTCTTCTTAAAATAACGAATATCCACATTTGCAGCACCAAAGTGTACTTGCTTGTAAGTAGGAGTCAGTGGTAACGATTGGGTTCTCTTTTTGTTGAAGTATGAATGTACCGATGAATCCTTTAGCAGCGGTTTAAGAACTTCACCTGATTTCTTCCTAATCAATCTATGCTCATCTATATCTATGTCATCATCATCTTGAGAAGCATCAACTGCAGAGGTTAATTCTGTCTCAGAATTTATCTCATCAGTTTCTGTAAATGGATTTTGACTAAGTTCTGTAGTTGGTGAAATATTTGAATTAAGCATCGAGTTAATTTTTGTTTTATCCTGACATTTTTCATAAAATTCCTTTGCTCTACTTGGCTTGTGAATGAATTTTAGAGATAGTGGTTCTTTTGATTTTGCAGCCAGCTGCGTTGGGTCATAAGCTGAAGATTTGGGCAGCAGTGAAGGGTACATACTAGCATGATTAACTGCATTCTGCGCTACTTGAGCTACCCGCTCGGCAGCTTCGCGAGCAGCTTCATGGGCATACTGCCTATCCAGTTCAACGTGTTCCACTACTTCATCATGCAACTCCTTTAATTTTGACTGTAAGATTTTACGCTTTTCAAAGAAAAAGGGTTCCCTCAGGGGGTCCTCGCTAGTGGGTTGTGAAGTTGTCTTATCCATAGGTGCATACAACACTATAAACTCGGAGGATGAGGTGGAAGTGGAAGCAAAGTCTTCTAGCGGGCTAACGATATGATCTGTATGAAAAGGGGGCAGTTGTCTATCTTTTTTTGCGGGTATTATTCACGTACTTTCAGGTATCCGTTGCTGTACGCGTAAAACAATGGAGCAATGGAACTGATTGTCGTTGTCCCGTCCCCAAAAAACGAAAAAAAAAATAAATTGAATGGCAAACTTTAATTCTTATCAGTTGCGGAGTTCCCAGTCCGTACGTTTCCGAAGTTCGAAGTGGGCTACTTACAAGTTACCACTCAATAGTTTCGATCCTAAGTGAGTGCAATCAATTACCAAAAGCAGCACCAATAAATAAAAATCACAAACAGAAAGAAAGAATCTGTTAATTATAATCAAAACTGATGGGATTTCAAGTGACTCCAAAAACAATAAAAAGGAAAAAATCCCAAAAAAGAAAAGGTGAAATAAAATAATAAAAGCTTAGATGTACTAGCCAAATTAAGCTAAAATCAGCTAACAATCACTAGACGTCAAGTGAAGTGACGGAATTGAGTAAAACCAAACTTTTTTTTGGTGGTTTGTTTCCCAAGGTAGTGGATTGCAGCCCTTTTATATGTTCCTCTTTATCCTAGCTATCTCTACCTAAAGGGTGTGGTAGTTACGCCTAACTGTTGTGGGGGGTGGTGGGGTGAAAAACTGCTGCACCTCTTGAAAATAAAGGGTTCCGCTTTACACAGGTTTCAAATTGGTTTCAGGGCTCTAAGTGCTTCTCGGGGAGAGTGGGGTACCTATTCTTGAAGAATGTGAGGAAACAATAGTACTTATATATGTATAAGAAAGAAGAGAGTTTGGTAACCGCTGGACAAAAAGTATGGGGCGAGGGGTCCCACCTATATATACTGCGTATCCATAGGTTTAATCTAATGTCGGCACTAAACGCAACATTTTATTACACACAAAAATAACTTACGACTCACAGAGTTAAAAATCACTAATATTCATGATTTTTAAATCCGCAGAAATCAGATGCCCTGACCGTGTCGATCGACACAGCACGGGTGACACGGACCCAACCTCCGATTAATATTATATCTTCCTCCCTCCTATATGTGGCGTGGCGCGTCACTTCTACTACTACTCGTACTACTACTACCCCCCAACGCATAGAATGCTCTATTTAGCCCTGACAAGAATCTCTACATTCACTATAACTCAACTTAGCACCTCACACATTCATTCCTCTTGTGTGTACGTGTGTTAGTCTCTCTCCATCCCTCCCGCATCATCACTATTATTTATGGGGGGATCATTTATTTTTTCAAAATGAGCCGCATACACCAGATCTTCCTTACATAATGTGGCCTCACTAAGCCGTATTCTTGTAAATTTATTTATATACAATACTAATACAACCAACCAACTAACAATCAAACCCAATAATATCGTCAATGGGTGCAACTACCTATTAAGGTGGTGTTTCAGTTTCACTCTCCAATGAGAGTAGACAATACGCAGCCCAATGTAATCAATCTTATATTGCTGTTGTTGATGTTGTTGTATCTTGTTTTTTATTTTTTTTTTTGGGTACATTCCATCGTAATAAATGTTCCTCCACTAAGTCGCCTCTACCCAACTTAAGGCAATTGAATTTGGGCTTGGCTTCTCCCAATAAGGCAAAATGAACAGTCCTCTCTGGATATGGTCCCCTAGCGGAGCAGTATACCCAAGCAGATGTAGTTTAGCTACTTATGTCATCGCAAGACGCTCCGCTGGCGCCAATCCGGCGAGGACGATTGCATCGAGCTTTGTTCCTCTTCGAGGAAGTTTACCCTTTACTCCCAGTAGAGTTGGAATAGCGACCGAAGGGAGACCAGCTCAACGCAGTTGTCCTCCCCGGATAGGGGCCCTAGCGGAGCGGTATCCACACAAAACAATTATTATATTCCCAATCTAAAAAACTTCTGGAACTCACCAGCAAGGTAGTGATGGGATGGGACCGAGTGATACTATAATTTAGGCAGAACTTATGGATTTTGTTCTTTTAATTTGAATTGAACCACTATAATAACTACCAAATGAATAGCAAACACCACCACCACCAATACATAATATTTCATCATTATTATGTTGAATAAGATTGAACCCAATAAGCATCTCATCAACAGGGATAGACTTTATTTTTTCAGTACTAAAGTCATATGAGATTATGCATGATGAAGTTCCAAGAATATTTCTTGGATTTACACCACCTGCTATTATAAGTTTATTCTCTAATACAGCAATTTCACAACCAATTCTACCAACACTCCAATTGGAAAGATTTCTTAATTCTTCTAAAATGACCTCATCATCGGTAATTTTAAATTTATAGATTCTTTCGTTGACTTCTGGAACATGCTCTGAAATCATCCCACCAACAATGTAGCCGACGTTGGATTCTAGATTGTAGCAGAACCCACAGCTCGATAACCTCAAATCGACCGATGAAGTAACTTGGAGATGCGTCGTCTTTTGCTCTTTGTAGTTGTATACGATGAATCCACAGTCGCCGAAGATTAACACACGGTCGTTGCCGATGCTGACCGTTGAGTGACGCGAAACTGACACATCAAGGGTTCCTGCGGATGTCCAGCTGTTAGTTTTGGAGTTGTACAAGTAGACGTCTGAGAACGAAACACCTGGTCTCCCTCTACCACCGACAAGTAAGGCAAGGTCAGGCCCAACAGCAGTGAACGTATGGCACATTCTTGGAGATGGCCCACCTTCGCTTGTCACAAGAGTGTCTGCAACTTCAAAGTTGTCGCTTAAGACAAGTGTTGAGTTTTCTCTACCTTGGCCAGACCCACCACTGACTAGTAATTTATCGGAGAGGTAGCAGGCGGCTGCAAATTTTCTTTCAAACGTTGCAGCTCTTTTAATGACTTCAAAGTCTTCATCAATTTCAAGATCCTCTAATTCCTCTTCTACTTCCTTGTCGTAAATGCTGCCTCCCTTTTGGTTAGTTGCGTGGACAATCACGTAGTGCTGGCAAAAAACAATGAACTCTTCCCATTCGTCAAAGGTTTCAATACTTGAAACTTTTTCCTTCAACTCGGTGCTAGTTAGCCTGCTCCAGTTGTAAAACAAGTCGTTGGCCTCTACCGTTTCGTAGTACTCCGAAAACCTAGCAACCTGGTCCTTGATCAATGGGTATTTTTCAACACACCCCAACGATGATCTCAAGTGATCAAAATGGTACATCATTTTGACTGCAAATGGATGTTTTAAACCAGCAGGTAAAAGTTGCTCTAATATAATGAAATGTGAGTTCGGATACTTACTGGCGTTTTCAATTACAGGGTTTGCACCGTCTGGCTTCATGTACGCCAAAGACACTTCAGCAATGAAAATATTAGTAGTACTGACACCGCCAGAGATCTTGGTCAACTGCCTATTGAACAACTCATTGTCTCTCAAATTACACCCTACAAGATGGTAGTTACTAGAAGAGAGAACAATACCATCATTATCGGAAAACTTGACTGCTTCTGAAAGTTGCAAAATATCTAACAATTCTTTACTTTCGTTTATCATATTGAATTTATTCTTAACCAAGTCTGGGTAGTCGATATCAACAAAATTTATTCTATCAAGAAGCTCAGGCTCGGTGCTCTTGAGCTGTGAGAGAAGCTGGAATGGTAACGGATCGTAACCACAACCCAAATTAACTATGCAAATCTTCTCGCTCTGATTAAGGTTGATGATTCTAAGAATCAATTGTCTTATAGACTCCATTCTGATCCAATAACCCCTATTGATAGCAGGTGAACGTCTCTTAGGAACCTTGACAAAGTGCTGAAACCATTCGCCCAACTCAGGTGCCAACGTTGGAGTATAAAGCATTTCAACAGATCTCTTAGACACAATTGATGAATTGTTTGTACCTTGAATCTGGATATCTTCATACTGCTTTCTTCTTTTATCTTTTTCAATTTTTTTTTGTTGACGAGCACGCTGATTAGCAAGCTGTTCAGCTGAAAGAGTCTTATTACCACCAGCCATTATTAAAGACTATGCTATAACTATAATTGAAGTTCGATGATGTTATAGTATGAACAACCTCATCGCAAACATATAAAGATCAACTGAAAAAAACCTGAAAAATCTGGTACGGCTGCGAAATCATCCTCCAATATCTAGCATTGTAAATTACTACTTACTTAATTACTTACCATTATCATAAACAATCTTATTACCTTAACACTCCAACAGACATCTTGTCAATAATTCCTAGCAATAACCTTTTTCCTTTTTACCAATGCTGTACTTGAAAATGGCCATTTAAGAAGGTCATCGAGCTCTCAATATATTTTTTTCTGTTTTGATCAGGAATAGAGCTCCGCTTGGGCCCCTATCCGGGGAGGACAACTACGTTGAGCTTCTCTCCCTTCGGTCGTTATTCCAGCCCTGTTGGTAGTAAAGGATAAACTTCCTCGAAGGGGAAAAAAGCTCGATTCAATCGTCCTCGCCGGATAGGCGCCAGCAGAGCGTCTTGCTAGTATTTCACTGTAACACTTAAAGAAAGGAATTAGACAAAAATGGTAAATAACTCCTAGCTCTATTCTTGTTTGATTCTTTTTTAGATTATCAAACTACATTTCATTTATAAAATTTTGTAATATTATCTATTTTGCTATTGTACAAATCTTCTTTCTATGGTGTAATTGGAGAAGAATTAAATGATTGGGTTGATCTTAAAAATTGAAAGAATTTTTCAATTCTAAGTCGAATTCATCAACTGATAAATATTGACATCTTTCAAGGTATCTGCATGCAGCCAAAGTACTTCTTAAATCATTGATATAACTTGCATCATTAGAAGTATCCATATTTTCATCTTCGTCATCGTTTTTATTGGTTGAAGTTTCTTTCTTTATTGGGATCCCATCACCACACTTTAGCCAAACTTTACCATTGATCCCTACAGCAATTTCAAATTTGCATTTTGTAGCCAATTTTTCTAAAATAACCGAACTTTCGTTGAATAGTAATTCTCTGGCATAGTTTAAGTTGACTTGGAAAATGTATCCTGATTCGTCCAATAACCCGAACCCACCTTCCTTACCAGTGGTGGCGTCAATACACTCTAATTCAACATCAATTTCAGGGATGGCCTGTGAAACTCTGGCGTAAACTGCTTGGCCAACTTTCAAATTTGGTCTATTCTTTCTCGAGGCATTAGGGAATGCCATCATGGATAAGGCAACAGGAGTCGAAAAATCCTGAAGCTGGACTCTATAACTTTCACCAAATACACCGGTAATAACCCCAATAACAAAGTCGTTGGCTTGTGGAATATATCTCTTGGAGTTAGAGTCAATAAATAGTAATCTCTTGGAGTTTTGCTTGGTGTCTTTAACGTTGAGAATACCTGAGGAAGCAGGTATGATTTCCTGGGTCTTTGGAGACTTGTAAATACCTGGACCGATGGTTATCACAGTTTCCGACTTCGGATCTATAGGGAGAGAATCTCCTGGAAGCACAACTTGTGATGTCATGTCGAATTGAAAGTAGGTGGTAACAGATGAATCAAGTACTAAGCTACTACTTACTACAAGCTCATCTTAAGTGAGGAAAGGGAATAGATGGAAAAAAAATAAGTATATGCAGTCCCAATATTATACAAGTAAATAAAAGAATGTGTGATCGAAACCATACAAGGGAGAAAATAAAAATAATTAAATTAATTAAATTAATTTAAACATTAGAAAACATACCGGAGATTAGGACGTACTTAAACTGACGGGGATAGGATACAAGACATACGACAAACGACAAACAGAACGGCTATATTACATTGGCGAACAGGAATAAATATAAGGGTAATACTGAATAAGATCAGCGTAATAATAATAATAATAACAATATTTTATTAGGATAAACAATAAACACAATCAAAGATGAACAATAGAGACGATCTGTTTGATTCATTATCTTTGAACCCAATCGCTGACAGTAGTCAGTTGTACAAGAACAATCCCTCGACTAGTGACTCATTGATATCTTCAGCGTCAGACTACCAACAACAGATGGGGGGCATACTAGATTCAAGTACAAGGACTCCGGTTCCAGAGGAGATATCTAGACCAATTTCTAGAAACTCAATAACGTCTTGTCTCTCAACAACTGCCACTAAAGATGGGATTGAAGGGAATAGATTACACCGCCATGGTCCTACGTCGTACTCCAATAACATTATAAGTGGGATGGTAAATAATCGGAACATGTCGCCTGGAGTGCAGCCAACAGCCGCACTGTTGCAACTGCAAGACGAAGCAGAAGGAGAAGTTGCAGCCATTTCACCAGTATCAGGTTCACCATCATCGAACAGTAATTCATTTATATCACCACCGGGGGATAAATTGAATATTGCCAATATTGAATTGCACAATTCTATTTTCCGAGTTAAGAAGTCGCAAGGTCTTGGTGGTAGAGATGTCTCAGATAGTTTACTTTCTGCGACTGCTGCCACAGTAGACGATGATCTTGACTCTATTGCAAACAATTACAGTCAAGTTTCAATTAAGACGACAAATGCACAGGTAGATGGAGAAGCTGGCCAGAGTAATCATATACCTACTCTACCTTCGAGAGAACCTCCGATTACATTAAGAGAAAAGATAAGTTTATTGGATACTGAAGCAGTTGAGCGAAGAGATACATTCAGGTGAGTCATATTATATTATGGAGGTTTAATGTGGAAGCGAAAAGAGGAAGATGCTCCTCAGGAGCCACCTACCAGGTAAGGGCGATCTCATTGAGTACATCCATAGCGGGAGTTTCGAAATTAAAAAAAAAAAAACAAACATTAAATTCAGGTTCTTGTGTTGATCCAAGTCTAGGAGATGTGGATTCTAAGCTCTTCTGAGGTATAAAAAGCAAATCTAGTACTTTCATGTGTTTTGGATTTAGCTGTTTTGGCGAACTGGTTTCCTCAAATACACCATTTAGTTCTAGAATGGAAGTACAATAAGCACTTGCTCTTTTTTTGGGGGTAGATTTTGTGTTGTTAATTTCAATTCCAAAGAGAAATAATGTTATTTTTTTTACAAATAAATCCTTATCTTTGTACTAGTATTCTTGTTAATCTCTAAAGCCAATCCAATGTATTAGTCTGGCTACCTTTCTATATGGAGGGTTGCAATTTTCGATTTTCGCACGACCATATAAAGGAGAGAGAAAGAGTCCAAAATTTTTTTTTCAATTCTGGAACCAATACTGATTATAGTAAAGTTTTTAAGGAGGAAGACAGAAAGGACAACCCAAAACAAATGCTTAGAATTGCTAGAAATTCGATTGCTAGATCTTCAAGATCATTAAGCATCAGAAATTGCGCTCGTCCAGTTTTGGCTGCTCGTTTACAATCGAGTAAGTTACCATCAGATCCACCAAAGGAAGTTTATACCAAGCTCTCCGATGATAAAGATCCACAAAGAAATCCATTTTTCCAGTACAGTTGGGGTTCATGGATGAAGAACGATGCAATTGAAAGAAAGAGAAGAGAAACAAGATTTTCAATCGAAGGCGTTACCACGTTACTTAGTCAGTTTACTGCTAAGGAAACCGCTACTTTGTCTCTTCCGAAGCAGTTGCAAGACGGTACCACCGTTCTTGAACAAAATTTAACCAAGGAACTTCTTGGTGACGCTAAGGGTACTAAATTAAGTATCAAGTCGATTGCTTCTATTCACGAAGGTAAGCACAACAGAATTTATAAGGTAACTCTTTCCACTGGTAAGAACTTGGTTTTGAGAATTCCATATGCTTTAGAACAACAGTATACCACATCACTTGTTGTTAAGAGTGAAGTCGCCACTTTAGATTTCTTAAACTTGAAGTTGGGTGCTAATGTTCCAAAAGTGATTGCATATGGTTACGACAGAGATAACTTATTGAAGAGCCCTTTCATTCTTATGGAACACATCGAGGGTGATCTTTTAATGAAACAATGGGAACCACTTTGCGACGGTAAGCTTGAAAATGAGGAAACCAAGGATAAATTAAACCAAGTTATCAGACCAATTGCTGACTTTACTGAGACTTTGAGCTCCATTACTTTCAACAGATTTGGTTCCTTATACTTTTTCGATGATGTTACCAACCCAGTTGATCAAGCAGTTTTACCTTATGATGGAGAAACTGATTCAAAGTTGGTAAACAGATGGAGAATAGGACCAACCACTGAAAGAATCTACCACAAGAATAAGAGCTCATTAACCAAGAAACACTTGGCTGAACACCTTGGTCCTTGGGACAAGTCTGAACCATTGAAGCTTATTGAATCTGTTGCTGGTGTTCAATTAGAATTATTACGTCACAGATTATCACTCAGCGAAGCTGGAAGCTCCAGAGTTGTTGAAGATAATGATTTACTCAAAAAAAGTATTGCTACATTTGAAAACTTAAAGACTATTTCAACCAAGCTTGTTAACCCATCTTCAACCTCAATCATGAACGTTGATGAATTATTCAAGCCAAGATTATTTGCCCCAGACTTAGACCCACTTAACGTTATTGTTTCCAAGGATTCTAGCAAGCCATATTTTATTGATTTTGAAAACACTTCAATTAAGCCATTCATCTTGACCTCATACCCAGCTTTTGTTGGTTACCAAGGTGCTAAGATTTACGATTTAGAAGAAGATATCCCAGGGTTTGCTGAAATGGATGAAGTTGAACAACAACAATATCAATTCATGTATTTCAAGACTCGTAATGAAAGATTGTGGGAAATCACCCTTAACGAAAAGAGACACGATTTAATAGCCATTGCGTCTCCACACTTGAAGGTATTAAAGTCTCCATACTTACAAGCAGTCGACTTAAAGAATGATAGAGACTATTTATATGTTGAAGGTGCTATTGTCCAATTACAAGCCATGTGGGATGCCTACGTTGCCAATGAATTGGTAAACACAAAGGCTACTGAGTTCCCAATCAAGTACACTGCCGAATACTTAGATCAATACCAATCTGAATTAGAAAACTACCAAATGGAATCAGTTTCTACTCCATTTGCTGCCACTGGTGGTTGGGTTCCACAAGATATGTTTTCAACATTATTAGAACAAGGCATCATTGTTGAAGATGGCAATGGTAACTTCAAGATCGAAGCTGAAAAGGTTTTAGAATCAACCCCTGAAGAAGAAAGAGCCCAAAAGGAAGCTGAAGATAATTTCAGAGCCCAAGCTGAAGCTGCTGCAAAGGAGGCTGAAAAGAAGTAGAATATAAAATTCCTTGAGATAAAAGAAAACAATTTGTACATAGCATGAATTAAATGTGAATATTTATTAAGTATGTGTAGAAGGGAGATGAATGGTGCAACACTGAACTGAATTCTAAGTTGCTGGTGTTTCAGAAAAGAGCCTTAATCTAATCAACATAGTATCAATTTCAACAAGTATGGTTTTCCATTTTGTTTTTTTCAATTATATACTCTGTTCTACCCAGTCTCTAATTGCATTAATATAACGATTAGACAAACGACCAAGGAGTAAATTGCTCAACGCAATTATACTTGTAGGGTAGGCGTCACTTTCCTTAACCGAACGTCTTATGTCGTTAAAACTTTTGTGCAATGATTTATACCGACCTGGAATTTTATTCAAATACAGAAAATTTTGGCATTATGTATTTCTTAGAGATACTTTCTTGCCAGTTGCTTCACTCTGAAGTCAAAATCTGGAGACGTAAGTGGTTCGTTGACAGCATAAAGCGGATTAAGTAAACATTTAACATACAAATCATTAACTTCCATGAAGAATTGTTTGATTAAGTTATCCTCGCTCTTGGATATAGTCGCTGAAGCTCCAGCAGATGCAGATGAAGATCCAAGATGGGGTATATTGTTGGTACCTATGCTATGATTTGAATTGCTGCCATTGGAGGCATTTGTATTGCCAGACGGGGATAAGGAGGAGGAGGCACCAGTATCAACACATAGTATAAACTTGATATTACCTTGAGTGATAAATGCATTTATAACCAATCCGTAAAAGGAGTCTATTCTACCAAGACTGAATTGGTTTGTCGCCCAGGTGACATCTTCTATAATGTCAAGAGATGAGTGGGTGACGAAGGGAAGAATTTCCTTGATCTGGCTGTGGAACTGTGATTGACCTGGAAACGACAGCGACACGGAAGATGAAGATAATCCAATATTTGAAGATATGGACGACTTGAATGACGAAAACTCAAATTCGTACAACGGGTTGTCCTTTGTCCCAATGATAGTGAAGTAGTACGACATGATATACTGAATACAATGTAGAGTTATACGTGTAGGTCGTTAGATTCAATATGGGCTACTGCCATATATGGAGTTGCGCGATTTTGCAGGTTGAGGGGGTACGATTAAAAAGTTTTGCAGGTTAGAGTGCGACATGATTGTTATGATTTTAACGAGATCCAAAACAACACTTTAAAATATAGAAAGCCGAAACCCAACAACGCTTTAGTTTCAGACAACACATTACGTAATTAAGAGACCTACTTAACGTTAACTTCCTATTTTGGTCTTGTCTTGTCTTGTCTTTTCTTGTCTGGTTTTGTCTTGATTGGAGCGATGAATCTAGATCTAGAGAAACCTAATTTTATATTCTCTTCGGATATTCAATCCAAGGCGATCTTCCTTGCCAAAAGGTACAAGAGGAAGCTACGTCCATCCCTCGACGATGGCCACGACAGCGAAGTAGATGCTATAGAAATATCAACAAGCTCAACGTCATTTACACTTAATGTTGAGCTTAATACTTTGCTACTGAGAAATCGTATGCTTCGGGCTTCGGACTTGGTCAAGGAGAATTTAATATCAATAGCTAATGGTTCTAGGAAGCAGTCGAACCGATGTTTAAGTCGGCCACTTCAATCCGCGGGGGTTTATGTACATCGTGCACAGTCGTCAACTGAAACCGACTCTGCTAAATCTGATGGACTGGAGAGTTTGCCGTTATCCCAATCGGTGGCGTCTGGGTTTGGATTATCGCTGGCGATATTCAACCTCAGCACTAAGAATGACGAAATATTCATAGTGAGTTTGAATTTAAAGGTACTCGAGCTAGTTGTCACCAAGGAAGGGGATGAGTATAGCGTTTCTTTAGATTTCTTTAAAGATGAATCATATGGAATTTTAGTGCTTTGTGATTTTGGATTTGTTGATCAAATTGAATATTATGTAAAGCGTAAACTTATCCATGAGATTACGACATTACCGGACTCAAGGGAGCTTTCAGATGAATCTGACGATGAAGAGGCGGTCAACTCTGTCTTCAATGTAGACATAAGTATTGATGAAGATAGAAATACTTCAATAGATACTCACTCCCTGTCAAGTACTGCTAATGAAGAAGAGTTTTTGAAGATTGACTCTCCAGAAAAGGATTTTACTTCTCCACCTGGAATTCAGTCCGGGGACATAACAAGATTGAATACACTTGATGTGGTTGAGTCTGAAGGAGGAATTTCCGACGAAGGAGACGAAGCTGACATGATGTTCGCCCAAGGTGTATTACTTAATAATAAGCCAATATTGATAAAAGAAGATGATGAATTTTTGACAGAATTGGACAATCTTAGACACAACGAACATTCGCCAGGAAGAGACAACCATGTTGAGGAAATAGAAGACGAAGAAGAAGAAGTAGTAGAAGCTAATATGGATCACCTTAATCTCGAGTCTTTGGATATATTGACAGAGAGCGACTGCAATTTAGTTGATATTTCTTCACCAAAACAATCACCAATCACAACATCTCGAGTTAAATCCAATATAAGCAAATTTGATTTGCCTTCATACCTCCCTGCATTACAACCACCTATTGAAATACTTAGAAAGCCAACTCCACCGGATGGATACGTTTTACCTCCATCAAACCCACCTTCATTACCACCACCACCAACTAAAATACATTCTCTGGGATTTATTTCACCAAGAAGAGGTAGGGAATTATCCAAGAAACCTCTGACAGGAACATTCTCGACCATTCATGACGAAGATACATCCGAATTAGAATACGCATTTAGGGACAGATCTCCAACAGTACCATCTTATATCAAGCAGAATAAGAAATTCAAGTTTATTAAAGTTGGTAAAGTTCAAAAATTTGTACATTTATTTGAAGAAAAGAAACCAGAACCAAGTATTGGGGATCTGGCACAGTCACTGAGACACGCTCTGAGACAACCGCTGAGATCTGGTAGTCCACAAAGAGTTGCTAGTACTTAATGGGAATACGGTAGGATAAAATATGTAGAAATGTAATAAATGTATTATAGATAGATGGAAGAAGAATTAAATATTCGAAGCTCTTTTATACCATATGGAAGTAATTTTCTATTATAACAATGCTGCAAAATTATCAAATACGTGTACTGTACCATTGAGTAGAACTCTGCGGTAAGTGGGTCTGTTTATAATCCAATTCAACAGATATTGGTGTGAACAAATTTAGCCAATTTTGTTTCTTGAGTTCAGTACAAGATTCGTGCAAACTATATATATGGCGTTACTTAATGTATAAGGCAACAGAAAGATAAATGACGTGATCAATGGTGTTTCTGAATCTTGCTGAAAGGTGAAATAAACTGCCAGGTAGTTTGGTAGAACGAACCAATTGACACAGGTTAATAAAATGTTCTAGAGTAGCATAGTATACCTATCGATTGAAAAGATCACTTTTTAGAAACGCTCCGCTGGAGCCCTTAACCAGGAAGGATAGTTAAATCAAGCATGGATCCATTCGATCAAAGAATAAAAGTCAATATTTACTTAGGCATTTGTTATTTGCTCGAATTGAGAGATTCTGTCAGTCAATTCATTGAATTTTTCATGTACCAACTTCAAATCTTCAACGTCATCAAAACTTTCCTTTTCATTCTTGACCTTGAGAGTGCCAACACACCAGGTTTCCTTCAAGCCACGAGTAATTGTAAGTAATTCCTCGCACAACCTAATAATGGTTTGGGCGTCTGTTTCCATAGTTAACGATTCAACTGCTAGTAACTCCTTAGACTTATCATTGATCGTGGCCACTTCAAAGATGTTTTGAAACTTATTAATCAACTGTTCGATAGTTGAATCGACTTTTTCTTAATAAAAGTTAGTACATAAAGGAAATTAAGTAGTAGAAGCTCAGATGTATGTACATACGAAGTAACGTGATAGATTTTGGCTGCATCGGTGTAGTTACAAAGAAGATGTCAGTGGTTAAGTCAGTTGAATGAGTATTTCAATTCTGAAAATGTCGCGCTACCAAACTTGATTTGTTTAACCCAAATTACCTTTACTCCTTTCAGCTGTTACTAATAAGTCGATAAAGCATAGAGTAAATATATTCTACTCATACGAAGTTCAGATGAGGATATCAATCAACTTATCCAAATGTGCTAAGGAAAGGACTGAGTTTTGACTTAACTGGTCTCGCTGGGACATAGTCAGAAGGTCTCACCAGTGACAACAAGCTCAAAGTATTTTTTCATTCATCAGCATCCAAAACAGCTAGAGGCATACATCAGTGATGTTTCTCCTTCTAACGACCCTATCCCATACGCTCATTAAGCTTGCTGACTCAGTTTGTAAAGGCACTTTCAGATTGGTGTGGCCCTTAAATTTGGTAAGGCATTCTCATAAATCTGTCACTATAAACGGCTGCGAATTTTTGAGTCATACTGAAATTTCTTGACTTATATATAAATACGGTATCTGTGTTTCTACTTTCACAAATGGAAAGTTTCAGGGTGTTCGGAAATATACAAATTTCACAGTTCACACTTTTAACACATTCCTAGTTATTCTTTCAATGACATTCCAATTAGATTCCATGGTCACCTCTGGTGCTACAACTCCAGATACTGACGAATCAGAATTTGAGCAGTCTGTTAGTCAGCCTCCTACTGTATTGGGTGTTCAGGATGCGTCTGCTCAGCCTAATTGGATATACGGAACCACCGATATTGTCAGGTCTCAATCCAGAGACCTGAAGCTGTCCGGGATGTGTCTTTCAGAACGTGGTCGTAATATACCAGTGGTACAACCAGAAGTTATTCAGAATATCTTGTACCCAATATCGGTATCATTGGAGTCGAAAATTACTTCATACAGAGCCAAACTCAACCAATTGTTGAATAGCCCCGATAACAACGGTAACGACCTCTTGATTGTCACTGGCCCCTCTTACATCACGTCTGCAACACAAGTGAAGGCTTGTTCGCAGTGGATAGGCAATAAGCTAGGTAAGAGATTCCCTCTGCTACCAAACCTGTCAATCATACCTGAAAACATTAGAGAATTGTACAGTAGTAGTAGGAATACCAAACTTGCCGATAATGGCGTCTTGCTTGCAGTGAAGGCTAACTTGAACCACGCCAACTACGAAACTGATACCTACATAAGTGAGCCGAGCTCACAAACCAAATCGGTGATGTCCTTCGAGATTGAACATGGGATACCGGTTTGTAGAGCATTATTGTGTGAATTGGCAGAAATCTGTCCAATAGTTGGACAAATATCTGACACAATTACTCCCCAATTTTTCTCTGATTTATTCTGCTTGGGGCTTGTAAATTCTTCATTAGTTGAATCTCAGTTACACAGAGAGTTGGTATCCGGTATTTCGTACCCAGTAGGTTTTCAAACAGGCGAAGAGAGGAAAAGTGTGCCGTTTGACCGTGAAATATACATACATAAAATCAACGCAGCCTTGAACGCGATGTTTTCTTCTTCAAACCCACATCAATTCCTTTCAATTACCAAGATTGGTAACGTGGCAGTGATTGGGACTACTGGTAACGACGACACATTTATTGTATTAGAGGCTAATCCAGACTTTTTTATAAATTCCAAGGACATAATTGATTTCATTGACATTGTCTACAACTACAATAATTTTGACAACAAACCTAGGATAATGTTGAATGTTGGTAAGATAAAGAATGAAAATTATGATACTAAATTTCAACTCGTCAATGAGTTGTTACAGAATGAATCATACAAGGATAAACTTATTGGTGTCATGGTGGATTCTGGAAATAACTACTTGCCACAAGGATATGATCTTCAATTTAGTAATTCAGGGAGAGGTGGTGAATTAGAAAGACATAGTAGCTTAAAGTATTTAAAGTCCGAAGTCACGAGTGCTACCACTACTAGCGCTCAATCTACAGATAACTATTATGAATTTTTTATAAATGCAGATAAGTTTATTGATCAATTAGTTGATACAAAGTCCAGCTTTGCGGCACTTTGAGTGCTTTTTAATTTGCTTTCACCCAGTGAATAGTCTTAAGAATTTATAGAGAAAAATGAAAATAAATTTAAACACCTTGTAGATATTAACAACAACCCAAATCAATCTCAATAGAATGATAATAAAATTTTCAAGGAAGTAATAAGCGAAATTTGAATCGCTCATTTGCAAAATTCTCTCCTTATGCATGTTCATTTCGATGTTATATCTACTACCAAACATCGATGAGTTGAGTCTATCAATTTTTTCATTGAATTTCCTCATTTCTAATGAAAGCGATGTACTGATTTCACCAATCAGTCTGTCACTATTACTTAGTAAATTATCAATTCGAATTGAGTAATCCTCGTTAATCATATGGATTAGAGTTTGAATTTCGTTCAAAAGTCCGTTGTATATGCTTTCATATTTTGGAAGAAGATCGTCGTTGACCTTGATCGATAATTCGGTTAGTTTAGGTATTTCGATATTACTTAGTTGAAGAACGTCCTGATGATGCGAATGAAGTAAATGTGGAAGAATATCCAAAGTATAATGTGTTCTCATTTTAATTAATGCTTCAAGGTAATGGTAATTTGGAATTATCTTAGAAACAACTATGTCGCAGTCAATATTTTCTGGTTCTTGTGATGAAGCTTCTTTGGTAAGTATGGCTGCAACGTCTGGTATTTCGTCAACAACATCCTCTACCTGATCTTCTTCCACTTTAGTGTCATTGGGATCTGGTGATCTTTCAAGAGGTTTAATCGAGACGTCATTAATATTTAATATCTCTACACCATCACTACTTTCGTTAAATTCTTCCAACTCGTTTGATGGGGCTGGTAATTCATCGAACAGACTTGCTTCCTCGCTTTCAGGATAGCCAACTTCTTGTTCCACAGCATGTTCGTTTGAGGAATCGGAAGTTCTTTGAATCTTCTTAAATAGTCGTTCTTTAAGTAAGGATTGGAGATTTGAAGTCGAGCCACCGTTCTCTAACTCATTCTCGGATGACCCACTTTTACCAGTACTTTTCCGTTTTAAAGAAAATATCTTTTGGGGTTGCTGTTTCGATGATACAAACATCTGGATGTCATCTGCCAGTGATTTGGACTTTGTCGAAGCACCAGAGGAATTTCTATTACTTTGGCCAGATTGATTATTTAACTTGTATGAATGTTCTTGTTCTATATCTGCTTCAGTAAATAACCTATCATGTAGCCTTTGGCGCACTCCAGATTTGTTTGACTTTCCAGTAGTTTCTGGAGGAAACCATAAATCGCCATTACTTTTCCTTAACTCATGCCAATGCAAATGCTGCCATGTGAAATCAGAAACTTTCTCTTGGAGTTCAACGGCCCAAACCATTTTCCATTCCTTCCCTTGTGTCCTGTGCGAGTGATTCATATTATGAGAACTGAACATATTCGAGGCTAACGGGATTACCTTCATTGTTAATGGCTTGGGGAATTCTCTATATTTTGCTCTTAATGTTCTATTTCTAATGGTTTGAACTGGATTATAAACAGCATTTACGGCCGAATATTGGTTTTGAGACATTTCACGTCTTTCTGAATATCTTTGAATAATCAAATACTGAACCCCAATCATCGCTTTAACTTTTTCGGCTCGATTTATTGTTGAAGTAGAAATTCTTCCAATTGGAGAATTGAAGCTATGTTGAATTGCCGCAAATACTCCTGTTGCAGGCTCATCTGTGTGGTAAGTTCCATCATTTGCGTTGGATGCATTCGTACTGACATTTCTCCGGACGACATGTTCATCGTTGTCGACAATATTGTAGTCGGATCTGAGTGCCTTTCTTGTATCGAGTAAAAGAGAAGCCATGTTGGAAACATTCTTAAAAATTTCTGCCAGATCCTTGGATTTATCTTTTTTGTCGGATGAAAATAAAGGTGTAGAACTTTCAGAATTGATACCATTAGGTAAAATGACTCCTTCTGCATCTACCACTTCCTCTTCTTCTTTTTTCTTGTGAATTGGTGATTCGATTATATCTCCTAATAATCCACCATCTCCAGTTGTTCCGGATTGAAAATCAGGTTGGTTACCATCATTCATGCCTAGCACTAGATCGGGCATGAAGTCTTCAATATGTGGTTGAACCAGAAGTCTCTTCGATTGCCTCTTCCGCTTGTGCCTCTTTCCTTCTGTAGTAACCACGAGTTTTGGCGGCTTGGGAGCTACATCTTCCTTTACTGTTGAAACAGATGATATTCTCAAAGGCGTCAAGGGAGAGCTGGCCAGCTTCTTATTAAGTATTTTTGGCAGCAGCACTTCCAGATCAGTCATTATTGTTTCCAATAGACACTTCTATTGTTGTTGTACTAATAGTCCGTGAGGATCAATTATGTAATGTAGACCAATAACAATAGTATAAGGAGATAGTATCATATTAGTTACATATAGCATATTTCTGATATGTTCCGATCTGCATATAATAAAGTTAGCCTTGAAATCGTCCAGGCCCAACCATGTCATGATGTAAGCAACTTCTCTTTACACACCTTTAATTATCCAGTAAACTTGCTTGTGAATATGTCGATTGAGTTTGTCACGTCCACCGCCGACTTTGAGTCCTATCTCAAGTCTAATAAATATGTCCTTGCAAACTTCACCGCGTCTTGGTGTGGTCCATGTCAAGCAATCAAACCAATTTTGGACCAATTCTATACAGATTCTAATGATAAGTACATCGGCATAGAAATGATCAAGATTGACATTGACTCTCAAAGGGAGTTGGCCACGAAGTACGAGATTACCAGTGTTCCTACTTTTCTTTGTTTTGAAGATAACAAGATTGTTGCTGAGGTAAAGGGTGCTAACATTCAAGAATTACTGAAACAGTTAGAATTGATGAGGGAAAAGGCAACCAAGGACAATGTTAAGAGAAAGGGTAACCCCAGTAGAGCTTCTATTGTTGAAGCCCAAAATCTGCCTTTGCTTAAGGATGTCGCCCAATACATTCCGAAAGGCTACGAAGTTCTTAACGACAATATCCATTTTGGTGAGTTTGAGTCCTTGAACATCCACACTCTTGCCAAGGACGACGGTTCCTCAGCTATCAAGGATGTTTTCAGTAAGACTTCCGCTCTGGCCACGATCTACACTGATGCCGACTCACAGGGTCTTCTCTACATTCCGTTCATGAATATCTCCAAGATTTACTCCATCTTGATCAAGCTCACTGACAAGGCTGCTATCGATATTGAATCATCTAAACTTGACGATGAAGAAATTGAAGTTGAAAGTCAACCACCAAATCTTATTAAAGTTTGGCCAAATTTACACACTATCTTATCATTTGATGATGCGTCCCTGGATGGAAATGCCCCACATGCTGAATCAATAAACAAATTCGGTGATGACGGCTGGTACGAAGTTAAATTAAAATTTGTTAGATTTCAAAATGTTCAATCTTTGAATATCTTTATTGAAGGTGATGATGAAGATTACCATACATTGATTGACAAGATTATTATTATTGGTATCAATGGTGACACAAAAGATCAAGGTAAAATTCAAAAATTAGATGACGAATAATTTATTTAACGTAAACAAAATTACTACCGGAAGGAATAGATAGTTAACCATCTATCTAAAGCGAAGCGCTGGGCTCTACTGCCCGCCCTACATACGTATCTAAATACTCAGCCATAATAATATATATAGCAAGTCATCATGTTGTAGTCTACCATGCGAAGGGTTTGTTGAGAGTCTTAATCTTCTAGAAGGTAAAAATTAAGATAAAGAGCTTAAGTCAAACCAAAACGGATCAAAGAAGCCTATCTGAATTAATGAATATGGTAATCACGGTGTGTTGTCGACGGTAATTGCATTTATGACCTTTGTTTTGATCTGTGTCGTAGAGATAAGAGATGATTTGGGGTAAATTTAGTTTATCCGGAATACATCCGACATGGCTGCAAGGAACATCCGAGCAGCAAATCAAGAGGATAAATGTTTCACTAAAGAGATAACTAATAGAGCCAAAGAAGTATGCAGACCGTACTAGCTATAGGTGGCCCAGATACCATTGACATGGCTTGTGTTAATGGATATCCTCATGATTAGACACCACCCAATATCCGGCCTTGTTCCGCTCGATCGGTTTAGCACAATGCAGACATGGTAAGTACCAGTTCCACCACTCGACGGGTAGTCAATCCAGTCAAACTTAGTAATGCAGAATATTTGAATATAGGTTAATCTTCCCCTGCAAACTTTTCAGGGATCCTTCTACCCGTGGAAGGTAATTGCATCAAGTTTGGCATATACTGCAATTAATAGGCACTCCTGTCGGAGATGAGAGAGATGAGAGAAGAAGGACCAAAGACAGAAGTGTTACACACAATTTTCCATCCCAACCAAACGGACAAGAAATAAATATGAAAGCCATAAAACTTTCGACATCACAGAGATAATTAAATGGAACTTTGGCCACTTTCGAGATGAAATTTCAGTGAGTCGACCCTATGTTGGAGTAACTATTTTAAATATATGTGTGGGAGCGGAAACCTACATATAACACCAATGTCGGTAACCACTAATTACCAATTAATAGTCTAATTCCAAGATAGATAGATATTTACTTCCAATTTATTGTTATAGATCTGCAAACATTACAATTGATCAGTACCCGTTATATCCGACATCGCTTCTGAGCTAATTTCTTTGACTTGAGAGCTATGTCGGTAATATGAAAAGGTCGCAAATTCCCTTCTTTTTTTTTTTTTTTTTTAGTTTTTTTTTTTTTTCACTCACACACTCACAGTGTCTGAGAGTCGCCACTTCCATAAATTTAAATTAGCTACGACAACGTCTTTGTCGGTTTTTCTCCTTTCTTTTCAAGCTAGCTATATATAATGATTGGGATAATATCAGTTAGAAATAATTCCAATGGCTTGGCCTTGAAGATTATCAGAAGTATATCTTCGAGAAGAAGTTTAACGTTGGCCACTCGTGCCGTTTCTGGTGGTGCTCAGCAGCATAGAAATGTCAACTTACCTTTGGTAATGTCGTTTATAAGATTAAATAGCACAGGTCTGAAGCCTGTGATAGTGAAGGACACGTCAAGCACTCCGGATAAGGATGGTAAGACCACTGAGCTTGCTAAGCAGGATGCCACCACTACTTCTCCAGCTTCCACCACTAGTACTACTACTACCACTACCACAGCTGCTTCTTCCACAGTTGTCGCCCCGAAGAAGTCACTCTGGGAAAAAGTTAAGCACGAAGTTAACCACTATTGGGATGGTACCAAGCTTCTTGGTTACGAAATTAAGGTATCCACTAAACTTTTATTCAAGTTGGCTGCCGGTTACGGTCTCTCAAGAAGAGAACACTCGCAGTTACAAAGAACTATTGGTGACGTTGCAAGATTAGTTCCATTCTCAATGTTCTTAATTATCCCATTCGCTGAGTTATTGTTACCAGTTGCCCTTAAGATCTTCCCAAACTTGTTACCATCAACCTACGAGTCAACCTCGGATAAGACCAAGAAGAAGGCTAAGCTTTTCCAAATGAGAAAGAATACCTCTGAATTGTTGAAAAAGACCATTGAAGAAGGTAAGGGTTTAAAATTATCTAAGAAGATCACTGAAGAAGAAAAGGAAGCTTTCGTTTCATTTTTCGACACTATCTCTAACGGTAAGAACCCAACTCGTGATCACTTAATTCGAGTAGCTAGACTTTTCAAGAATGATCAAGTCTTGGATAACTTGTCCAGACCTCAGTTAGTCGCCATGGCCAAATATATGTCGTTGAGACCATTCGGAACTGACTCTATCTTGAGATACCAAATCAGACACCGTCTTCTTACCATCATTAAGGACGATAAAGCTATTGACTACGAAGGGGTTGAAAGTTTGAGTATCCCAGAATTACAAATGGCATGTCTGCAAAGAGGTATTAAGACTACTGACGTCTCACCAGCTAGATTGAGAGATGATTTGACTACCTGGTTAGATTTAAGATTAAGACAAAAGATCCCATCAACCTTATTATTATTATCTTCAACCTACACATACGGTGAAGGAAGTCACAGTATTGAAAGTTACTATGATGCGTTATTGGCTGTCTTATCTTCCATTCCAGATGAAGTCTATAATGTTGCCAAGTTAGAATTAAGTGATGACTCCAAGTTGAAGTTGAATATCTTGAAGGAACAAGATGAATTGATTCATGAAGAAAACTTGAGAGAAAAGGATACTGTTAACCACATTAAGGATGAAATCAAATTAGATGAATACGAAGAAACTGCAAACGAAGGAATGAAAATTGAAGAAGATAAGAAGGATGAAAAATCTGAATCTAAATCTGAAAACGAAAAGGAACAAGAAAGGAAATAGATAAATGTTCCCACCCAAAAAACTCCATATAAAGCTCCTCACAATTAAACCATAACTACAAGGCATCATATGAAGATCTAGATATGTATATGATACTAAACCGATATATAATATGAGGGTTTTATAGTTATAATGTAAATAAAAATATACTAGAACCGTGAAAAGAATAAAAAATCTATATTATATGTAAGAAAGGAGCGTAAAGAAGAGTAACAGGAATAACTAATGTAGAAAGCAGTAACCTTTCCCCTATGGTACCACTACTTTTACGGAGCTTGTATGTCGTTCGTCAAACCCGTGGGTTCATATATTCTTTAAGGAGGTTAAAGACTGATGCAAACGTACTAATTATACAAAAAGATGCTTTTTGCGTAATTACAAGAAGCTACATTTATAATTGTTAATCGTTTAAATATATATTCGTTAGTGTTGTAAAATAATTACATATCTTTAATGGGGTAATGGTACAATTAGTGAGAGAAGGGAGGTAACTATTTACCGGTAGATCCAAATCCACCTTCACCTCTTTCAGTAGCAACTAATTGCTCCTGGGTAATTTGCTTAATTTCAGCTAAAACAATCTTTTCTAAGACTAATTGAGCAATTCTGTCACCCTTCTTGATTTCGAAATCCTTCTTACTGTGATTGAAAAGGGCAACCTTAACTTCACCTCTGTAATCAGCGTCAATAACACCAGCACCGGTAGAGATACCGTGCTTGACAGTTAAACCGGATCTTGGAGCAACTCTACCGTAGGTACCTTCTGGTACAATAACAGAGATGTCGGTAGCAATTAAACCTTGTCCTTGTCCTGGGACAATAGCATCTTCAGAAGCGTAAATGTCGTAACCTGCAGCTAAAGCGGAACCTCTAGTTGGTAAAGTAGCCTTGTCGGAACGCAAAAAAACTTGCAATTCCTGTTGTTCGATCTTTTGCTTTTTGGTGATTTGCTCAGTTGTCATTTTATTAGTAGTTATCTTGTTGTGGTTATTGAATGTCGGGAAGAAGTCTACTATAAGAAAAGAAGAAAAGTTTTTGGTGAGCCAAAAACGCGTCTTTGGTTTCTGGTGTGAGACGTGCCAGGAATCATCGCGCGAATATCATCGAGCCACACCAAATGGCTGCAAACCTACATTTTACTGCAGGTATTTCTGTCCCATTACTGGTTTTCATGTACTCTTAATAACTTGTCTTGTTAATGGCTGTAGGTATGTGTTAGATATATTCACATATGCTATAGCGCTGCATTTGCTTAATACGATATTCACAATGAGGTAACAACCGTAGATTCCAATCCAGTGCGGAAGATTGTACCGTCCCTACTTAATCGTCCCAGAAGCAGATCCAAAGCAAGTATGGAAGTCAGTTCGAGCGCCCCGTTCTTTAACTGTGAAAATTGGTCTCTGACTTCAGAAATTGGAATACCTTCTAATTGTTGTATCTGTCAAAAATATGACTTGATTTCCAACTTTCTTTCTCTTTCATATCTTCTCTCCAATTGTAATTCGAAGGAACATCTATAGCACCACCAACATCATAAATGTATCTCATTACAATCTCAACTTTTTGTCTGAGTATTGATTCCAGGTTTTCTCTTGAACCGCTTGTAAGTGATGGTTTATATTTATCCTTTTCCTCATCGCTCAAGGACTTCCATCTTTCAGCTGCCAGCTTTAAAAGCTTTGCGTAATCATCTCCTGAGAATTTCTTACCACTTTGCAATTCCAATGCGTACCTAAGAAATTGACTTGATCCTCTATATTCAACTCTATTTGTCAAGTGAAACTGGTTGTGCTTTTGGCACTTTTTCTCGTAAATACTTCTCTCCTGTTCTGATAACTTTTTGTTGAACAATTGGGATACGTATCTGTATGTGAATTTGGTCTTGTCTGAGGCAAAATGCTTGAGATCAATGTAAAATATGTTCAACGCAGATCTAGGATACCGAAGGAATGATTCCTTTATAAGCTGGTCGTAGTAGTCAAACTCAAATGAGTACCGTTTCTTCTTAGCTTTTGATCTCAATTTATTGGTTATTATTTCCCATGGGTAAAGACCCAGGTAGACAAATGGATTTATTGGAGGGTTGGATTGAAGCTTTAAGTGATTGACAACCTCAAACCCTTGCCATATCCTCATCCTCTCTTTAAAAGCTCTTTCTACGTACGCTGGATTGGAATATACATCTCTCTCTTTTTGATCCAACTCCTGCCAATACGTTTGCACGACTAAATCTGTAGTAACGTAGTTGTGTAGTTCTCTGAAGAGCGAGAAACCCGACACTCGTTCAGGAATACTACTGGCATACTTAGGCTCGAGTTTCACCGCTAAATCTCTGTACTTGGATTGCTCGTACAATGATAATTGAGTCCATGGTTTTCCAGCAGGTTGTTCTCTGTTATATAACTGTTCTGGCGATTTCGATTGGAAGACTTTAGCTTTTAAATTTTCAATTTCTCTGGCAATATCGGCAGTCGCTGGATAGCCGATTGTGTATGGCTCCTTTAAATAAAGATTGCTTAAGTAGTGACTAGCAAACCTACGGAATATTCTTGAACCCATTCATTCAATTACTTCAAATAAGATAATTACTTTTGGTGACATTTAGTTTTGTTTCATATTGCCCATGTACGCGCACTACCTAGAATTGTTTTGGCTGCAAATTTTTAGTTTTATAAATTCTTACTACTAACTTCTTCACTGGAAAGAGAACTAGAATGTTTGGGTGTCTTCCATTCCTTTTGGTTATAACAATCCAGGGAGTAAATATATATACACCACCTCTACGTAGCCCTACTATGGATATAAATTATTCCCTTTCATTGAGCTTTACTACTTTTTCATTCGTTTCTAAATAGTTCAATGTTTATAGAAAATGGATGTTTTCTTTATTAAGATTACGTCTTCTATATAAATGTAAAAGATTCCCATTGAAAAAGTTCAAATAGTTTAACCAGTAAAATTGAATCATTTTGATTTTTGACGTATTCCTCGTCGTTTTTGTAAGAATTATCACCAGGTAATCTTAACAAATTGTCTTCATCTTCAATTAATTTTCTACCTAAAGGCGACACCGTTGATTGGTAAAATATACTTTGAAATAAAACCAATTGAAGAAATAGTATTATAAAGTTTGTTAGTATTAACCCTGGCAACCCGAGAATTATAGTTCTCTTAAGGAAGCTTGTTTCCTCGGAAACATCACTTGGGGGCATTTCGCCTATGAATGAGATGAACCACCATACACCGTACTGAAATTTTTGTAGTTCGTCACTGACAGCAAAGGGCATTAGCCAGCATGTAACGAATATTATGTGATAAATGGAAACAATTATAAATTTCCAATATATGAATGCGCAGATTCGTTTAACCAGGAGATTAACATATGCCCTCTTAGCATTTTCTGAATCGCTACTGCTGTTATTTTCGGTTGATGGTTCTGGTGATCTGTTGGTGCCTGCTCTAGCTAAGTTGACATTTATAACTCTCATTCCACCACTATCTCTAACCCGTTGACTACTTCTCTCCGGCTCTGGCGAAGTTCGCCTCGACGACCTCCTCGAATTTCGCCGAGACCCTGACCTTCCTTGTGAGTCTGCAATCATTAATATAACTCCTATCACCCCTATTCGCGAATGGCTACCATGGCTATTTTGTAAATAAGAATCAATGCTTATCAACCGTTGGGCAACAATATGCATCACCACTGGGAACAACGCAGCGGAATAAGAAAACTTGATAAATTGATATCCAACAATGACATATACCAAAGAATCTAAGCACAGAATCAAATGTTTCTGATTCTGAATCTTTTCATTAACACCATGCTTATTGGAAAACCTTTTGTTATTTACCAACTGTAAAGCTTCATACGCATTGATTGGTGTATCGCCACCAACTGGTCCTAACACAGTCGACAACGGCACATCGTCTGAGGGAAAACTACCCGGCATTAACGAACCCATATATTCTACTAATTAAAAAGCTTGTCACGGATAAGCAATTGCTACTTCTTGTATACTTTATTTGCTAGTGTATTGTGAAGAACCATATGTCCCCGTATAATGCTTATATGCACGTTCGCCATCAAGCTAAAAAGTGATTCATACATACAGGAGAAGTCATCTTCATCTTGCCAGGCAGTAATGGCCTAACAGAACCTGGAGGAGTAAATTGTTTAATGGTAATAAGAAGCTTGGTGTCGTGGTAGATTGACCCTTTCAATTGTATTTTTATAAGAGAGTCAGTGGATCCATGTCCATGTCGATGACTCGTTGTAGATAAAGATGTATGTAAGACCTGATAAAAAGGAAGAGATAGTTTAGCTATACATATATCTCATTCTCTGTGATTCCAGAATTCTCTCTTCATAGACTACAAAAGGAACTACTAATTTTTTGTATTTGTTGCATTTGTTTATTTAAGAATAATGACTTTATATAAACAAATGAATGTGCTAGTATAATTATATATTTTAAAACATCACCACAGCTTGATTCGTTCTTTGATTTCTAATCTTCCTCCATTTTGATTCATCTTTTCTATTAAAAAAAAACTTGTTTAAGCGAAAAGAGTACCAATATCAGCAGGCATTTCTTCGATTTGAGTGGAGTAGAATTGTTCGATTTCTCTCATCATACCAACATCTTCGTCAGTAACGAAGTTGATGGCAACACCCTTTCTACCGAAACGACCACCTCTACCGATTCTGTGGATGTAGTTTTCCTTGTTAGATGGTAAATCGTAGTTAATAACTAAGGAAACTTGTTGAACATCAATACCTCTGGCTAATAAATCAGTAGAGATTAAGATTCTTGAAGAACCAGATCTGAATTCGTTCATGATGGTGTCTCTGTCGGCTTGTGGTAAGTCAGCGTGAATGGCAGAAACGGTAAAGTTTTCAGCCTTTAATCTGGTGGTTAAAAATTCAACCTTAGATCTAGTGTTACAGAAGATAACAGCTTGGGTAACAGAGATAGAATCGTATAAATCACAAAGACAGTCGAACTTGTAGTTTTCCTTTTCAACGTTAATGTAGAATTGCTTAATACCTTCTAAGGTTAATTCATCCTTCTTAACTAAGATTCTAACTGGGTTGTTCATGAACTTGGTGGTAACTTCTAAAACATCTTGTGGCATGGTAGCAGATAAAAGAACAACTTGGGTGGTTTCTGGTAATAATCTGAAAATGTTGTAGATTTGTTCCTTGAAACCAGATGAAAGCATTTCATCGGCTTCATCTAAGATGAACATCTTAACCTTGTCGGTCTTGAAAAATCTTCTTTCAATCATATCGTAGACTCTACCTGGAGTACCAACGACAACTTGAACACCGGATCTGAAAGCTTCAATATCGTCCTTCATGGAAGTACCACCAATGGAGGCGTGGACGGTAACGTTTAAGTATAAACCAATGTGGGTGATAACGTTTTGAATTTGTAAAGCTAATTCTCTGGTTGGGGCTAAGATCAAAGCTTGGGTAGACTTTTCGTTTTCATCAATTCTTTGTAAAGCAGAAATGGTGAAAGTAGCAGTCTTACCGGTACCGGATTGAGCTTGAGCTAAGACATCTCTACCTTCAGTGATTGGTAAGATAGCTCTTTGTTGAATGGCAGATGGAGATTCGTAACCGTAACCAAAGATACCTCTAACAATAGCTGGCTTTAAGTTTAAGTCATCGAAAGAGTAGACGACATTGTCGTAGTTGGTTTCAATCAAACCAGAGTCGATTTCAGTAATACCTTCAGACATATTTAATTTAATATATGTGTATATTTGTTTGTTAAGGGAGGCAAAAAAAGAAGATTCCCAAAAATGTCGTTTCCTTTAATCTTTACTATACTCCAAATCACCGCCAAAAAAAAATTTTCCTTAGTAAAAATTGTATGGTGCGCAAAACAGGGATCCCCCATCGCGACTTTGTCCGGGTAACTATCCGACATTTTGAAAAAAAAAATTATTCAATCGACCGACTTTGCCTGCACGTTGTTCCCAATATGCAACCTAAATGGTGTATATGCAGGTCATATGGAGCTAAAGGGCCTCCAACTGTATGATTTGCTCTTTTTTTGCAGCCATTTCCCACCATGAATTATTTGATTTAGGGTGCTTCGATGCTTCGCTGTTTACAGAGAAAGCTTTGAAGATTCTCATAGTAACTCTATTGAAAGCTAACGGGAAATCAAAATTGTTTATGTTGGAAAGTATGGTAGAGCACAATGTATTTAGTCTTTGTACGGCTGGTAAGATCATGGGGTTTTTTAATTTATTAATGCAATTATAATTATTTTATACCAAATTGGTACCTATTTAGTGGCTTTATATGATTCTGAAACTTTAATATTCTATATAATACTGTATTTGTTTTTTTGACTTTCAATTCTTGTAATTTTAATATTCATCAAATGATCTTTCAGGTGGAGTAGATTCTCTAAATTCCCATGGAAATATTTTACCAAAATTATCACTTGGAGCAATATAATTAGGTGTCTCGTCAAATTCATGTTCTCTTCTCCTTTCTTCTTCTTCATTGTTTGCCTCTATATTGGAAATTTCTTCTTCTTCCCTTTCATCTTCTAAAGTTTCTTGGACTTCTTGTTCTTCTTCTTTAAGAGTTAAATTTGAAACTGGTAACAAAAACTCCACACTCTCGTTGAATACTCTTTCTGGTGCAACAAATTCCCTCTTAAGATCTGTAACCGGGAGTGGTGGTGGTATCGGTTCTGCGTATTCTTCAATTTTGTGGTTAAAGTTGTATGGAGCGAATCCCTCTCTCACATGTTGAACTTCATGCTCCTCCTCTTCTGGTTTATCCCATGTATTTTGAAAATAGTTGATATTTTCTTCAAATCTTGATTTATGAACATTTGAAATTGGTGGTGCTTCACGGGTCGCATCCCATAAACTATCATCTGTTGGTGGAACACGCGACTCAATTGTTTGATAAGTTTTAGGATCACATAAATTTTGCGGATCTGAAACATTTGGTACAAATTTTTCTGTTGCTACTACCTCTGATAAATCTTCATTCTTTTCAGTTTCTGTAACTGTCTTTGGCGAAGACTCTGTCTCTAATCTTCCAGACCTACTTCCAAGCTCCTTTCCCTTTTGAAAGTAAAGGTTAACTAAATCTTCCTTGCTTAGATTACTGGAAGCTTTTTCCCAAAAGGCAACAGAAGCAATACTCTTCCCTGAATAGTATCCATTCCATAAATCCCACCACTTCTGGTGCACCGGTTGAATCTTGCCGGCAAACCATGGCTTATAAGGGCCAATAAAATGAACAAGCTTTATCTGATTCCCTCCTTTGAAATAGTTAGATGCGGTATTACCATACCTCGAAAGTGTATCTCTTGTAGAAGATTCAATCAGTGAATCACTCTCCAGAGAATTAAAATTGTTTAATGGACCAGCCGCCGAACCTTCATCTCCTTCGGTAAAATACTTGTACGCCGGTAAGTACTCATACTGTGCAGATGGTGTAACGTTATATAAAAATGGTAACTTTATCCAATTCGTCGATATTGAATCATTGGTACATTTTGCACCCAAAGGAATTTCGCTCATGCGGCTTTTATCTGATGGTGTGGATATCTCGCTAACAACACTGTTACCACTCT
Source organism: Dujonia santamariae (assembly GCA_030578175.1). Lineage (NCBI taxonomy): Eukaryota > Fungi > Ascomycota > Pichiomycetes > Serinales > Debaryomycetaceae > Dujonia > Dujonia santamariae. The sequence goes on from JANIVZ010000002.1 coordinate 271,556, forward strand.
CAGTTGAGTCATCCCCGGATAAAACATCCAATACCCAATTAGGTTGAGGATTAAAGTATTGGTTCAATAAACCTTGATCGGCACCATCGAACGATACCCCCGTATCCCCATTTTTCGATTTGATCACAAGTTCAACCAAATTATCATAATCAACCTTATTTGGCTGCAACACGAAGACCCCTGAGTTGAATATATCTGGGAACCCAGAATCAGGAACAGCAAGGATCTTGTTTCTGGGGAATTTTAATCTGAACAAGTCTAAAATAGTGTTTTGGGTATCCCATTCGGGCAAGGTGTCGGAATCGAGATACATCACCTTTTCGTATGGTAAATTCCATAGTGAGATCTTGGTAAAAGTACTTGCCAACTCTGGTCTTTCAAGATCGTTCTCGAGTTTGTCTACAAGAGTAGATGTTACCGTCTGCACCGGCACAAGAGTATCGTAAAGTTCTAAGAGCAATTCAGTTTGGTACTTCGAAAACTTCAGCTCATCAATTAAGACGGCCAATTCAATTGGAGAAGTCACTGATGGTTGCAGAAGAATCTTGCGAAGAGCGATTCCGAGAACCAAAGCTCCTGGAATGTACGATGGATCGTACAATAATGTTACAATTGCGTACATGCCAATGATACCGTAAAGGTAAAGGAAATCAAACAGAAAAGGAAACACGGGGGCGGAATGGGGAAAATTGGGGTGTTTAAATAATAAAGGGTCTGTGGGATTTGATGGGTCCTGCGGGGGTTGTGGGGCCGACATTTCTGGCACCACCCCACCCCACGGAAATATGTTTCAACCTTAAATAAGAGATGAGCATCGATGAGCATATCAATACATATATCCACTACTCCTATCACCTTCCCCTAGCTTTTCTTTGATATACCTTCAATGGACCCTCCAAGCAGAGTCATATAGTTATTTACTCTTGACTTAAGAGTTTTTTAAAAAGCGGCTTGTAAAATGTTGGTTAATTCAGAAGGACGAGACATTCATTTAGTAGCGATCTACATAACCCATCATACCCACTCCCCATTAATCCATCCCTACCTCGTATTACCCATTCTTCATCTGTATCCTTCCTAGCTCTACAACAATGGGTATTTATCACAGCTTTTCAAATCCCATTCCCTATGTAAGAATATTCCGGTAAAGCAGAGCAAGCCTAGACTTATGTCAAACATCCTATTCAATAGTACATTTTCGGCAAGAAGTCAAATCCATATCCTTTCATCCATGTATGTTTTGAAAAGAGTTAGAGTAAGGTCGAAAGTGTGAGCTCGACGCTATGGATAGATCTGGTAACAGGAGAGAATATATTACATATTAAAAGAAGACGCTCCGCTGGCGCCTATCCGGCGAGGACGATGGCATCGAGCTTTGTTCCTCTTCGAGGAATACTGTTACTTTCTCTGGGTATGGCTAGAGATACCGCTGGGGGAAGAGTTAGATTCGGTTTTCCTGCCCAAATAGGGCCCAATAGGGCCCAAGTGAAGAGGAGGTAATGACAATATGTTCACTTTGGTGCTCCTTCTACATCATATAATAATTATGAAGGCTTTCCAAGGTTGTTTGAGGTATTACATTAATTTGAATTAGAATTAATTTTTTTAATACGTTTTATAATGATTAGATATACACACTAAATTATATAGTAAATATTTCTAGAACTTGAGTCTAGGTTAGCTTAACGGGAGTAAGACCAGACGTTCTTTAATAAACCGTCTTGTTGAGCTAATCTGTTTAAAGAATCGTCAGCTTCACCTCTACCTCTGATGTAACCACATAAAGCGTAAGTGGTGTTGTCACCGGAGATGGCTCTACCTTCAGCATCGACGTTAGCGATGTTAATTTGAACGGAAGCATGGTCCTTGGCCTTAATGATTCTGTTGGTGGCAGAACATTTTCTTGGGACGTATAATTCGACCTAGAGGGTAATTGTTAGTATTATGCTTTATAGAGAAAAAGGTAGACTATTTTCTTTTTATGGATCGGTACAGTACATATTGAAGATGTAGTCATGGGGTCAGATCACACATTCTGTTAATCTACACAGTACTATCTGGCTGGAGAAACTGCTTGTCTCTTTCCTTGATCTGTTGACTCTCTTGACTTGTTGATGAAATGGCATGAAAGTCCCACGCTCTATCACTACGACTTCTGTAGGAGGACTGCCTTATGCAAGCTAAGGTCGGTGCAATCTTATATATACCCCTGGAAGACGGACGCCAGCTTAGCAGTCCTTCAAACTCATAATACCCCGAATAGTATACATGTCAAACCCTTAGATGCCCTTTGTTGTTCGCTGTCCCTCTATGTCGTCTGCTGTTTTTAAAGTCCTGAATTTTTTCGTCTTTTTTGCCCACTACTACATCTTCAATAATATACAACTTTTTCCACTACAGCAAAGGCTGTAAAATTGGTCCATCAGTTACAAACTGTTACTTACTAATTGACCTTTATCGTTTTCCATTTTGACGGTTGTGTTGTGATATACCAAAAGAGCTTTCTAACTTTCACTATGTTTAACTACTGTTATATCAAATTTTTCAATGTAGGTCTTCCGCGCAGTTCAGACTGTGAGAAAAAACTTCCTGCCTCCGACATTGCTTTTGTGTAATTTTTCTCACCTCAAGCACGATATGCGTTAGGGCTATAACCCTGATCACGTGAAACGTGTTGCAGAGAGACCTACACCCTAATGATTGCAAAAACATATGTATTCGGGGGGGTAGCACCCAGCTCCGTTGTGGCCGCTGTCCGGGGAGGACAAATGCGTTGAGCTTGTCTCCCTTCAGTCGGCAAACATCCTTGTGAGATTGGAGCCAGTCGAGCGTTTTGTATTTGAAGGCATGATCGTAATGTATATTTATCTTGAGGTATGACTCTCTGACTCACTGATTTTCAATAATATCATATTGATTAATCTTTATTCAGTTATAAAAGTTTATCTTAGTATTTCATTTATATTTAGTTTTGGTCAATTAATTGGTTTGCTCGTTCGGTTCGTTCATTTATCTATAAATAGCTATATATTTACTTATTTATTTATTTGTCTATTTATTGTTTTAAAGTTAAAACTGCAATACTTTCAACATGATGAGTTTGAGGGAAGAAATCAAAACCCTTAATACTTTCTATTAAATATTTATTACCATTAGTGGTTTTGTTGATAAACCAATCTAAGTCACGAGCTTGAGAGTGAACGTTACAACTAATGTATACAATTCTAGCTGGGTTGTATTCAGAAAGTTGGTTTAAGAAAACGTCATCACAACCCTTTCTAGGTGGATCAAGGATAACAGAAGTTCTATCAGCTGGAGTGTCAATTTCCCCAAAGATCTGTTCAGCTTTTCCATGAATGAATTTGGCATTTTCGATATTATTGTTCTTAGCGTTACGGTTGGCAAACTTTACTGAGTCGGCACTGACTTCAACACCGATAACCTTAGAAACTCCAGTAGAGCATGTAATAGAGAACAACCCAGAGCCACAGTAGGCATCGACAAGGTAGTTTGGTTCTTCTGGCTTTGAGTTGGGTATTTGTAAGTTGTTCTTGACGTAGTTGGTAACGGCAGGAAGGATCGAGTTATTGTTTTGGAAAAATTCACCAGCGGAAAACTCGAAAGTGTAGCCGTTAACATACTCTGTAACAATCTGTCTTGGGTCAGTTACACATGTCTTAACGAGGGTGGTTGTTGTGGCATCTTTGTCTTCTACGGTAACTTCAACCTTGGCTACTATACCAGTTTCTGGGTTGCTGGAAGCTGGTCTTTCCTCAGCCTCCTTCTTGTTGGTGTCTTCTCTAAGTAATATAGTTGCACCCTTTCTGTACTTCTTGTAGTCACGGTGGAATCTTTCTCTTTCGTTGGAAATACCCATGTTTATAATTTCGGTACCTATGGAACAGTCTTCGATATCAAGTACAGAGTAGTCACCACCTTCTGCTTCAGCCCTCCAGGTTGGTCTACCTTTGGCACCAAACCCTAACTTTGGTGCAGGGTAATCGCCAGTGGGTACCTTGTATGGCAAGTTGAAATGTGGAGTCAACTTGGTTCTGTAGTTATATTGTAATGGTGAAGGTTCTGTGGCACTGATGGCTGGTAATTCGCCGTTCCCGGTCAAAGTTGGAGCCAAGTGCTTGTAGGCATTCTCAATTGTTTCCCTCTTGAAAATCAACAGCTGATCGTAATCAACAGCTTGGAATTGACAACCAGAACACTTACCAAAATACTTACAGTTGATTTTTGAGTTATCCCTCAATTCTGAAGCTTCAACGATCTCAACTAAATCGGCTTCAACGTAGTTTGGATGCGACTTGAATACCTTAATGGTAACGAGATCACCTGGTAACCCAAATGGCACTATACAAATTTGTTTCTTAGCTTCGCTATGTGGATGTGGGATGATGGCTAAACCATCACCGCTTGAAGATAAAGCAATGATTTTAACGTTTTCTTCAACTCTGTGTGAGATTGCTTCGTGTTCCTTGTCGTTTAAGATAAGATGTAAATTGTTTGAGATATCTTCCTGGGTTAAATTATGTTCCAAGAGAATTTCATTGATTTGAAGTTGCAAAACACCAATTGGCGAGGTTGAATCTATTTCCTTAACCTTGTATTTTCTTCTTACAACCTTTGGTTTCTTAGTCTTTGGAACCGATGGTGCTGCTGGTGCTGCTGGGGTAGTTGCATCAGTTGCATCAGCTGCATCAACTTGAACTGCAGCTGGTGCAGCATCTGCAGCAACTTCAACGGTATTTTCACCGGCAGTTTGAGACACAACCTCCTCAGCTGATCTCTTCTTGTTTTCTACTTCAACTGGCATCTTCCTTGTGTTGAGCCAATGGTATCGGTCTATTTCTGCTTACCAAAACAATCGGTAATTTTTTTCTTTCCTCCTCTTACTATGTTGATACCATGATATCTCATCGCATAATTTTTTTCAGTTATCTTGGTCACGTGAAAACGGTTGCAAAAAGTAGAGGTATCACCTAGGGAAGAGGAGAAAAGAGAGATTGAAGGAAGAAGGATAAATGTTGAATTAAGATTTCTTATATAAAGAATCATATAATGTATTAATAGTGAAGGAATCTCTGTGGATCTTACAGAGAACATCAAGTTTTTGGTTAGTTTTTTAAAGGTAGGCAGTTTCCATAGAGTGGATTAAGCGAACCATTTCATATAAAAAAAAAATATAATACATAAAAAAGAAGTTATCAAGTCTACATCATTCGTTTTATTGAATATCTCTTTATTAGGTACTAAATTTAGTAGCCTTCACTCATTCTTTCTTGTCTTGAATATCTCTATACTAGATACTTAATTTGGTAAATTTCACTGCTTCGCCAAATACAATCACGGCAAATGTTGAAACTCCAGCGTAAACAAAAAGCCTTCCAACAATTTCAACATCATATCTTGGTCTAAACACTCCACTTACTTTATTCTCTGGTTCAGAAGTAGGTGGTTGAATGTTGTTAATTGTTTCCGTGGAAGGAAATGGAATCTTTTTGGATCTCTCTTCATCTTTCTTATTCTTTTCTCTTTCATAATCTATCATTTCATAGATATCAATGTCATCAGATGGACCAATTACATCTTTACTAGAACCTCCAATAATATCCTGTTCTTGTAAGTTCATGTTTGAAATACTTTGGCTTCTAATTTGTCTTGTTGTCTTTTTCAGGAACGCAGTTGCTTCGAAATTTCTTCTTGGTAAATAAACACCAACGATTTTATAAATTGGTGGTAATATTGTGAAAATTATTGGCTTCGAGATTGTCTTCCAAACTGCAACCAATATTACTCCAACCACGACTCTTAATAATGATTTACCTACGCCAAGAGTTTGAAAATCGTATGGAATAGCATAAGTTCCAACGGTCTTTGTGAGCCACCAATGACAAATGTCAATTCCAATCAAAACTCCAACAAAGGCAACAGAGTCGTCGAAACAGGGACAGTCGTCCACTGGCTCTGAATGAAAATGAATTAAAAGAATGTAGGCTGTCGAAACAATTACTGGCGTAGCCCATCCTAACTTTGTTAACACAATAGAATCAAAAGTGCTACCAAGGTAATATCTGAAGCAGAAGAGCACGTAGCCGATCAACGATCCGGTGATGCAGTCAATGAATCCGTGCATCCCGCAGTACAATCTGCCAAAGATCAACGAAATACAATAGAGTGCAAGGATGACGTATAATAAATAAAGCGTTATGCCACTGATTGACTGTGATTCTTGGAAATGTTTCCAAATAACAAATGTTACAGCAGTGGCATTGGCACTATGACTACTAGGAAAACCATATTCCTGAGCCGTGTATGACGACATTGTTATTCTGTGTAGCGGCGGTGATCTTGGTCTGGGCAAACACATATAGTCCTTCAAGCTCCCTGAGACGAAGATCCCTAGCCCCAACACTACAACCAAGTCTCTGCTTAGCTTCTCTCCTCCGAACCAAATGGGCAAGGGTAACATGAACACATAAAACGTGTGCGACCCCAAGTTTGCGGTCCAAGCAAAGTATGCGTCGAAGAATGGGTTCCTTAAAGTCGACTGAAGCGACAGCAAGATATTCGTCTCGCATCTGATCAATGGCAAGATGGCACTCCTTAGCTTATACCTGAACGGAGACAATTTATTCTTATAATGATCGTTTGGTCCATTGCCAGCATCTATGCTACAATCATGATCTTCCTTTTCATCACCACTCTTTAAGATTGTTGACCTCCTTCTGTTCAAGACAGACTCTTCCTGATTCTTTAGAGAAGATGAAGTTGAAGTTGACATTATTCACAAAATTTGAACTCGCTACACAAACTGTCAATTGCAGTAGTAGCTGAACACAGTATAGCAAAACAATTGATGAGAAATAAGATAGGAGAAACGTTAATATTAATATTGTTTTATATATAGCATTTTTCTTTCCCGAGCGTGCGATATCCATATACTAGAATTTTGATCTATGACATCTGCTACAATTATTCCAGACTTTATACAACCAAGGTGAAATAGAAACTACTCTCATCTTCCAATTGATACTTGTCGGATTAGGAAGCTTTGTTTTATCTTCTGTTGGTATTTCAGCCAAAGCGCCTTGTAATACAAAAAATTATGTTCTCTCTTAAAGTAACGCTCCGTTAGTGCCTATCCGGCGAGAACAACATCTATGAGCTAGTGTCCCTTCGGTCGTCCCTCCAGCGCTACCAGGAGTAGAGAGTAGTATTCCTCGAAGAGGAACTAGGCTCGATGCAATCGTCCTCGCCGGATAGGCGCCAGCGGAGCGTCCTTTTTAATATGTAGTTATTATTTATTTGTTGAGTTACTACTGCTCGGCTACAGCCAGTTTCTCCGGGAAAAACAACTCTGTTGATCTTGTCTCCCTTAGTCCATTCTTGTGGTCCTACTAAGAGTAAGAGTTGTATTTTTTGAAGTGATTAAAGCTCGATGGAATTATCCTCTTCCGAATAAACATCATTGAAATATCACATAAATTTCTAAAATAATTAGTGGTTTATATCTTGAGATCCAAATCTTAATATATTACTTTTTATTTGAATTTTGTTCTAAATTATATATATGCTAATGCTACGAATGGGGAACGGGTCGGTGGATGGTTCGGATGGTTGAGATTTCCTTGTTTGGGTATTTTCACAAAATAGTACACTTCTTCTTTTTCTTTACTTTGTCCTTTCTAGTAAATGCTAATTCTTCTTCATTGTATCTTGATTGTGGGGGTAAATTTGGAGAATTGTTATAATTATTATTCTGAGTTCCAAAATTACCATATGGGTTTGATTGATATGTATCTTCTTGCAATGGTTGGTCTAATAACAAAGCAGAATCATAAGATGCATTCTTAAAATGACCTCTCTTTTGCGATATTGAAGATTGGTTTCTTGAATGTCCGTAACTTCCAGATCCACCACCAAGATGCTTTGAAAGTCTCTTCTTTTGAGATTTTTCTAATTGTTCTTGGTGTTCTTTTGTTCTTTGAAACTGGTTAACTGCAAAGTTGAAAACAGTCTTAATGTTAAACATTTCCTTGGCCGAGCATTGGATGTACCCAATTGCATTAATTTCAGTTGCTAACTGAATTGGCAAGTCAGGGTCGATGTTCGATGGTAAATCTGCCTTAGTTCCTACTAAAACTATTGGGATCCCAGGGCAGAAATGTGAAACTTCTGGGAACCAAGTATCCTTCACATTCTGTAAGGATACCAAACTTTCCAACGAGAAGCAAACAAGTAGTACATCAACGTCTGGGTATGACAATGGTCTCAATCTGTCGTATTCTTCTTGCCCCGCTGTATCCCAGAGGGCTAACTCGATGAGTTTTCCACTAGGGGTTAAAACATTTGTCACGTAGTTTTCAAAAACCGTTGGAACGTATATCTCAGGGAACCTCCCCTGGACGTAGGCAACAAGCAAACACGTCTTACCGCAACCACCATCTCCCACAACAACAATCTTCATGTTGTAGTTTGAACTCTTCTTGAATGTTGACTGAATTGGGTAGTCTGGTATCACCGGGTCGTCGTTAATAATAATCTTCGGAGCATTAAATTTTTGGAAATATTCCTTTCTCTGCTTCTCCATAATGGACTGACGCTTGACATCCTCGTACGGGTTCGATGACGAGAATGCTTCCAGTTGGTCTGATCTTGGTGACCAGTTAAAGGACTGTCTATTTGACATATTTTTCGTTTGTTTACGTTGTGTGTCGGGGCAGTGTCGGTTACCGTCTTGCTCGATCCAATTGTATTTTTTTATTGGTATAGGTTTGTTTCCTATCAGGTTATCGTTCGTTTGAAGTTTGTCGAAGGCTTGTCGATGTCGTTCTGTCTCCACAAAGAGTAAATTTATAGATGTTTGACCTTGGTCTGAATTTCACGTCTAAAAAAAGTAACTTGGGAATTGGCAATCGACCGAGAAGCTTACACAAAATTAATTTGTAAATATTGAGCAATCGCTATGTGTGCGATAAGTATCCACATAAAACCAGCAATCAAGTGGTTCGGTCTTGATAAGGCAAGTAATATTAGAATTACCGCTTGTAAGTCCTCTGAAATCTATCTGTGACTTAGCTTCTTATTAATAATAAGGCGATGTACCCCGTAGATCTAAGTGGTGTTAGAAATTGGTATGGATCAACTTAGGTTCCGTTCCTGTGTGTATCAGATTGAGATAAAAAATAATATGTCGTTGACGCAAATCATAAAAGAGCCTCAGGAAAATAAAACATACATAATTGAATTTGATTCTAATTTTGATATTGATCTTTCTTAAGTTGAAACTAAGTTTCTGCTATTCTAAAGCATTCCACTTTATTACATTTATTATTTTTTTTTGTGATTGGAGTATCTTTGTTTGTTACTGTTTTGAATGTAGTGTATGGATGTTTACATATATATATTTGGCTGCAAATTGAATTATCTGGAATATTTAAAATTAATTTATTTAAAAATAAAAAATTGATTTTGAATACTCACAAGTACTTAATAAACTATGGTAATAGGAATCTTGGTTGATACTGTACTACCATTCAGGAAGTATAACCGGACTTGGATATAATAAAGTCTTGCAATTATGCAATTTTGGTGACTAGGAAGCATGTCATACGTGTCATATGTAGGTATCTTCCCGTTACTATTGTATGATTTACGTAAATGAGAGTTTGCGAAGTCAAGTGAAGTTTGCAAATCTTTCTGGAAAGTATTTGAAATATCTATAGATACTTCAAAATCTTTGGAATATAAATCGGTGCTCCTTGAAGACCACGGAATATTACTGGAATTTAATTTGCGTGAGTTGAAAATTGAAATTCCATTGATTTCTAAAACTGCCTTCTTCGTTCTTAATCCAATGATGGACTTCATATCTGACACCAACTGAGTGTCAACGGGCATTTCAATACCTTCAGGTAAGTTTCTAACTTGCTCATACAACTCATTATTTAACTTCTTGTAAGGTTCAATGATTAATGAGTTGAAGTCGGCGTTGGTTTCGTTATCGAAGATGTGTTCAAATTCAAACTCCATTGGGATTTGATCAGTATCTGACATAATTGTAAAAACTTCCAATGTAGCAGAAATGTCGACGACTTCAGGTATCTTGCTAGAAGTATTAGTAGTTGTTGCACTATATTCGAGATGTACAGGTACATGAATGTTCCAACTTTGTAAATCAGATTCAGTTGGTTCAGAAGTTCTGTATTCCTTAGGAGGGATACATTGCATTTTGTGTTCAATGGTTTGAACTGCCACTAGTAACAGTCCAGCTTCTCTAGAGTGGCTGCCAAAGGTTTTTTTGGTAATAGGTAAAATAGTACGATGAATAGTTGAGGAGTCGGCAATGGTTTCCTCTTTATAGGTTGGTGGAGTTTCCGGGGTTGGGTGGTATGCCACTTTTAAGTCTTCTTCACTATCTTCTGGGGTTAGTTGTCGTAACTGTTTACCCTTCTTGATATAGTGGTCTATTCTGGATCTTAAGTTATTTTGTAAAACTTTCATGTCCGATTTATGTAGTTGATATTCCGTCGGGTTAAGCATAAGGGATTGGGGAATTATGTGGACGTTGGTAGTTGAATCCTTTATAATGATGAATTCGTTGGCTTGGTAGTCCTGGCCAACACATTTTGCCAGAATAGAGTATTCGATAGAGGTGTTGATGAACGATAATGATCGATTTGCGTTATTTTTATTACTTTCCATTGATGGTGGTAGTTGTTTATGTCTAATCATTGATTCATCTTTGCAATAGCTGCCAAGTAAACAATCTGGTACTTTGAACGAGAAGAACCTCTTATACCTGACACCAGGGTAAATAATTCTTTCGTTGCTGAATAATAATCTTGTATCATCTAGCGAATCGTATTCAGTGGCTTGCTCAATTGAAGAGTAGTTGAAACTTGCTGAAAGATCAACTGATTGTAAGAAGTTTGTAACTTTTGCAGGTTTCACATTCTTTTTGGATGTAGAGGTAAATATGTTTTTTTGAACGAGTACATTCCCTTCAAATAGAACGTAAAATCTGCTGAAGTTGGTTATCACTTGACTTTCAATGACAACAAACCCATGAATAACATCGCCAGTGGTGAATGAATGTGAGTTTGGGTTAATGAAGCTCGGTGCAACACCCGGTCTGCCCTCTTTTGAAGTAAAGTGAATATCCATTGATATTGACCGACTATCTAAATGCCTTAGATTGGTGTGTGAATTCAAGATTCTTTCAGATGAAATAGCGCCTCTAGACTCAGCAACAAGGGATGAAGTATCACTTAGTTCATAAGCAACCGTCGAAGTATGTGATATCGAACTTCTAGCACTCGTGTCAATTGACCCAGTAAGATCTTCCACTGAAGAGAGCGAAGCTTCGCTTCCCAAGACAGAAGAAAAGTACGACGTCAGATTTGTATGATAGGAACTATATTGGTGATTGGTGGAAGAACCAATACTGTAATCAAAATCTAGTTCTATACCCTCGGAGCCAACATCTTTCGAGGGTGGACTGTACGTAGGTAATGCTTGTATGTTTTCAGGGGATAGAGTTAGAGATTTGGCAACAATTGCTTGGTACATGTGATATGATGGAAGAATTGTGTACAACAGAGGAGGCTGAAGTTGTAAATCAACTTGAGGGCTATGTACAACTTCAATCGATTCAATTGAAGTTTCAGAACCCGAGCCAGAATCACTGGAAGCAGCAGTCATTGCGTATTAATAAATAGTTATATAATAAAGTAGAGAAGCTCTCTCTTTGCAAAAGTTGCACCCGTCGGAGATTATGGCTCTTATTTAAATCTTATAACTATATTGTCATTGTCAGACTTTCGTAAAATTTTATCTATTATTTTTAAACTTTTAGTGACAGTAAGAGTGTTGCATTTGCCTTCGAAAGGTTGGAGAATATGTATTCTCAAAAAAGCACAACTCTACGGTAACCTTTAAAACCAGGAAAAAAGGTATATTGCTCAATTGAGTTAACGACTATAATACCTGAATCTTGGACATTTGTACCACTTCTCTTCATTCAATTGACTTGAATGTATAACTCCAATTGCTGTTGTTCTACCATATAACTTTGTTACTTGTCACCGCCGCGTGCGGCTTTTTCTACAAATTTTCACTTTCTCCTAATGGCAGCAGAAAAGCTTTACAAACATCGTAAGAGAATGAAAATTTGCCAGATGGCAAATTAGACTTAAAAATAGACATTCATAGATAGGGTGTTTATAGCAAATAGGAAGTAAATGAATTGAATCAATGTCCAAAATATTTCCTTAAAATGTCTGGCAAACCTCCCAATTTTCTGCAATTCCACATATCTTTCAGGATGGTATTTCAAATGGACAGAGAATTACCATTTGACCAGCTTTGTAATGCAACCACATGGCTAACTCTCTTTATGGCTAACACTCTTTAACTTCCAGAGCCAAAAATTTGATTGATGACTCATCCAGTTTGCCATCGAGTGAATGTACTGATGCCTCTATCATGCTCGGAATTTGAGTGTTCACATTTTCGGGTTTAAGAGTGCACCCGAAAAATCTATTACTATATGGCTTTTTTCCATAGACATGAATAAAATAGTACAGTACATTGATACATTGACAAAGATCGTAGTCTTGCAAATATTATGATTTCATCTAATAGAGAACGCAAATTTGATGGCATGAATGTGGATCTAGCGGAGAATATTCGTACTTAATGTAAACGTTACTAAGTCACTTTCTGACTATATCCCAAATTCGGGAAACTTTTATTCTTTTATTCTTTGACGTTACAAATGAAGAAAAGTCCGACGATGTTCACTAATGCCACGTGAGTCCACTATCGTGTGCTTGAGTAAAAACTTTTCTGTCAAATGACTACTTTAGTTTGCCTAAACTTCGATGCGATTTTTATACCCAAGTTTCAAGTCCCATGTTGGCCAGAACCAAGCAATCAGAGTGAGAGAGATAGCGGCCTATTGAGCTCAAAAGAGTGACAATTGGCGTACTTCTCTCTACACCGCATGGCATTGCAAAAATAATGGTGTCTGTAACAAACTTTTCTTGCAGCCAATCTTGCATAATTTTACATAACTCTTCTTAGTTATTAATTTTTATAAGTGGTTATTACACCTACCTTATCGACCTAGCAGCATCTCTGATTTCTTTATTTTAATTTTTCTAGTAACTACTGGACGAATGATCTCAAAAAAAAAAGGACACTCACTGATGTTATCACCTTTGTGGCCAGAGATGAGGAACAGCTTACACCTAATTAGTAACTTTAAACTGCATCAATTTGAGAAGGATAATGTGATATGACCCTACTTCTTTTGATCGCGAATCTAGCCCCAGTAGAAATTGGAAAAGACCCAAAAGGGAAGCAAATCTCGATATAACCTACCTTGCTCGATGGTAACACCAGTCCACCTACAGGTGCATAGTAGTGGTCACATTACAAAACAAACTACGAGATACGGCTGTACTCTGGCGGACCTTGTCGGGATGGAGTAAGAAGAGTGTCGTCTTGTTATAAGTGATTTTCACCCATTTTTATACCACTTCACTAGGACGGTAGTAGAATCAAACAAAATTTGTTCAGTGAAAAGTTAACCGCTATTGTATTCAATTTTGAAGTGAGAAGAACTTTTGTCAAAGGTAGCATGAAATCAAAGTAACTTCTACATTTCAACGGGTGAAAACGGTCATTATAAGGTTATGATGTGCTTACTCATGTATGCAATATCAATGATGAGATCGAATGATGCAAGGTTGCAACGGTTTTCTGGCTGCAAAATGTAACACTGCACGGCGGCATCGGAAAGAAAATTTTCTTTCTTTTTTCGATATGCATGCACGTCAAAAAAGAAAAAACCGTTGAGATCGGCATTGGTTCATCAGAAGTTTGAGAATTAGACGACGGTAATTAAAAAAAGGATCATGAAACAAATATGGCCGGAGACGAAGTGGGGAAGAGGGGTACCAGATCGTCTGCATAGACGAGCAGATCGTATCAATAATGATTCAGATGTGTTTTATTATCAGTTATAAGTTAAGTTGGGTTAGAATTAAAAGATGTGCCCAAGCAATTTTTTTTTTTAGTTACATCACATTATGCATGTCAACCAAAATGGACGAGAAAAATTGGATGAAAAGCCTACCCAAAAAGATGAAACTATTGCCGGAGACATATCACTTTGTGATCATATCAAAAAAATAATTAACATCTAGCTAGCGGTTGTAACCAGTTGCAACTTTTTTATGTCAGAAAGATCGTCTAGAACATTATTTAAAAGGACTCGCAGATGTAATAACCGGACATGAACGAAAAAGAGAGTATAGTCAAAAAAATCTTTTGAAAAAGAAATTTAATAGAAAATAATAATATCAAGAATCAGAAGGAATAGAGATGAGATGAGATGAGCCTTGTCATTATCCAGCATTGTTTATCGTGATTTGTTATGATCCGTTAGCGTGTCTAACTTGGCAGCCTTGCTGGTTATTACCTCCCTCCTACTTGGCTATTAGCTGGTGGCTACGCCCTTTTTGATTTTCCGCATCCTTGCTTTTTCGTGTACTTACCATTCTAAGGCTATCAAAATATTTGCGCGATTCGTGTTTAGTAAAATGCCCAATTCGGATGAATTGTGATTGTTTTGGTAATAAGCGAGAAGTATATTCCGAGGTAGCATATACTGCTACCAATATATTAGTACCTTTGATCAAGGAGATAGTCTAGAATCGCTATTCAACAAGAAGGTTAGATAGAGCTGTTTGCTCCTCTGGTTACTCTTCTATGGCCTATTAAGTGGAAACCAGATTTTGTCCCCTATTGAGTTAAAATCCTTGCTACAAGCGCCTCGTCTCGAGGGCCAATGGATGCGTCTACCACCAATTAAATTCTTAATTCACGTGACTTTATCTAGCAAATCCTCATCAATTCCGACCCATATTAACTTGTCTCGGCAGTATTTGAATGCTTGCTTGACCAAAAGAGATATAAAACCACCCGAAAAAAAAAATAAAAAAAAAAAAATAAAAAAAATAAATAAAAAAAAAATATAAAAAAAAAATTAAAAAAATAATAATACTCGTCTGTAGGCACCTGCGGTCAGGCTGGTTCCACCCAGGAATTATTTTTTCCAAATTCATTTAACAATAAATCCCTATCCTCTGAATTTTTTTACAGGTTGTCTTTTTTTCTGATTCTTCTTCTTCTTCTTCTTCTTCTTCTTCTTTAACTGAAAGTCGTTCCTTAAACTCACCCTATACATTCCTTAAACCCAAGGTTTTGATTAAGTCCGTTTCGTTTCATTTCATCAATCATTCATTTACATTTACATTTTAATTTAATTTGTTGAAACGTATCTTTTGAACTCATAACAAAACAACATCACACACACACACATACCAAAAACACCAATAATAACAATTCCATAAACATTTATATAATGAAGTTATTTCACGCTACCGTATTTGCTTCTATTGCAACATCAGTATTTGCTGGCTGTTCCCAAATTGCTGGAAACTATTATTGTTCACAAACTAGTAAGATTATTTATGAAGGTATTGGTTTCTCTGGTACTTACCAAGATGTTACCAATATGGATGAGACCACTGGTCAATGTACTCAACAATCTTATAGTTTCTCCGGTAATATGAGTCCTCTTGATGAGGAATTATCTGTTCATTTCAGAGGTCCAATTAAATTATTACAATTCGGTGTTTACTACCCATCTTCTTCTAACTCAAAGAGAGATGATGAAGTAGTTGAAAAGAGAGATGAAGATTGTGTTCAACATGCTCATCATGTTCACAAGAGAGCTACCGCTATTGAAATTGAAACTCAAACTATTTTTGTTAACGGTGCTGGTCAAACCGTTACCGGTGCTGCTCCAGGTGCCGCTCCAACTTCCCCTACTTCTCCAGTTGGCTCTACTTCAGCTGCTTCCGCCCCAGCTGCTTCCGCTCCAGCTGCATCCGCTCCAGCTTCTGCTGTTGCTTCTTCTCCATCAGCTGAATCATCATCTGCTGCATCTGCCTCATCAAGCTCTCCATCTCCATCCGGTGGTGCTTACCAAAGAAGCTCTTACTTCACCCCAGGTTCAGCTGATAACTGTGTCTTTATGAACTACTTTGGTGGTTCTGGTTCCGGTACTTGGTCTTCTGCTTTTGGTAACTCTTTATCATTTGCCAACTCCGATGCTACCGGTGGTTCTTCTACTCCACAAGCTCTTGGTGATGTTACCGTTGCCTCTAACAATGAATACGTTATTTTCTCCGGTTCTGAATGTTCTGGTTCAGACTGTGGATACTACAGAGATGGTACCCCAGCTTACCACGGTTTTGGTGGTGCTGCTAAGATTTTCGTCTTTGAATTTGAAATGCCAACTGGTTCTTCTTCATACAACGATGATATGCCAGCTGTTTGGTTATTAAATGCTAAGATTCCAAGAACTTTACAATATGGTAACGCTGACTGTTCATGTTGGGCTACCGGTTGTGGTGAATTAGATTTATTTGAAGTCTTATCTCCAGGTTCTTCATACATGGTTTCTCACTTACACGATGGTCAAGGTGCCTCCGGTAACAACGGTGGTGGTGGATCCGCTGATTACTTTGAAAGACCAACTTCTGGTTCATTCAAGGCTGCCGTTGTTTTCACCGGTTCAGATATTCACATCTTAGAAGTTACTGAAGATTTTGGTGAATCCTTATCACAATCAACTGTTGATGGTTGGATTGCTCAATCAGGTTCCATTGCTACTATTGGATATTAAGTAGTTAACAAGAAAAAAAAAGCATAAAATGGAAAAAAAAAAGACATATATATATAGCTTTAGTTTAGTTTGATTTAATTTGATTTTTTTAAAAAATTTAACCAAAATATACTTGTAGAGAGATGCTGGAATTTGAGTGTACTTTCACGAATGGAGATTACTCGTATGGGATTTCAACGACTTTTGACTATTGTCATGATGGACTACTGAAGGAAAGAGGTACTTGCTGTAACATTTCTCTGTGATCTTGCTTGAAACAATTATGACAGTGCTTTTATCTTGGTATTAGCAGCTGTGCTGCTTCTTGATGTATGGTTGTTGCACACCAATATTGAGTTTCGATCTCACGTTTTGATATAAACTAATTTTTCGGATATCTTATCTTATCTTTTCTTATCTTTCTTAAGTATGTCGTTTATTGGTGTTGACATTGGTACTGCTTCTGTTAGAGCTTACTTGGTTACTGAGGGCTCCACTTTTACAGATGTAATAGATATTGCTAGGAAATCTCACCCGAAGTTTTCCAACTACATCACTCAATCGTCGGCTGAAGTTTTGGGAGCCGTCAAGAATACGATTCGTAATGTCATAAACAAGTCAGGCTGTTATAAGGTAGAGGGAGTCTCGATTGCTGCAACTTGTTCGATGGTTGCTTTTGAGAAGTGTGAAGATGGGGAGCTATTGCCATTTCCCTGTGACTATGACAAGGCTCAGCCAGATCAGAATATTATCTTGTGGATGGATTCTAGATCTCAACAGGAGGCAGAATATATTAACAAGCAGAATTTTCAAGAAGAACTTGATAAAGTAGGTGGCAACTTCATTCCAGAAATGGGGTTACCCAAATTAAAATGGCTCAGCAATCACAAGGGAGTTGAGAGATTGGTTGTGTATGAATTACATGATTACGTTACCTCCACGCTTTTACAAAGTCCTTTTGAGATTGGAGTTCTTCCCTTTTCTAGGGGGGCCCTTGATGGGTCTTTCAAAGGGATTGATCCTCGAGTTTTGAAGCGCATTGGAATAAAGGGTGTAGAGATATGTGCAAGTGAACCTGGGGGTAGCTTGTATCCGCTTGGGACACCAATTGGGCTGCTGGTTGAAGGTGGAGTTGTTTCAGTTGGCTGTATAGATTGTTATGCTGGTTGGATTGCTACGATATCCCTAACGCCACCTGCACCCATTTACATGATTGCAGGTACATCAACGTGCTTTTTGCTCCCGACTGAACAAGGAGACATTAGCTCTATTGGTGGTGTATGGGGCTCCTTTAATCTCTTACCGATTAAATCACAAAGAGTTTACGGAAGTGGTCAGCCTGCGACGGGTAGATTATATGAAACATTGTTTGAAGAGTATCAGGAAGTGATACCAGTGGGTGTTGGGAATGTATTTGATTGGCTAGAGCTGGAGACTTCGAAATTGGAAGAAGAATTCAACTCCTCGATTCATTCTTTAATCAAGTACTATTTTTACTACGGTGATCTCTTTGGTAACAGGTGCCCGTACAACGATCCAGAAATGTCATGCATGATGATTGACGGATGTAACAGCTCCCCTGGTCTTCCTTCGATCTGGACAAGAACCGAAGTAAGTTTAGTTATTAGATTCAATTTAATACGAGAATTCTTATGCTTTCAGACGATGGAAATTATTGAAAGCTTCCCATCTGGCCTTATTGAGAGTATTGTCGTAAGTGGGTCACAGCTGCAAAACCTTAAATTTTTAGAACAGTTGATAATGGTTACAGGAAAACGAGTCTTTGTATCTATTTCTGAAAACAGCCAAGTTGATGTTGCTAGAGGTTCAGCAATGTTGGCAGAAATTGGGTCCAAAATAAGCAAAAATGAAAATGGAGAAATACAAGAAGTATATGACAGGGTAATCAAGGATCGTAATCCAGAGTTGAAGGAGATTATAATACAGAAGTTAAATGTAAATGATTCAAAGATACTTGAAAAGAAAAGAAAGTTGGTAAAAGAAATGGCTACAATTCAAAGAAAGTTTAGAACTGAAATGAATTCAGATATTACCACCAACACCAGAGAGAGAAAGAGAGGAGTAGAAGAAGGATGTCACACATAGCTTTAATGTACGCATATATGCTTATTTCTCAAATAATCTATATGATCATCTAAAACTCACCGGGATGATCGTCCTCACCTAATAAGGCACCCATATAATGTTTTTCGTTCTGATTTGGAATAATCTGTCTAGATGTTACCGCTCCGCTGGGGCCCCTGTCCGGGGAGGACGATTGCATCGAGCTATGTTCCCCTTCGGGGAATACTAATTACTTCTAATAGAGCTATAGAACGACCGAAGGGAGCCAAGCTCAATGTAATCGTTCCCCCCGGATAGGGGACCTAGCGGAGCGGTAACAAGACTTTAGTGTTAATTATTTCATCGTAAGACGCTCCGCTGGCGCCTCTCCGGCGAGGACGATTGCATCGAGCTTTGTTCCCCTTCGGGGAATTCTTCTGACTACCAGCAGGGTTAGAAGAATGATGGAAAGGGATACAAGCAAAGTGCAGTGCAGTGCAGTATAGTAGTCCTTGGTTAATAAGCACCAGTAGGGTAACTTACATTAGGAATTAGTATTTGCTTAGGTGGCACACACCCCTCCACCAGGACCCTATACCCTATCCAAAAGATGACACCTACACCTGTTTAGATTAGGCATGTTAGGCAACATACTAGCCCTTTTGGAAAAGTACATCAACTTCCCAAGATTAGAGAAATATAAGCCTTATGGAAAAAGAGAAGAAATATAGATGCAGTGATGACAGAGATCATACTATATAAATATATATAGGTATATAGGTATATGACTTAAGGTGATACATAAAAATATATATTTTATTAAGAGAATAGGTGGCTCGAAAGATATTTTGTATGGGGTAAAAAATAATCAAGTACCCCAAGCATTAGTAAGACCTCGTGGAAAGCCAACTATCACCTAATAGAGAGATAGAGCTGTAGAAAGCACTTAGAAGAAGCGGAGGAGATGGTGGAAGAGGAGGGGTGGAAATGTTCGCCGGTCATCTCTCCGTGATAAGGAGGAGGAACGCCTGAGGAAGAAAGTGATGGGCGTATGTGCGGTAACGGCTTAACTCTCTCCAGATTTTATATGTCTCAAAACTTGGTGGTGGTGGGGAAGGACACAACAAATAAAACCCACAGAAAAAAAAAATTAACGGACTCTTACAAACCAAAGACGTCTTACCAAACGTACGCCTAGCTTATAGAGAAGTGACAGAGCTCACGGATATAGAGATCTTACCCTCACCCTCACCCCAACACATACAGTCAGACAAGAGTCAGAGGTAGCAGTCAGACACGCGCAGATAGATATATGTCAAATAGGCTCCCTTCTCCAACAGATCCAGCGGGATCTGTTAGTGGGTCAGCGAAGCTTAGGCAGAGCCATCGAGCCTGCGATGCTTGTTCCATAAGGAAAGTTAAATGTGGACCAGTCAAGCCTTGCTTCCACTGTGTGTCGAACAACTTACAGTGCACTCAGTTACGACAGAAGAAGAAGAGTGGACCCAAGAACCTACACAAGAAAACGTTGGAAAGTATTAATGGGTTGATCGAAAATTCAGTTTCGGCCTCAGTGCCCGTGTCGGCGCTGACATCGCTTGCAGGTTCGATATCAAACACGAGTGTGTTGGATACGTCTCCACCACCGCATCCACCACGTCTTTTCCCACTCAGTACCCACCAGCCACCACCGTCGATGTCCGCCGGGGCCGTTATTCCGGGAACAACCATGAATAATGACGTGGTTGAGATCCTTTTGTTGATCAGGAAGTACCATATTGTCACTGAGATTGTCGAGTCGCTTACGGTCCTGACTCTAATGAGGAGAGTTGAAGAGTACATCGCTGTTGTCAGCGACACCGCCGACATGATCGCCTCATCTCCAACCGGAACGGGTACAACTGCTAGTCAGCTTCCGATGAACCACCTTTCGAAGCTCATAGTTGCGTACACGCTATGCATCCTAACACTAGAAACAGTTCTCAATATGGTTGAGTTGAGCAATACCCAATTTGCTACATCTAAGCCTATTGATCAGTTCAAGTATCTCCAAACCGACTTATTACAAAAAATAAACGAATATGCATTAGTTATTGAAACAGAAATCAGACTTTCAATAAGTCCGATCGATCAAGAAATTTTTTATAACCATTCATTGGTATTTTTACATCTTTATAACTATTGTCAGGTTTGCGTCGAGAGGCTTCCAGCCCACAAAAAGATCAATAAGTTCTTACATCTTCGACAAGCAATAAACTACTACTTGTTACTCGACGAAACCGATACCAATAGCTCGATTCTGTTGCAACAAAGTTATGAAGTATACGAAATCTTATTCATCATCGAGAGACTTAACTTCTTCCTCTTGGATAAGAACTGCATTATGAACAATAATGTAGTTATGTTACTTGACGATAGAGATTTTGGGCTTGGTATAAACCACAAGAAATCACTCGATGGTAAAAATCAATTATTTGGATTATTTAAGACAACTTTGGAGAACAGACAATATTTACCAATGTTTAAGTTATTTAACAATTTCCTGCTTCTTAGGCATGGAGAAGGTGATCGATCTGAAGAATTTCAACTTGAAGAATTTTTGAGAGTATGTCAAATATCAAATATTAACCTTGAGCAATTAAATCAATTAATCGTTCAAATAAACAATGCCGAATCTCAATCGGAATCAGTTTATTCATCATTTATGTTGATTTTCACAATCTTAATTATTTTTAAGATTGATATGGCCAGAACTATAATTTCAGAAAGAAGAGTAACTGTCAACCAAGTGTACCTTTGTGAATTAATAAGCAAATTAAATTTTATCTTAAATGGTACGGATCTCTGTATATTAAAGATCAAATGTCATAATTATCAATTGATTCCTCAATTACTTACAATGTTAAAACTAGGAATTGAAAGTCTTCAAAATTCTAAGAATCAGCATAATTATATGATGATCAATGGAGGAGGAGAATACCTTTTAAAATCAATCCTTGAAGTTCAACAATTTCGTAATCAATTAGTTGACTTTCTGCATATATTATTGGATTTGTCGCCTAAGGGGTATAATTTAGATCAACATATTGAAGGTAGTGTAATATTAAGTGAATGGTTTGGACAAATTGGAATGTCATATAACAATCATATTAATAGTATCAACAATACGAACAACGTTAACAATAATAATAATTTTATCAAACAAGAAGACGATGAATATTTAACGATGATATCAGAAACTGGATTTAGACCACAGGATAATTCAAATAATTTATTGCCAATTGAAAATAATAATTCCCAGCCATTCATGTATAAAAGTCAAATAACACAAAATCCGCTGCTTTCAAATGCACTGTTATCTAATAATCTGATACTGCCAGAAACTCATGATGAAATGAAACTAGATGGTCATATCAATAATACTTATAACACTCATGCCAATAGTAACATCACTTCTACTAATACCACAGCAGCGGCTTCAAACAGTACAATTTATCTTTCAGAGAGTAGCAAGAACTTATTGAATACCTTCTATGACGGTAGGACAGGTGAAGATTTTGAGGCTACCAAACCAAAGAAGAACGGAGAAGATAATAGTTTAAGTGATTTATTTCTGTATTATGCAGCAGCAGGTGCATGATTCATGAACACGGAGAATAAACTAACCTCAAATATTACCAAGGCAAAAAATACTCCTTTTTCAACCATATATATTAGGAAGTTCATATGATTCTAAAATAATAAAGAAAAAATAAAAAAAAACTGCAATACTTTACAATTTTGACCCACCAATATAAAAGAAAGGTAATTAATTCAACCATTATCATTCCTGAAGTTTAATTAATATTCATTCATTTTTGAAATACTTATCACTCCCTCATTAAAACATCATAAAACATTTCAGTGAAGAAAAGAAGAAACTCAAATCTTACGGAAAAACTGCCATTAGAATTGAGGGTTTGATAATGTTTGATTTTGGTTACCTCTCCGCTAGGACCCCTATTCGGAGAGTATGATTGCATCAAGCTTGTCTCCCTTTGGGAGAATAAATATATTAAAATCACGACCGAAGGGAGCTGAGCTCAACTCAGTTGTCCTCGCCGGATAGGCGCCAGCGTAGCGTTATGCGTTACGTTTATGATTAAAAAAATAATCTAGATTTTGGTGTTAGCCTTATACCTGTACAATAGCACCGAATCAAAAACAGTGGAGGATGATTAGATTGGAATTTTGACCTCTTTGGGTAAAATTTGCAACCAATAAAGTAAGAAAGAAAAGAGAGTGAGAACATTAAATTCAATAGAGAAAATAATATTAATAATAATAATAATAATAATAATAATAGATATATGAAAGAGAAGGAGACAGAGATGAAGAGACAAAGTTAAAGAGATATGAATTAAATAAATTAAGTAGTTCAGGAAACATGTAATATAATAATAATAATAATATAATGATAATTAAATGTAAGAGGGAGAGAGATTTTATTGTGAGATAGAGATGGATAGACTTTAACTTTATGGAAGAAGAGGAAGAGGAGGGGAGGAAGAGATGATCATGGGAGCTTTGTGTAAGGAATAGGCTCTATTATTGATGTGTCTCATATTTAGCGAAAAGGGGGTCGTGTAGGCGAAACAAAAATAAGCTACAGGCACCACTAAAAATTGATAGCCCGAAGAGAAGGAACCAAAATGGAAAGGGAAAAAAAAGAGAGATGGAAAAAGAATGAAGGTTGATGAAATGAATGAAGTAAGGAGGTATGGATGTAGTGAAAGGATATTAAATAAATAAAAAAAAGGATGAAGGATAATGGTTCTTAGTGTGGTAGTAGTACTAGTAGTAGTTTTTGTAGGTTTAGGTGATTCCTCTATATAAGCAATAAAAAAAATAGTGAGGGATTCTGTGAGGGTCGACAACAAAACTCCCGTGAACGAAAAGCTCCTGTTAATTGGAATTTGTAAATTGTAAGTACTAAAAGCAAAGTGAAGGTAAATCGCGAACCTCTTTACAGCGGGCAAGAGACACAAACGTAGCAAACAGCAAGCTAAAGGAAGAAGAAAGAGGAAAGAAGAGTCATTACGATATTTCTAGTGTCCCCGTCTTAATTACGATCCCCCATCAGCACGGCACAGCAAAGCAAAGCAACGCAACATACACACAACCAGAAAGACAGCAACAAATAGACAAACAGCATTCGCACACATAACTCTACTATGGATTTAGATACAGATGTTCCCATGGAAGACGTTGGAGAAGAACAACATTTGAGCCAGTCGTTTGACTCGCCGGCTGGAACTGCTGGGGCAACCACAGGTACTACTGGAGGGGCAAGCAGCAAACCACAATTGAACACTTCATCAATTGGTCAATTGGACGGCTGGATTGAAAAATTATCCAAGTGTGAACCATTAAGTGAGGAAGACGTGAAGAGTTTATGTGATATGGCTATTGATGTATTACAGTTTGAAGAGAATGTACAACCAGTTCAAGTCCCAGTTACCATATGTGGTGACGTTCACGGTCAATTCCACGATTTGATGGAATTATTCAAAATTGGTGGACCATGTCCTGATACAAATTACTTGTTTATGGGAGATTATGTTGATAGAGGTTATTATTCAGTGGAAACCGTATCATACTTGGTATGTATGAAGGTTAGATTCCCCAACAGAATTACTATATTGAGAGGTAATCACGAATCAAGACAAATCACTCAAGTTTACGGGTTCTACGATGAATGTTTGAGAAAATACGGTTCTGCCACTGTGTGGAAGCTTTTCACTGACTTGTTTGACTACTTCCCAATCACAGCATTGGTTGATAACAAGGTATTCTGTTTACACGGTGGTCTTTCTCCAATGATTGAAACTATCGATCAAGTCAGAGAATTAAATAGAATTCAAGAAGTACCTCACGAAGGTCCAATGTGTGACTTATTATGGTCCGATCCAGATGATAGAGGTGGATGGGGGATTTCTCCAAGAGGTGCAGGTTTCACTTTTGGTCAAGATATCTCCGAACAATTTAATCATACCAATGATTTACTGTTAATTGCAAGAGCCCATCAATTGGTCATGGAAGGTTACCTGTGGTCACATCAAGAATCAGTTGTCACAATTTTCTCAGCTCCTAATTATTGTTATAGATGTGGTAATCAAGCTGCCATAATGGAAGTTGATGAACAACACAACAGGCAATTTTTACAATATGATCCATCAGTTAGACCTGGTGAACCAACTGTTACAAGAAAGACTCCAGATTATTTCTTATAATTGTGTCTTGTATCATATCAATTACGAAAAATGAAAAGAAAACCCAATTGAAAAAAAAAACTACAAAAAAAACTACAAAAACAAAAAAATTCAATATAAAGAGCAAATATACAGAAAATAAGTATAAAAGAACCACAAAAAAAAATTAAAAAGAAGAAGAAGTAGAAGAAGAGTGAAAATCGACTACAACTGCAACACTTCACCCACTTTCTCATCATTATCTATCTACTTTAACGATGCTAACGATAACGAGTAGGATGATCCCAAACTCTAATGAACCAATCGTACCATATTAAAAAACCCCTATTATATACGTTTGGTAGTATTAATAATAGCATTGTCCCTTTTTTATGTCAAATTATATTTTATGTTTTGTTTTCCATTCCCTTTATAGTTTTATATTACATTACCTTATTAATAACTATTAGTTTATTGTAATGAATGATTTTAGGAAAGCACCTTCCACCACATCTCTTTTCTTTTTATTTCATCTTCTTACTATACTACTCACACTCTTATCTAATAAGAGTTCTTTATAAAAAAAATTTTCAATTCGTTCAATAATGATTACAAGTTAAAGTGTCAGTGATATATCTAATTGCTTAAGTAACACCTACCGTGTAGTACAACTACCTCAAACTTATCTTCTTTCTTATTTAAACGTTTCAAAGCCAGCTTGATGCAATACTTATCACCGGATAAGAGTCCTAGTCCTAGTGGAGTGGAAACACAAGACTATAAGGTTAATTATTTCATCGCATGACGCTCCGCTGGCGCCTATCCGGCGAGGACGATTACATCGAGCTTTGTGCCCCTTCGGGGAATACTTATTACTCTTAATAGAACTAAAAAACGACCAAAGGGAGCCAAGCTCGATGCAATCGTCCTCCCCGGATAGGGGCCCTAGCGGAGCGGTAACCCGAGCTCAGGCTATAATGTTAAATATTTCATCGCATGACGCTCCGCTGCCTATCCGGCGAGGACGATTGCATCGAGCTTTGTTCCCCCACGAGGAATACTTACTACTCCTAGTAGAGCTAACGAACGACCGAATGGAGCCAAGGTTCAATGCAATCGTCCTCCCCAGATAGGGGCCTTAGCGGAGCGATAACCCGTCCTCAGACTATATTGCTAAACATAAATGTAATACGAGTCTAGTGAGATCATACCAAATCAAAAAGTATCTTAATGTATTTACCCATTCCCCATTATTTTGTTTTTATTATTTTTCATTTTTATTTACTTCTTTAAATACAAATGAAAGATCTCAATATAAAGAGTATAAATCAAGTCAATATGCTCTATAATTATAACATGTATCTGATTGTTTTTTTGCACCCATTATTAGATCAGAGTTAAGAGTGATGGAGATAATTTATCTGCAGTATTTTGAAATAAATTTAAAAGTCGTGCACTTCCCCAAAAAATTGAACCAACCAGATTGTTCATTTTCTGGAAAATAAGCACTTAGCAAAAAAAAAAAATAAGGAATTGAATTTAAAGAAAGATAAATCGAAAATTCAATTAATTAATTAATTAAGGTACAACTTTTTTCACGGGATAAGACAGACCAAATTTCGAAGATAAATTCTGTCTCTTTCATTCATTCTTTTTTGTTCTTTGTTTCTTGTTAATTACTTCGTACAGTACAACAAATCAAATAGTTATGTTGAGAACAATTAAGCCAGCTACTGGTTCTGCCATCTCTCGCGGTTCAGTTAGATCTATTTACACTTCAGTTTTAGACTCTGATATTAATATTACTAGAAATGGTAAGGTACTTCAGGCCGTTGGTTCAGGTGGTCGTTCATCTAGAACTGGTTACACCGCTACTGTCTTTGGTGCTACTGGTTTCCTTGGTCGTTACTTAACTTCCAAGCTTGCCAGACACGGTACCACCACTATTGTCCCATTCAGAGATGATATGAAGAAGAGATTTTTAAAAGTCACTGGTGACTTGGGTGTTGTTAACTTTGTTGAGTTTGACGCCAGAAATGTTCAATCTATTCAAGACTCAGTTGCTCATTCAGATATTGTGTTTAACTGTATTGGTGCCGACTACAACACCAAGAATTTTTCAATGGCTGATGTTAACATTGGATTAACTGAAAGAATTGCTCAAGCCACCAAGGAAGCTGGTGTTCCAAGATTTGTTCACGTTTCATCTTACAACGCTGATGTCAACTCTGACTCTGTCTTTTATGCCACCAAGGGTCTTGGTGAACAAGTTGTCAGAGACATCTTACCAGATGCCACCATCGTTAGACCAGCTCCAATGTACGGTCGTGAAGACAACTTATTAAACTACTTGGGTCCAAAGATCAAGATGTGGACTCCAAACAGAAACGCTAAGGAAATCTACCCAGTACATGTCACTGACGTTGCCCACGGTTTAGAAAGAATCGGTTACGACGATTCCACCGTTGGTCAAACTTATGAATTATTCGGTCCAGAAAAGATGTCATTCCTTGAAATCAGACAAATGATCTCTGGTATTACCCAAGATTACTCCCAAGTTGGTCCAATAGATTACAGATTCTCTGACTACCAAATCCCATTCCCACTTGCTAAACTCATTGCTGAAGTCAAGCAATTATTCTGGTGGAAGGAAACCAACCCAGATCAAATTCAAAGACATTTGATTAACCAAGAAATTGATATCAACGCTAAGACTTTCAAAGATTTAGGAATCACTGAAGTTGATCAATTAGCCAATGTATTATTCACCTATGTTAAACAATGGAGACATCCATTAATTCACCAAATGACTGCCCCATCTGCAAAGGAATTAAAGAAATTGAGAGAAATCCAACATTTCTATTAAATGAAATGAGATACTGAAAAAAATAAAGGAGAGGGAGAGATAGAGATAACCATAGATTGCATATTTACATACTAACGAAAAAAACCCTAATAAAAATACGTAAAATAAAGTAAACTAAAGTCTTAGAAGATTGATAAGGATACAATTATGAAGGCATAAATGTAGAACAAATATAATAGCAATCGATAATGAATCAAAATGGTTATATGTTCATTCAGTAGATTGCTTCTGTATTTCAATTGGGAACTATCTGTTTCCCATAGTTCCTCTTTCTTCATATCCTAATGGCAAAATGTGAATATCATGTTCCAAGAGGAAGCAAAGTTAGGATTTGTAATTGTATCGGCTAGGTGTTTTGCATTTGTGGATGTTATCGTGTGTTTGGAGGTGCTTCTCCGCTGATTTGATGAGGACAACTTCATTGAGCTTGTCTTCATTCGACGTAGATATGTTATTGTAGTAAAATAACATTATATCGATACACATATAAGTCTTGTTGGACATGTAATATTAGTTCAAGTTTATCAAATGTAGAGGAAATTATATATTTAAAAGTGACTGGAAAAATTTGGAGTTGATTTCAAGGGAAGTACATTCAATAGAATCAATACTTAGAATTACACACAGTAATCTTTTTTTACATTTGTCAGACATTCTTTCCTAAGTAATTCAATTGGCATGGTCTCCAGATATGGGGGATTTGGATTTGGATGTGTTTTGCAGCCATTCCTGCATGTAACTCCAAATAATTATCTGCACTCTCGGATAAGTCCGATTTCTTATCATATAAAGATCACTGATGAAATACAAAGAGTATTACAGAGAGAGAGATCTACCAACTATTTATTCTTGATAACAACCAGTGTAATTACCAGCATGTCATATTCATTACCTCCAACCTCTCTGCTTCCTGGACTTAGTGAGACCGAGCAAATTGAAGTGTTAGATCATCTCTTCGAGCCATGTGCTACTCTTCAAGGTCTTTTATTACCAAAAATATTTCAAGCGAAGTTTGGCTCGTATCCTGAATTTATAGAAACAGCAAGAGAAGAATTACTCTCCTTCCTTGATGGTAACAGCGAGGATCCAAGAATTTCAAAGATCATTGCTGCTCACCCTAGATTAGGAGCTCCAAAACCAGGCAAACCAATAGAAGAGTTATCAGAGCATTCATCCGCTGAGCAGAAGTCTTTACAAGGGTCACCAGAGGAACAAGCAAAATTAGCAGATTTAAACGAAAAATATGAATCTACTTTCCCTGGACTACGTTACGTCGTATTTGTCAATGGAAGAAGTAGAGCAGTGGTAATGGAAAATATGATTGAAAGAATTCAAAGAAATGATATAAATTTAGAGAGAATTGAAGCATTTAATGCAATGTGTGATATTGCATTAGATAGAGCAAGTAAATTAGCAACTTCACCAAAGTTATAGATGAAATATTAAATAATACCAACATTATCAGTAAGCGAATACACGAATAGAGATTAACGGGCTGTAGATAATTAGATAAATTCTTATAAATGCGCCTACCCTATTTTTCTTGTAGATTCCTTTGATTGGTGAGTTCCGTCTACTAGGTAAACTAACAAAAAAGCCAGAACATTGTAATCATTCAAGGTTTTATATGAGGCTACAACAGGGGCCCCTATCGGTGTAACCCATACCCAAACTTAACAATGACATCGCCAGGCACTCCTGGCACTTGTAAAGCGAGGACAACTGCGTTGAACATAGGGCAGTTTTCTCCGTTCCCACCAACAAAATTTAAATTCGCCAATTAAGAGTCAAGTACATGCAAACTCCTCAATACACAAGTGAGCTATCTACCCAGCTAAAACAAACCAATAAAAGTAAGTAGGTAAGTATGTCGGAAATTGAATAATTTAAAGCTGGCTGATAGCGGGCGTTACACTATCATATATCCTGCATATTACCCGCTATTTATGAGTTTCACACGTACTAATTATTACGTCCACCATATTAATTTTCTACTGATAACCCCCGTTAATAATCCCATTATAAACTCTTTTGAATTAACCCTTTTCAATTAATAAATTTATTATAAAAGTCCACAATGGTATGTATTAGGAACAGAGATATAGTACAATGGTTAGATATATCATTTTTTCCATGAAAAATCCGTTGCTATCGATTTTATAGCTCCATGACGGGATGTCAAAAAAAGTGAAAATTTGAACAAGTGAACATTTGCCCGAAGTTTGCAAATGATAGCCCATCGTCTTATAATTGCTAGTCTGAGACTTTTGATAAGTTACCAATAGCCTTACTTAGAGGAATTGTAATTCAATGTGTTAGAAACCTTACCTTTTTGGTGTTGGTTTGCCCCTTTTGAATCTCACCCAAAACGCGAGTAGACGACACCAACCGAGTTATCTTATCTTTTATTCCGCCATCTGAATAGAACTTAGACATACGAGGTCTGTTTTACATTTAAGTCTTGACTTCAATCACGTCAGTAATAGTTTGATGTTGAATTGTCGTTAGTTGTGTGTTGCATATTTACTTTTGTTTGCATTAATCAACGGCAATCTCCGTGAGTGGCGGCGGTGTGGTTGTTTATCGATTTTATTACACAAGTGATAACAGGTGAGGCTACCTGTCTTTACTTTGCTCTTTTTCAGAGAGTTGAAATGATCTTCGAGCTATGGGCTAGATTCTCTGGGACGGATTGACGGTAGGTAGGGCTTGCGTCCTATTGCCTGTCACTTCAAAGACACAGGTTTCAGACGGCATTGATACGGAGCTAATTGTATTATACTATCTCGTTTATATCTCATACTTTATTGAACATAATCACTAACAAATTTAGGCTGGTGCATTGGAGAACGCTAGAAAGGAAATCAAACGTCTTTCCTTGGAAGACCACGACGAATCCCAATATGGTCAAATTTTTTCAGTTTCAGGTCCAGTTATCGTTGCTGAAAATTTAACTGGTTGTGCTATGTACGAATTAGTCAAAGTTGGTCACGACAATTTAGTTGGTGAAGTTATCAGAATTAATGCTGACAAGGCCACTATTCAAGTTTACGAAGAAACTGCTGGTGTTGCCGTTGGTGACCCTGTTTTAAGAACCGGTAAGCCATTATCTGTTGAATTAGGTCCTGGTTTAATGGAAACCATTTATGATGGTATTCAAAGACCATTGAAGGCCATTAAGGACTTATCACAATCTATTTATATCCCAAGAGGTATTGACGCCCCAGCACTTAGTAGAGTAGCTTCTTATGATTTCAAGCCAGGTCAATTAAAGGTTGGTGATCATATTTCTGGAGGTGATATTTTTGGTTCTATTTTTGAAAACTCTCTTTTAGATGACCACAAGATTCTTTTACCACCAAGAGCAAGAGGTACAATTACCTCTATTGCCGAAGCCGGATCTTACAACGTCGAAGACAAGGTCTTGGAAGTTGAATTTGACGGTAAGAAGCATTCTTACTCTATGATGCACACCTGGCCTGTTAGAGTTCCAAGACCAGTTACTGAAAAGTTAGCAGCTGATTATCCATTATTGACTGGTCAAAGAGTTCTTGATGCCATTTTCCCATGTGTTCAAGGTGGTACTACTTGTATCCCAGGTGCCTTCGGTTGTGGTAAGACTGTCATTTCTCAATCATTATCAAAGTATTCTAACTCTGATATTATTATCTATGTTGGATGTATGTACCAAAATTTGAATAATGCAATGTTTTTATTTGCTAATTTGCTTAACATGAATTTTGATACAAACCGTATTTCTGAATATAGTTTAGTACCAATTCAATGCAAGCAAAACTGTAAATTAAATACAGCTGCAAAATCTTTTTTTTTCAATAATTTCTTCTTACTAACATATTTTTTTAGGTGGTGAACGTGGTAATGAAATGGCTGAAGTCTTGATGGAATTCCCTGAATTATTTACCGAAATTGACGGTAGAAAGGAGCCAATTATGAAGCGTACAACTTTAGTTGCCAACACCTCTAATATGCCTGTCGCTGCAAGAGAAGCATCTATTTATACTGGTATCACTTTAGCTGAATACTTTAGAGATCAAGGTAAGGATGTTTCTATGATTGCTGATTCATCTTCTAGATGGGCTGAAGCCTTAAGAGAACTTTCTGGTAGATTAGGTGAAATGCCTGCCGATCAAGGTTTCCCAGCATACTTGGGTGCCAAATTAGCCTCTTTCTACGAAAGAGCTGGTAAGGCTGTTGCATTAGGTTCCCCAGATAGAATTGGTTCCGTTTCTATTGTTGCCGCTGTCTCCCCAGCTGGTGGTGATTTCTCAGATCCAGTTACTACCGCTACTTTGGGTATTACTCAAGTTTTCTGGGGTTTAGATAAGAAGTTAGCTCAAAGAAAGCATTTCCCATCTATTAACACTTCAATTTCCTACTCTAAGTATACTAATGTTTTAAACAAGTTCTACGATTCTAATTACCCAGATTTCCCAACTTTAAGAAACAAGATTAGAGAAATTCTTTCCAACGCTGATGAATTAGAACAAGTTGTCCAATTAGTTGGTAAGTCTGCATTATCTGATGCTGATAAGATTACTTTAGATGTTGCTAACTTGATCAAGGAAGATTTCTTACAACAAAACGGTTACTCTACTTATGATGCTTTCTGTCCTATTTGGAAGACTTATGATATGATGAAGGCATTCATGTCTTATCACGATGAAGCTCAAAAGGCAATTGCTAATGGTGCCCAATGGTCCAAGTTAGCTGATGCCACTTCTGATGTTAAGCACGCTGTCTCATCTTGTAAGTTCTTTGAACCATCAAGAGGTGAAGACGAAGGTGCCAAGGAATTTGGTGAATTATTTACTACTATTAGTGAAAGATTTGCCGAAGCATCTGAATAGACTTCATATTTTTAATTCTTCAACCACAACACACTAACAATAAGAAAACAGTGAAATTTAAGAGAGGAAAATTTCACATAATTATAAAAGAGAAAAGCAAAAAAGAAAAGTATTTTGAAATTTAACTAAGTTTTGTATAATCTTATATATGAATTAACTGACTAATACATGTAAGATCCTTTGACTTTTTTATAGAGTTCTCCCACGTAGTAGCACCACAATGGTCATTTAACAATGAATAGATTGTATACATTTCCAGGCGGAATTAAGACAGCTAACTAAAAAGTTATCCATTCCACCTATCAAATTATACACTTCTTCATCGCCTTCTTCAAAGTGAATCCTCGTAGAATCTAAAAGCGGAGGAGATTTTTCGAAATTTAAGTCAAAGTTGTTAAAGGGGACCGCTCTCGGGGTATTTTCAAGATTGAAGTCAGGATCAATCTCCAACAGACCCAAAGCTCGTCCTGGAGATACAACAAATGAATCTGAGCTATGGGGTTGTGCTCTCTGTAGTATATTAATAAGGTTCACCGAGCGAATATGATCCTCAGGTAGTCCTACTATTTCCGTATCATTCAGAATCGAAGCACCTGGTTGCTCTGGTTGCCGTAAAGTTCCTCCGGTCCACCAATTTCTCAATTTTGACATGAATGTTACAGTATTACGGACGTCTTCTCCAATCTGATATGGATGTCTACCATTCATGGAAGCATCAACACTTTGGTGTGATTCAGATGGTCTCCAGCGAGACAATCTGTCTTCCATGAACAGCTGTAAGGTTGCAGATCCTGTAAAATTAATATTATTTCTATATTGGTAAGAGTTGTTATAGATAACCCTTTCTCTAAGAGTCCTCACATGTGGGTTATTCAAGGTGGACATTGATTGATCAAATGGTGGAGAATGAGGGCCAATGTTTAAATCGAAGATTGGCGGATCCAGTGAAACCAAGCTTGAACCAGATTCACCAGGTGGAGATATCAAAGAACTACTAGCTGCGAATACTGGAAATGATTTGCAGCCATTATTTAAGTTCTCAATGTTACAGGATTTGTGAATAACAACGGTATCAAAAGCACGATTAGAAGGTTTTGATGGACACGAGTTTGACTTTGGTTCTTGAACGGGTGTGTTTGAAGGAAGTTGGAGTGAGTATCCAGTATTATGGTTTTCGTTAAAGGATGGAGTCTTATTGAGGGTTTCATTGTTTGTATGCTCTTTCGGAGAAGCAGTACTGAGGGCGGAAGGTTCACGTATAACCCCATCCACAGCATCCCGAATACCGGGAGCAGAATTACTTAGTTCAATCTCGCTCATTCAAACTATGCGGACAATGTTTAGGTATAGAGAAAGCAGCCCAAGATTCATTTTCTTTGTAATCATCTTTGCAAGCCTAGTGCAATGGTACACAGAAAGATGTTAGCACACAAATGAACGAATGAAAAATCAATCTCGAGAACACTTAAACTAAACTTGGACAACAACCAGAAGAATACATTTAATTCTCTGAGGAGTGTACCGCCGTTGGAGCATTCGTAAGTATGAAGATACGCTGGGTTTTTCCAGTATCGCTTGGCTCTGCCGTTGGGTCATAGGTGGAAGTGAAAAATTTCACCGGTGCGGTCAAAACCTACGGCGAGACGTCTTCCCATCGTAACAAACGATATAATTTGGTTGTCATCTACAAGAATATCTACAAGGTAATGTAATTTATACGGACATGTTCATTTGTTATACAAATGTGTGAAACGTTTTTATGACGAACTAGAAAAGCCAAGACTAAGGAAAAAAAATCCTTCTAACCTCTCGAATCACCAAATCTACTTAAAATATAACCACCAAAAACCAACAACCATAATCCAAAATCAACAGCAATTATTCATCATCATTAATCATATCAAATCGTACATTGAGTGAAAAGCAGCGACATCTAAAAAAGATATCAACTGAAAATAGACCTAATAAAATTTAAAGTCAGAATTTATTCAATTCCCTTTAATTAGTCTGTGTCCGCTTATTTGGATCTAGCTCTAACCTTCCGTCTCTTTCTCTTAAGTCTTCTGACTCTCTTCTTTCTCCACTTATTTCTCATTTTGGATTAATTAGTGTGTAGAGAAAAAAAGGAAAAAACTATAAGAAGAGAAAAGATTCCTAAATATTTATATAATACCTTTGCGATTGTCCGAAGGTCACTATGATCGTCCAGAATTTGGGCAGACTGCAGATAGTTTGAAATTTCCCACCAACCATCAATACTGGAGGAATTTCCTTTGCCGTGTAATAGTGCGGTGATCACGTGAATGTGACTGCTTTTTTATGAACAAGGTCTGTACCCAATATCAAGCCTCTTATTACTAACCAAGGTGATAATTTTATAACATTGTAATTATCTTTTTATAATACTTCGCCATATTGAGTATATAAACCTACATCGACTTTTTCTTTGTGTATTTCATTAGTCTAATTTATCATTCCTTTTGTTAAGTTAGGTTTTAGTCCTACATATAAATATAAATGGCTGCAACTATTGAACAGATTGGGATTTTGTACATAACCTTCCACTGATACTAGACAACAGAAACCGGAAAAAGACCGAAACAAAAAGGATCTAATGTAATTCTAAAATTGTCTATTCGGATATTTTTATATATACAGATTAATTTTTCTTTAAAGAAGCTAAAGGTGATTAAATATAGCAAACTTTAATTTCTTGCAAAATGTGGTTTTAAACCCTAGTTATATTCTGAGCCGCTCCTTGACCGCATGATTTGTACTGTTTGAGGGTTTAAGAGTAATATCAAGATCACTAGGGGGTATTAGAAATCGCAAGGATTATTCAATTGATAGTCCTCTAAATACACTGTTTGCGTTTCTTTTCCAAATATTTTTGAGACATAGAAATGCCTTTCTCTTCTATTAATACATCATGTTGTATGTGAATATCAAGGAGTTGGGGTCTCTCTTGTTTATTCAACTTCATTGTTCACTTTAATTGATTTATTTAAAATCGCAGTCTCTTGATTCAATGCCTTTAATAAATCATCCTTTAAGCTTGGTAATTCTAATTTTTGACATAAATTATCAATAATCTCCTTTGTGATAATCACTCTTTCTTCTTCTTGAATACTATTACATTCAAGTTCTTTTGAAGTATTCCCAGTTTTATATATGGAATCAATTTCGTTAACAATTTTGAATGATAAGTGATTGGTATCTTGAACGGCAGCCTTTGTATCAGTTCTTCTTGTCTTATCGTTACCACTTGTTTCAAGCAAATAATCTAAATGCTTCACCCCAATCAATGCCTTGATATTACAATAAAGTCTATAGGATAAATACAAACCAGGCACATTTGGTACAACTGGGAGAAGTGCAAATGGTAATGATAATGGAACACCAATAGCACAAATACCAGCATACTTAATATGTTTTGCTCTTGAATTGTCTCTAAACAGATGCAACTGAGTCAAGATCGTAGTTGGTGACTGGAAACTTGGATGATAAACTGGAATTGGTTTCAATTGATTTAGTGTAAGATTCTGCTTAACAACTTCACTTTGAATTAATTTACTACTCAAGGGTCCTGGACTCTCCTTCAACGTTTCTTCATTAATCTCTCTAATCATCTCTGATTTAGAAGGGAACAGTTTAAGACAGTTTTCCTCAAAGGGAATCGTATTCAATAATCGTTTGATAAGTTCAATAATCTTCTTATTGACAGATAAGTTAGATGAGTCCATCTTATTCCAACCTTTGGTAGCAAGATTAACCAATTTAGTCTCTAACTTACTAATAAACGAGATAGTATTCTTCTGTGATTCATCTAAAAGTGCTTGATTATGGTTGCAATAAATATAAGATTTATAAGTAGTTATTGGAATTGATAAGACATAAATTGAAGATTTGTTCAAATGAAGTGAATTAGTATTCAGAAAGTTTCTTATTGATGTCCTAATCATTAGTTAAGGAAAATGGAAAGGTGGAGAATGTGGTAAAGTAGTGTAAGTTGATACAAAAGTGGAATTTAGTTGAAATTGAATGTCAACTTTTCCAGGTTTGGTTTGGTGTAAAGAAAAGTGCCCATGTCTTCTAGTGGCGTCTGGCTGTCTGCAGCAATCAGTGCCCGCAATCAAAAGCACCGCCCGCCCCAGGGTTCCAATTACATGCAGGAACATTATCTATAGTCAAAGATTAAAAGAAATAGAAGAAAAGGAAAGGAAAGGAAAGGAAATGAAATGAAGGGAAGATGCAAAAAATATATCCATAAAACTAAAGAAGACAATGGTTGATGATATTACGGGAAACAACGACATAATAATTGAACCCCGTATCTTCCGTCCCGTAATTTTCTCTTGCTGATCTTATTGAAGTAGTCAATTGGAATGGTCCCATGTGAAATAAAGATACAGTGTATGCAGTACCAAAAACGTTCTATACGTAAGCGAGAAGAGTAGTAACAAGCTAAGCAGGCAACAACCAATAGATACAGTGAAACTTTGATTGAAATAGCAAAAGGAAATATTTATATTACAATTCATTATGGTTTAAATTTGCCAAATTAACTAGTATTGGGGTTTAGTATCATGAACAACCTTGTGCTCAAGATGCCCCTAAGAGCCAACTTAACAACAATATACACTAGCCTGCGCTTACCTGCAGTACCAACAACATGCATAGCAATGTGCTATAATAACTTCATATTCACAATACAGAAAGAAAGAAAGAAAGAAAGAATAAATCACATAACCAAATTGAAATAAAAGAGAAAGGTTATTAAAAGGAAAAAGGGACTTCAAATAATAATTTATTTATATTAGTTAGTTAAACAATGCCTGAAGCAGACCCAGATCCAACTATAGTGGAAGATGAAAAAATAAACGAAAGTAGCCCACTTGGTACATCTTCAATTAACCGAATTACAAATCCACTAGATAAATATAACCCATTCGAGAACGCTCAGGTGAAGACGTACTCACATAAATCAAATATAGTTCCGCCTTATGTGTTGGATAAGCTATCTCAAGTTCATTATAAGGAACAGTTGAACAATACGAACACAAATACAGTGGATAGCAATACATCATTACATAGACTCTCGGTTGGACCGCAATCTTTACATTCAAGATCTCATTCACACGTACGTTCACAATCACAATCACAGTCACATTCACGTCCACATTCACATTTGCATTCATCTTCAAAATCAAAATCTGAAGCCTCTGCCGATGAGTTTTTATCATTTGCAAACGACCCATTCGTTAAGTCATTAGGCGGTAATTGGCACAACTTCTTACATACTGTTCAACAGCCCAACGTATATACCCAGGACGATGTAACATTTGATTCCAAATTCAATTCTGATTGGAAATTGGAGGGTAATTGGGGAGGCGAGGAGAGATTAAAGCATGCGCTTCTAGGTACCCAGCAATTTGATGAAGATGAATATGGAGAAACCCCAAGACTGAACTGGTTCAGCCGTCTTTTCCAAAGAAAATCCTCAAAGTCAACCATTTCTGCATCAATTCATAAAGAACTCTACGAGCCTTCACCAAGGGTAAGATCTAAAGCAGGTTACTGGATGTCCGATGAAAAGAGAGCTGACTTAATGCCAACATTACAAAGAATTTTCCTCCAAAATCCCTTAGTACCACTTTTATTTAGAATTGTTATTATAATATTTTCAATAATTTCCCTTTCATTGGCAGTATCAATATTTGTGATATCAAATGAACAAGAATCGAAGATTGCCGAACAACCATCAACTATAATGGCCATCATTGTGCAATGTCTTGCCATTGTTTATCTTACATACATTGCATATGACGAATATCATGGGAAACCATTGGGACTTAGAGATCCAACAGAGAAGATGAAGTTAATCTTACTTGACTTACTTTTTATTATCATGTCACTGGCAAATCTTTCCTTAACCTTTAATACTTTGTATGATCCTCAATGGGTATGTACAGCAATCCCCGATGACAGTGATTCTCAACAAGGTGTTTTATTCGGTTATTTTTACCCATTAATTGGGAGTCTTTGCCGTAGACAAAGAGCGCTTCTGGGGTTCTTATTATTAGCATTATTCTTATGGGTCCTTACGTTCACAATTAGTATACTAAGAGTAGTAGATAGGGTTAGTAATAATCCAAGATTAGATTAGATATCTAACATTTCATAAACAAAATTAATTATAATAATATGTATTCGTGTAATATTCTAATTGCCACCTTGATGTGGCCAAAATCAAAAGACATTTCTCTTCCATCTAGGAATAATCCTTTATACGCTTGCTAGAGAGGTAGAGTCTTACAAAACGAGAAACAGATACCAGTAGTAATTTTAACTACCAATGGATGATATACCAATACAGAGCTAAAGAAGATAATAGATTTAAGATATTCTTTCCTCCTACGTACTAGCTAACAGAATGAAAGTGATCCACTCATTTTTATTATTCACCTGATCCCCAATTTTTCTTATCGTATCCATTAAATTGAGAGTTTAAGTCGCCTCTAGAATTCTTTGCGGATGGCATCAATTCAAACTGGGATTGTTGTGAATTTTCATTATACGTCAATTGAGGCGTTTGAAGTTGTTGTGTGTGCATAGATGCAAATGATGAAGATTCAGCTTGGAAAATGGTTGCAGGTCCACCGTAATTAATTTCCAATTGTTGCTGTAATGATTGATATTGTTCCAGCTCGATATGATGCATATGCTGAAGTTGTAATTGAGATTGATATAACAGTTGTAACAGTTGGGCTTGATGAAAATATTGCACCTGTGGTTGAGAGTGAAATTGCTGGTATTGTTGTACATTGTATACTTGTTGCAGAGATAGAGGTCCCTGAACTAGTAATTGTTGTTGTCCCTGTTGTTGATATTCAACATGTTGAGCCAGAAATGTATGCGGTTGTTGAATCTGTGATTTTGATATCAAGCATTGACTAGGGGACTGGTGACTCTTAGACTTAGATTTTCTTTTTGGGGCATATCTATAATTTGGATATTTCTTTGCATGCATTGTCTTCTCCTCCTCTGCTAAACTGTTCCAGTATTCCCTTTCATCGGGAGATAAGTTTTTCCATCGTTTTCCTAACTCTCGTGACACTTCTGAAGTTGTACGGCTCCTTTCATCTAGAACTGATTGATGATTCCTTTGTCTAAAAAGGATGAATGCATTCCGTGGTCTTGGAATTCTGACCGTGGTTCTCTGGCAGCTACATGGTTCCTTACTCTTCCCAGCATGACTATCACAACCTGGATATGCATACTCCGTTAAGGACTGTAAAGAGTTGATCGGTGTTTCATAGTTTGAAGACGGTTGGGTTGTTATATGATTTGAACCCTGAATTGATATTTCATTTTGATTTTGAGTATCCTCTAGAAATCGTTGATTTGGTAGCATTGAACAATGAATGTAGCGCTGTGCTGAATATGTGAAATATTATCTTCAGTGTATTTAAGTCAATGTCATTGCAACTTTGAACAAAATTTCTAGACACTAAGACGGAAAGCCTAACACGGAAATCAAATATGCATGAGGAGATCTTGAAGTATCAAAAAATATACTTTGAATCTGTGGCAAAGTATAGGATTATATTTTAAAGCTCAAATAATAACTCTGAAATTATGTCGAAAAGCCCTGAACTTCCATTTCAGAGAACAATAGCAAATAATACCAGTAAAATAATAATTCAACTTTTAATAGTACGGCTCCAGACAAGGATAAATAAATACCCGCAATGCTGTTTAAATGCCTAAGCATCGATTTTTCTTGTCCACCGACAGTAGGTAACACGATATGATTCCCCATAAAGTAATCAAAAGTAAATTACTCCTCTGAACATAGCGGTGTATAGAGAGTAAACACTGTAAGGAAACTTCCATCTAGTATTTTTTTGTGGTCTGGAGTTACCATATTTGGTCGAGTGTCTTTAACAATAGGAAATGGTAATTGTTTTTATGCATAATCCTTTCGGGATCTGATGCGGCGAAATGTTGCAGCATTCAATTGTTCTCAAAATCTTTGGCCAGAATTTTAAACTTAACCAAAATTTGCTTGTACAGAGTCAAAATTGCTGCAATCACTATTTAAAAGGTTATTCATGGTTGATGGTAGATAAATACTAGGCACAAGGATATCACCCCATGTAGAAACATAAGTGAAGTGATTTAATAGAATCATTCCAATAAATCTACATCAAACACTCAAAGTCATTATTATTTCCCGGAAGTGAGAAATAGGAAAATTTTGAGTCTAAAACATCGTTATCTTCCAAAAATGAGTACGTCATTGGACAGTAATACCCCACTAACTTACACAGATTCAAGTAAATGCATGGAAAATACCATTGGTACTCTCGAGCGCAATGTCCCAAAAAGAATGTTGCACGTGTTCCTTAATCTTGGATCCTTCTTAAAAAAATTCCGGAAGCTGGAACATGGAAGATAAATTGAATTTTATGTTCCGGAGTGCTTAAAATCACACACAAACCGTAACCATCGATCTTCCTAGAAACATTCCGGAAGCTGGGTCATGGAAGATAGATTGAACTTCATGTTCCGGAGTGATTCCAAATAACATATAAGACAATAAATTTTGGATATATAAGGGACATGGTATCTTTTCGCTTTCATTATATATTTTTAATTCTCATTCACTATTGAATATTAAAAAAGTACCCCCAACCCAATAAATAGTATGACATCTTGGATCGAATCAGAAAAAGTGCAAATTGATGCCTTAATTGACTCTGCCGTTCACGGTTTGAGGACCCCAGTCTTAAGAACTCCAGATTCGGTAGGATTAGAATATGAAGACATCTTCTTCCCATCACTAGATGGTGTTTCCATTGAAGGTTGGTTTATCCCAGGTAAGTCAAACAAGTTAATCATTTGTAACCATTTCTGGCCAGGTAATCGTTATGGTTACGCTGGACACTTGGAAGGTCTTCAAGGATTTGGTGGTTTCGAAGTTAACTTCTTAAACTATTACAAGCAGCTTCATGATGCTGGTTATAATATTTTAACCTACGACATTAGAAACCATGGTCTTTCAGGTGACGGTAACGGTAAGACTTTTGGTTTAGGTCTCTTTGAATACAGAGACGTAATTGGTTCTATAAACTATGCTAACTCAAGGCCAGACACCAAGGGCATGACAAAGGGTCTTATGAGTATTTGCCTTGGTTGCAATTCAACAATTGTTGCTTACAACAAACACCCTGAAATTTTTAAGGATATAAAGTGTATGCTTGGTTTGCAACCAGTTTCTGCTAGACCTTTTCTTGACAGAGTTATTGAGCACATGAACTTGACAAAACCACTTGCAGAAATAATGGAGTATTTTGACCAACAACTTGTTTTAAGAAGTGGTTTCCACTTGGCTGATTGGTCCCCAATTAAGTACGGTCCAAAGTTTGATATTCCAACTAAGATTTTCCAGTTGAAGACCGATTTCCGTACTGACCCAAGTGACGTTCAAGCAATCTATGACTCTTTAGGATCAAAGGATAAGCAGCTCCACTGGTTTGATTTCTCCACCGAAAGGTTTACTGCCTACAATTACTTTGGTGAACACCCTGAGCTCATGCTTGAATTCTTTGACAAGTATGTCAAATAAGCCCGAGAATAAATACTTTGGCTATTCACCCAAATGTGTCATTTGGGTTTTGTTTTTGTTTTAGTTATTTTGTTTAAAATTCAAAAAATTATATCTTTCACGGCCAGAAATGTAGATTAGACTAACTATTACTGGTGGCTCACAAGGAGTCACCCGTGAGAGATCGTAAATCGGTATTAAAATACAATCAGTTTTAATTGTTTTCATGAATTGCATTTCTTCAACTTCTTCAACGTTTAGCTTTCTTTAGGAACAGTATATTGTTCCAACCACTTCTATCTATTTTTGGGACAAAACAAAAAAGAGAAAACAGACTATTATATAATCCCAGAAACTACCCCTTCATTTTTTGATTCACCTAACAGAAAACTTTATGACTATTGGCATCTTAACGCTTACCCTCCTCTTCCTATTAATTTCCCAGTTTGCTTTTTGCTGCAAATAGTCAACATCTGATAGTCTCTTTGTGTGTGCCAACCATTTCCTTCAAAATCCACACTACCACTATAACTAAAACTTGTATGAATCAGCAGCGCGGAGGTAAGGTAGCTTCCACTTTCCATAGTTACTTATTTCTAGGTAATCCACTTGATACTTGAAGAAAAGGATCAATCAAGAAGGAGAAAATAATTCTTCATCACTTTATTTAGTTTTGTTGCTGCCTTCAAAACAAGAAACAAGAACGCCTTTCACTTAGTCAGCTAGAAATCAACAACTTAATCCGCAGAAAGATCATTCAGATAGCTTTATGTCACAACCTTTCCCTCCTACTGGTAGTGACCTTAACTCTACTTGGTTATTTGTTCAACCGGGCTTAGAGTTTATTTTGGGTTCCCATGGTGACCAAGGTGTTAACTCAAAGATGTACATGAATTGTTACACAGCAATTTACAATTACTGTATCAACAAATCAAGACACAGTAGTGTAACTTCTACTAACTCTTGGTCAAGTAAAGGCAGTGGAGCAATTGGAACCAATAATTCCTACTCACTTGCTGGTGCTGAAATTTACAAGAAGCTTGATGATTATCTCGTTAAATATATTTCATCTTTACATAAAGAAGCCAATGAAACATTTTTAGAATTCTATGTTAGAAAATGGACGAGATTTACCATTGGTGCTGGTTATATGAATAATGTATTTGATTACATGAACAGGTACTGGGTTCAAAAGGAAAGATCAGATGGTAGAAGAGATGTCTTTGATGTTAACACTTTATCCTTGTTGAAATGGAAGTCTCATTTATTTAACGAAAATTCGGATAAATTAATAGAAGAAGTCTTGGAGCAAATTACGAAGCAAAGAAACAACGAGATTGTAGACACAAGTCTTGTACTGACAGCTATTAAATCGTTAGTTTTCTTGGGTATTGATGTTCAGGACTTGAAAAAGCCTAACTTGGTGGTCTACATAAAACATTTTGAAAATGTTTTCTTAGAAAGAACCGCTGAATACTACAAGAAAGAATCACAACAATTCTTGCAACAACATAATGTAGTTGATTACATGAAAAAGTGTGAATTAAGATTGGGTGAAGAAGTTTCACGTTCAAATAACTATTTGGAAGATCACACCAAAAAGTTTTTATTAGAAACCCTCAATAAGGTTCTTATTGAAGATCACGCTCATATTATGTACGGTCAATTTTTGGAATTATTACAACAATATCAAATTGGTCATATCCAAAGAATGTACAAATTATTAAGTAGAGTTCCAAGTACTTTACAACCATTAGCAGATAGCTTGGAAAGTTATATCAAGGAAGTTGCCATTAAGGAGATAGAAGAAGTGAAGAGACTGAATGAGGAGGCTGTTGTTGCTGGAAATGATGCAAACGGCGGAGGCTCTGGAACTGGAACTCCAACTCCCGCTCCTGGCTCAGGACCTGGCAATTCAACTGCTACTGCTAAACGTAGAGCACCTGCAGCTGGTATCAACCCTAAATCCTACATTCATGCACTTCTCTCAGTCTACTTCAAATTCAATGAAGTTGTCACATCTGCATTTAACAGAGATCCTCTTTTCATCAAAGCACTTGATAACGCATGCAGACACTTTATAAA
The DNA here is from genome assembly GCA_030578175.1 of Dujonia santamariae. Taxonomy (NCBI): domain Eukaryota; kingdom Fungi; phylum Ascomycota; class Pichiomycetes; order Serinales; family Debaryomycetaceae; genus Dujonia; species Dujonia santamariae. Next base: position 316,029 of record JANIVZ010000002.1, read on the forward strand.
CAAAAATTCAGTGGCAACTCCAACACCCAAATCTCCATGTAAGACTCCAGATTTACTTGCAAGATATTCAGATGCATTTCTTAAGGCAAATAGTAAGGATTCAGAAATTTCTGATATGTCGATCGATAGTCTTATGATTATATTCAAATTCATTGAAGATAAGGATTCATTTGAAGAGCATTATCGAAGACTTCTTGCCAAGAGATTAATAAATAGTAATATTAAATCTGATGAATTAGAAGAGCTGATAATTCAAAGATTACAAGAAGAAAATTCACTTGAATACACTTCTAAAATGACTAAAATGTTCCAAGATATGAAGGCGCTGGAAGATTTGAAAAATAATGTAAAGGATGAAATTGACCAACTGATGGAGTCAAGTGGAATTGCTGTTAAAGATTTTACTCCATTAATTTTAGCACACTCAATGTGGCCATTTAAGTTTCTGGAAGATTACAATTTAAAGTTAGCACCAGAATTAGAGACACCATTTAACAAGTTGGAAGAAATTTATCATAGAAAGCATAATGGTAGACAATTGCAATGGTTATGGAACCACGGTAAGAGTGAAATTAAGGCCAATTTATCAAGAAAGGGAAAACCACCATTTTTATTCACAGTTAGTAATGTTCAATTGATGATTTTATTAGCATTCAATAAGAAGCTGACGTACACATTTTCAGAATTAGGTGAAGTAGTAGGAGTTGCTAAACATACCTTCGAATCTCACTTATTGCCATTTACAAAGTACAAACTTCTTGATCAATCACCACCGGGTCCAGACCTGTTTAATCAACCAAATACCACTTTCACTATAGTTGAGGAATATAAATCAAAGAAGATGAAGGTTAACTTTGTTAGTTCCATTAAGACTGAACAAAAACAAGAAGAAGATGAAACCAAGAAGGAAATTGATGAAACTAGACGAAATTATATTAGTGCATGTATCGTTAGAGTAATGAAGGCAAGAAAGCAAATGAAGCATAATGAATTAGTTAACGAGGTTGCCACCCAAGCTTTATCAAGATTTAGAGCAAAGATACTTGATATTAAGAGGGTTATAGATTATTTAATCGAGAGGGAATACTTAAGAAGAGTCGATAACGATTCGTATGAATATTTAGCATAGATATATATATATTTATATATAACCATCTCCAGAAAGAAGAAAATAATAAACGAAGTAAAGAAGCAATGAATTTGTAGAAATCAAAGTAGTTAGGTATTATTGTACACTAACGGTGGTTCGGCTGAGACAATCAGTTGAAATATATCTGGTGGAGTATATATATATGGATATCTCAGCGCGTGAAAAAATACAAAACTAAATCTATCTTCACCGCTCTTCCTTCGCTCTCTCTTTGCTCATTGACTGAATATTGTCTGTCCAATTCCTTGTCGGATGTCGTTGGTTCATAAAAAAGGAAATGTGTCAAATCAGGACCTTTCACTCACACAAATTGGAAATAGACCTGGGAACATACTCTTTAGTGATGCTGTAGAACTTGTGGGACACCAAGGTGCAAGTTTATGTGCTAGGTTCAGTAATACAACTGGGGATATAATCGCTACAACTGGGGTCGATAAGTCTATATTATTATGGAAGCTTCCTGTCAATGGTAACGATGCCGAGGATACAAATTTTGGAATCATAACTGGTCATAAATCTGCTGTTACCAGTGTGCGATGGTCTTCCGATAACTCGATTCTTGCAACCTCATCCGCAGACAGAACTGTTGGATTTTGGGACTCTCATACTGGAACAAGAATAAGGAAATGCATTGGCCATGAATTATGTGTGAACGAAGTTTCTATGTCCTCAGATTCCGATGATTTGGCACTTAGTGTAGGAGATGATGGTTGGTGTTGTATATGGGATAAGAGGCAAAAATCCCCAACTATAGAAATAGAAACAGAATATCCATTACTTACCGGGACATTCAATTCACAAGGTTCAGTTTTCTATATAGCTGGAATAGACCCTGTTATAAGGGCATATGACATAAGGGATACTTCCAAGACGTTGTGGGAATGCCCCGCTTCTCCAATTAACGAGTCGATAACATCGTTGGCCATCAATAGCGAAGATGCAATGTTGGTTTCCCGCTCAATGAATGGGTTTGTAAATACTTATAGCGCAAAGGAATTCGTTCCTGAGGGGATCTCAAGAGCTAACCCATCTGTGTACAACGGTGCACCTTCAGGAGATGAACAGCAACTTATAAGATGTTGTTTCAGTAATGATAATGTTTCAATAGTGTCAGGCTCTGAAGATAAAACGGTTACGACTTGGGATTTACTTTCAAGAAAGATTCAAAGAAAATTGGAGGGGCACAGAAGTACTGTGTTAGGGGTGGATTATCACCCAACGGAAAGAATGATAGTATCCACTTCAGTCGATGGTACTGTAATTGTCAGAGAAATTTAATGTACCATAACTACGAAAACACAAGCTGAACCCAGTTTATATACATGTATTAATAAAAAAAAAGTAATCAGAAACGTACCTTCTTTCTTGGGGGTTTAATTTCCTCCTCCTCCTTATTGACCCCCTCTTCTATATCTAATTGTTCATTGGGGTCAATAAGCTTTCTCACAAAGTCCTTCTCCAGGAACGCCTTTCTTATCCTTTGGTTTTTTACGTTCGTTAGTTTAGTTAAATTTGCACTTGTAAACAAGTGTGCCTTCCAACACCTAATACGATCCTCCTTTATCGAATCAAAATGATCTAATAGAGATGATTCCTCAATCAGGCTCTGCGAATTTTTTATGTCCTTCGAGATTGCTATGGATTCAAACGGACTATATTCATGCTCATCTGAAGCAGTTGGAAGAAATCTATGTTTAAGAATAAACTGTTGCATACCTGTATCATCTATAACATACTTTTTGGTCTTCTTTTTTTCTTCTTCTTGGCTTGCTTCATCTTGTTGATCTCTTGATCTCTTTCTATAAATTTCCTCCTCCAATGTACCTTCTAATACTAATGTCTCAACAAATACCTCATTGGTTTGTCCAATTCTATGCGATCTCTTGATTGCCTGGGCTTCTACAGACCTTTGCCAAATTGGACTTAAAAAATATACCCTAGTAGCTGCAATTATATTTAAACCATGCGATGCCAATTTCAAATCCATGATAAGAGTCATACCACCATCTCCGTAATTACTAAATTCGGAAAGATTCGCTGCCCTTTGACTTGGAGGGATAAATGTAGCATACAATATATAATTAACTCCCAAAATATCTAACAGCTCACTCAAGTAGTATGCACTATCTTCGAATTCAAAGAATACAATCGATTTTACATTATCTTGTTGGTGCTCAAGTAATCGGCTCGACATATATGATAGTTTAGCTGATGCTGTGCCAAGTATGGATGAGTTACGAATCTTTTCAAAAGAAGTGGTATCTTTCAGGTGGTTAACGTTTGTAGAACCAATATCCAACTCACTGTAAGTATTGTTATTGCCTTCCAAGCTCAATCTTCTTTTCTTTTCTTTGTGTCGCTTTGGTGACAGATCTAGAGCAATTTCTGGGACTTTTGAGATGTTATCTATTTGGTCATTGCTAATTCTAAATTCTTGATTGGCATCTTGTTTGTTAAATCTTTCCATGTTCCTTTTTGTCGTTTCATTCCAATAAGACTTCCAAAATGGCTTAGAAGCTTCTTGCAACTTTTCTTTCATTCTTGCTTCATCATTCATATTTGAAAATCTATTTTTGTAAAAGAACTCTTGTATGGAATTGATATGGGGAGCTCCAAATACTCCATGCAATTCACCTTGTCCCTCTTCAATTATTCCCGTTCCAAAAGACTCTATAAAGACTTCGGGCAAATCAGATACAAAATAGTTCATCTCATGCAAAAGTGCCATTGTCCTCCATCTAGGGTTAATCAATGCAGATCTAGCAGCTCGCATTGATTCTTTTAATAAAGAAACATCCTCGTAGGTGTACAAATATCCATTTTTCTCTTGATGTTTCTTTAAAGAAGTTTCACAAATTTTGATCAAAGTCTCTACATCCTCTTGCTTGAAACCAGTCCAATGGAATGTAGCTCTTTGTAAATTTGTGATTAATCTTCTTAGTTGCTGTCTGTTTGCAGGGTGGAACATATAATCAATATCTGTTCTTTCTGACGAAACCGCATTTACGGCCAAAACGGCTGTAAATAAATTGACAGCTAATTTATTATGATATGATGGTTGCAAAAATACAGGAGTGTGGTGCAATTGGGGTAATTTCAAATCGTTTTCTACATCCTTTAACGAGTGTCTAACAACGATATTATTTAGTAAGTTTGTAAGGCTCAAGGATGATCCATAACTGTTGCTAGCCAATGGTTTAGAAACCATTTCAGTCCATAGTTTAGGCTGAGTGTGATAGGGTTCAACATTTAGAAAGGAGCTAACTATTGCTCCTAATTTTCCTAAATCATCCTTTTCATTAATTGTTGTTTTAACTGTATATTTAGCCTTTTTCGTAGTTTTGACTCTCTCATTCTCATCATCTTCATCCATTTCTAACCTCGTTAAACCTGATGTTGGTGTACCAGTGACTGCCCAACGTCTCTCAGCCTCTATCTCTTTACAAAGTAAACTTGTCTTTGAGTTCTTAGAACTGGTACTATGACCTTCATCTATGATTAATCTTTTCCAGAAAATTTTCTTCAATATTGCAGATGATTCTTCCATTTCCGGTTTAGCCAACAAAGAATGAGATATCATGACTAGATCAAAACCTAATAATTGGATTAAACTCTGAGGTATTTCGTTTGTATAAGTAGAGTATTTACTTATTATCGGAGATTTGAATTGATTTGATATAAATAGTTTATCAAGAAATGAATCTTCAACATGCTTCTTTAGCTCATTGTTCCATTGATGAAATAGATTATCGGGTACAAAAATCAATGTAGAATTGGATAAGAAATATGTTTTGTAATCGCTCTCATTACCTCTTTTGCCATTTCTCCGACTTATTCTCCGAAGTGGGTCTGTATTGCTGGGTATCAGAAAGCTGCCAGGATTTTTAGTCAACATACCTACTACAGTATCTGGAAGGTCTTTAACAAAGTACTTCCATGGTAATGATTTTTGACCAATCTTTTGAATACAGATGCCAGTTAGTTTAGGTATTGAATCCTTGATCACAATTTCATTGTCAGTTGTTTCTAAACCCTCATACGTCACCCTATCTTCTGGAATCGTCGAAACATCTTTCTTAGTCAAGCATACTAAACTAAGACATATAATCGTCTTCCCAAGACCCATATTCTCAGCTAGAATCCCACCTCTGGGTAATGTATAGAGCTCTGGCTTTGACCAAAAGGTACCTGTAGTAATATCAAAATAAAAAATTGTTCTTGAATCAGCGGAACTAAGCTCGACAAAGTTTGGGACCAATTTTCTTTCTATAAGGGTCTCCTTTTCAAACATTTTTATGAGTGAGTTTAATTGAAATCCATATAAAGTTGTCTTCATACCAAGTAGGGGAACCCCCTTACTTGCTAGCAAATTAATGATAACATCCTGCGGTTCAGCTAATACTTCTTTGGTGTTTAATTTCGGCTTATTTTTATATTTGGACAAATCAGGCGACGGAATCGAATTGTAAATTTTCATTAGTCTACGAGAGAGCGACGGCGGTTTGGTGCTTACTGGTGGCGGTTGCAGCCACCGCTTTTTAGCTTTCCACCTCTCGATATGGTAGTTTATAATATTCTGTTCCGGAAGCGATTTTCTATTCTTCTCTGGATCTATATTAGAGGCACCACTCACGGGTATTAAGCAAACCTGAGTCAAGATTTCCAATTCCTGCCATTCTCGATTTGCTGACCAACTCTCTTCTGAAAAATCCAAGAGACAAATTAACTTCCACCAAATACTCTTGGCGTACCTATCTACAAACAACGACCGTGGCTTGTTGTATCTAAATGTATGAAAAACATTCGATCCTCTGATGTCAGATGGAACAGAGTATATCCTTACCAAACAGATTTTTTGCTCAGATATTCCTGGGATTGAGACTGTGTTGTACGTAGCCATTATATATCGATTCTGTATCATATATCGTATATCCTCTAGAGTTGGGTGTAACACCATGCCATGTTGACGGAAATGTTGAGCTAAGAACTCGAGGTCCAACCACTTCCACGCATCTGTATCATGCTCATCTACAACTACACCATATAAATCAGTTGTTGCAGTAGGGAGATCGTAGAAGTATAGAGTACCTACCGGAATTAGGCTCGGGAGGTCATTCGAAGTTTCTGTCACACATTGTATGACATTCAAGAAAGCTTCGCTATCTTTCTTCATGAAATGTCACCAACAGTCTAAGAGCGATGCTTAATAGGAATCCCATAAGGGTTGGTCCTCATAGAATAAAGCGCATCTACAGTATAGTGGGTCAATTTTGGTACTGCAGAAAAGCCCCTCATTACACAAATTTAGAAGATGCAACCTTAAGAATAACCTAACTCAGAGGACAGAATAACATAGACAAATATGAGGGAACTCGGAAAAGGTAGAGAAACAAAAAAAAAAGCTTGAATAAGAAATTGAGCAGAATCTCAATCTTGGACATTAAACAGCAGGAGTATAATTGAAGAGGTTAGGTTTAGGTTGACCACAACTATATGATATTTGTTCTATGAAAATTGCTGCAAATTAACAAAACTTTATAACTCCAGCTAACTTTTTTTTTTTAAAAATATTTTATTATGCTACCACTAACAGAATCTTCACACTCCTCACCTCACCCTACAGTATCTACACCCGCGTATTCTTTCGCTCCGTTAAAATGAAAACAGTTTTAATCATCTCTCTACTGTTTGACGTATTCCGTCGATGGGCACCGATGATCACCGAGATGTACGGAGATAACGTAAGGGTCATACTCTTATATACAGTCCACGCATCACTTATCTTAGAGCATGCAGCCGTATGGTTACATGGATTTCAGCTATAGTTAGCCACACAAATATATAATCGGATTAAGATGAGTCATAAGTTAAATCAATACTATTAAAAGGGTTTAAATCCGCAAATATTACTTTCTTGTTGACAAAAAGTTGCTTTAGTCACAGCCCTATATTATATTCGGCTATATCTATTCAAGCTTTTTACGTAAGGCGTTTTCTCCTTATAAAAGAGGCAATAACCCCCCCCTGTGTTATTGAATAAACCCCTTCTATTTTACTCTACACCATGCGACATAGTAATAATATACTTAGCTACTTGCAAGCTTCCCAAGCTCCATTGTTGCTCAGCCAGAATGCAACAATCCCAGCAAGGGACATTTGCAATTTTCAATCTATGCTAACTCCACTATCAATTTCTGGAGCAAATTCACTAAACGCCTGCTTTGTTGCCTTTATTATCACAATTACTGAATTCATATTTGCAATCTTTGCTGCCTTTCAAATTTCCCAACTCCTCTACAATGGCTACTGTGGTTCTTACAGGATCAAGTATAGCTTTGGATCATCCACTTCCATCAAGAGTGTTGGCGTAACTCACATTGTAAAATTAATTGCTATCGCCGTTCAGTTAGTGTTTACTTCATGCTTATTAGGGATAAACTATGTATCACTTTATGATATAAAAACATTTTCCTTACTTGCTTTTATCTTGACTACTATATTATTTGTTATCCCTTTGCATTTGATTGAACCGACTAAATCCATTATCCCACTGGCTTCATTACTTTTATTCTGGTCAGTAAACATTGTTATATCTGCGTTCGTCTTATTACAAGACTTTATAAGTAGTGAAAAGCTTTATCAGCCAGCCTCATCTTCTCCATTTGAAGCTGCCTTTACAATAACCATAGAGTGTTTGATTATCATCAACAGCTTTGCCATTTTAATCTTAGAATTTAACTTTTATTCACCAACAAAAGAACTTGAAGACTATTTTGAATTAAATGAATGGGATCCTACTAGCATAAGAGACATATATACCGAGTTAACGATTAACTGGCTTCAACCAACTATCAAAGAAATATATGATAATGATGAATTAAATGAAGATAAAATGAAATTGCCAAACTTGCCGACTATTTTTGAGACCGATAGAGCATACGAATCATTATTAAAGGAATGGACAAAGCAAACAAAAAAGCATGGTAAAAATGCTTCCCTTTCTATTCCATTGTTGGCCTCCAATGCTAAAGAATTTATCATGGTATATTTCTTAAATTTAACTGAACTTATCTTATCATTCTCCCAACCATTCTTGTTAAGAAAACTATTAATACTTTTCACCCAAATCACAGATAAATCAACTAAAGATTCACCACCACCGATTTTAGGATTCATTATTGTTTTGGCAATGTTTATTGTTGCTTGCGGTAGGTTTATCTTATCAAATAGAGGATACATTCTTGTGTTCAGAATAATCTTTAAGATTCAAGCTTCTCTTTCTGCTTTGATTTATGAAAAGGCATTAAAATTATCACCGGAGGCTAGAAAATCAAAAACCACTGGTGATATCATTAATCACTTATCTACAGATGTCGCTACAATTGAAGAAATCTCACAATTACTTGTTGAACTGATCAACAACCCATTGAGTTTAATTATTTGTTTAGTCTCACTTCATTCTATTATTGGTAATGCAACTTGGGGTGGATTCACTGTAGCCTTAATCTTGGTTCCTCTTAGTACCAAGGTTAGTACTTCAATTTTCCTGCTTTATAACGAAGGTTTGGAATATAAGGATGCCAGAATTAGATTAACTAGTGAAATTTTAAATTCAATCAAGAGTATTAAATTATACTCATGGGAAAAGCCAATGCTTGAGAGATTAGACGTTGTGAGAAATGATCAGGAATTATACACTAATAAAAGAATTGGTGTCTTTAACGCTTTTTCCACTTTCTTATGGTCATGTATTCCATTTTGTATTTCCTGTGCAAGTTTCGCCACGTTTGTTTACATTTCGGATATTCCCTTGACTCCTGCTATTGTCTTCCCAGCATTATCGTTATTTGACATGTTGACCGATCCAATCTTGATGCTTCCGAATACATTTTCAAGTCTTGTAGAAATAAGAGTTTCATTGAAAAGATTGAATGAATATTTCTTAATGGATGAATTGGAAAATTCCCAATCTGAGAGAACCTTTAATATCTTACAACGTGACGACATTTCTGTGAATATTGCTGAAACTACTTTTGTTTGGAAAGCAACCCAATCAGGTGAACCCTTGGAAACTGATATTGCCTTGAAGGACATTGATTTTATTGCCAAAAAGGGTCAATTGACTTGTATTGTTGGTAGAGTTGGAAGTGGTAAGTCGACACTTATAAAAGGTATACTTGGTGAAATTCCTATCCAAATTGGCAATTCTAATTCATCATTACTGGTTAATGGTTCAATCGCCTACTGTTCTCAATCACCTTGGATTTTAAATGCTACAGTAAAGGAAAACATCTTATTTGGCTGCAGATACAATAAACAATTTTATGACAAAACTATTCAAGCATGTGAGCTTTTAAGTGATTTCAGTTCTTTACCAGATGGTGATAGAACAGTTGTTGGTGAAAAGGGGATCTCATTGAGTGGTGGTCAGAAGGCAAGAATTTCATTAGCAAGAGCAGTTTACGCAAGAGCTGATGTCTATTTATTAGATGACGTGCTTTCAGCAGTTGATGCTCATGTCGGTAAGAACATTATACAAAATGTTCTAAGTCAAAATGGTATCTTAGCAACCAAAACTATTATCTTGGCCTCTAATTCAGTAAGTGTTCTTCCTGAAGCTCATAATATTGTCTTTTTAAAATCGGGAAGCATTGTTGAAAGAGGGACCTTTAAAGAGGTTATGGGTAGAACAAACTCCGACCTCGCGACATTGATAAGAGAATTTGGTAAGCACGAAGATGGAGGTGAAGATGAGTCTGGAGCAGCAGGAGGTGATGCGATTACAACAAATCTTGAATCCGGGGCAGCTTCAATCGATTCATCTGAGGTCAAGGATTATGAGCCAGAGGTTGATGATAGTGAGAACTTGCACCCAGTTAGAAGTAGAAGTCAATCTATTGGTACTGCCAGTTTAATGCCATTTTTACACAAGTATGATCTAGAAGAAGAGGAAGAATTGTTGGAACAAGTTGGTGAAGATGGTTTACCCCCAAAGAAGTTGAAAACAGGTCATTCTAAGGAAGAAAGTGCCAAGGGTAGAGTACAAATGGCAGTATACTTAGAATACTTTAGAGCATGTAATTACTCGTACATTTTGTTATATCTTTTTTTGACATCTTCAACTATTGGTACTGGAGTCTTAGGAAAGTATTTACTTAAATACTGGTCCGAATTGAATGAAGCTGCTGGTGAAAACTCAGATCCATCTACATATCTTGGTCTCTACACATTTTTAGGAGTATTAGGAGGCGCTTTGACATTAACTGCTGCATTTGTTGTTTGGACATATTGTATTATCCGTGGTTCTAAATATTTCCATGATAAGATGGCAAAGCTGGTTTTAAGATCTCCGATGTCTTTTTTTGAAACAACACCAATCGGTAGGATTTTAAATAGATTTTCCGAAGATATTGGTATGATTGATAATCATTTACCGTGGGTTATTATCGATCTTTTGGAATATGTTCTTAATGGATTTGCTATTTTTAGTGTTATTGTTATTAATTTACCACCAATGGCTATTATGATTTTGTTCTTGATGATAGTTTACAACGAAATCAGAAAGTTCTTCATCCCTGCTTCGAGAGAATTTAAAAGGTTAAGAGCAGCTAGAAAAAGTCCAGTGTTTTCACATTTACAAGAGCTGGTAAACGGTGTTGAAACTTTAAGAGCTTATGACCAACAAGAGAGATTTACCTTTAAGAACAAATATAATTTAGATGAAAGAATTCATGTTGATTACCTATTAACCATGTGTAATAGGTGGTTGTCTTTAAGGTTGCAATTTATATCAGCCATCTTGTTATTGAGTTCTGGCTTAGCCATTATTTTAACAATCAATACAAGCTTTGAATTAAGTTCTGGTCTTGTTGGGTTTGTTATGAGTTATGCCTTAAGTATTACCGGTATTTTAACTGCTATTGTTAGACGTTGGGCCGAAGTTGAATCAAGATCAGTTTCCATCGAAAGACTTGTTGAATATTGTAATTTAACCCCGGAAGCTGAAATGATTAATCCTGATGACAGACCAAAGTTAACTTGGCCAAGTGATGGTTCCATTGAATTCGATAACTATAGTACTAAGTATAGAGAAAACTTAGACCCAGTTTTGAAAAATATTTCCTTAGATATTAAAGCTAGTGAAAAGATTGGTATCGTGGGTAGAACTGGGGCTGGGAAATCATCCCTCACTTTGGCACTTTTCCGTATTATTGAAGCCACCACAGGAAATATAAACATTGATAATATAAATACCAGTAAAATTGGACTTTTTGATTTAAGGTCTAAATTAAGTATTATTCCCCAAGATTCACACACTGTGGAAGGTTCAGTTAGACAAAATTTGGATCCTTTTGTCAAATTTTCAGACCAAGAATTATGGAAGGTATTAGAATTGGCTCATTTAAAGGAACATGTTGAATCAATGAAGACAGATCCAATTGAAAAGGATGGTGAAATAGTAGGTGAAGCAATGTTTGGTCTTGATGCTCAAGTTTATGAAGGAGGATCCAATCTTTCATCTGGCCAAAAACAATTATTATGCTTAGCTAGAGCATTATTAAACCCTTCTAAGGTTTTGATTTTAGACGAAGCTACTGCTGCTGTTGATGTTCAAACCGATAAAATTATTCAAGACACTATTCGTAAGGAGTTCAAGGATAAAACTATTTTAACCATTGCTCACAGATTAGATACAATTATGGACAGTGATAGAGTTGTTGTATTGGATAAAGGTGAAGTCAAAGAATTTGCATCAGTTAATGAATTATTAGCAATGGAAGACGGTATTTTTCGCCTGCTTTGTGAAGAAGGTGGATATTTAAAATAATTAAGTAAACCAGAAAGAAAAGAAACAAAAAAAAAATAAAAATATAGAAATTAGAATTCCAAAACAGGAATAGACCAAAAAGAGTTAGAACCCTTCTTATTAAAATTAAACTATACATGTATATGAAATACAATAAAAAATCAAAAAAACATTTAATGTAGAGCCCTGTAATATTTTCTATCCGTTCGAATTTTGCAGCCAATATGAATCTTTATCTGAAATACTGCATATAACCAACGGCAAGCCGATAACATTGAATTATGAGGAGGTTAAATTGACTTAGATTTACTAAGCACCCTTACTTTTTCATAGAATACAATACAATAAGTAGGAATGAAAACCAATCTTATCTCAATTCCCACAAAAAAGACGGAAGATGTTAATTGGGCGAAACCTATTAACAATTACCTCTTGTCTATCTATGGAAATACTTCGGAGTACCAACAAGATTTAACTAATTTCAATAAGTTAAGGCTGGACTTGAAAGGTGGGGTCAATGGTGACTCCACTGGATTGAATTTGTACTACAAATATTATAGTTTATTGGAGTTACTTGACTTGAGAATCCCTTTCTCCACTTTAAACAAGAGTAAAAAGATAAGTTTCACTTGGTTTGATTCATTTAATCCACTGATATCTTATAAGCAGTATTCCTTACCTTTTGAAAAAGCAGGCGTATTGTTTAATATCGGGTGTGTTTTATCTGAAGTTGCGATTAAAAAGTATTCAGAAGGTACTGACGAGTCAGTTAAGGATGCCCTTCTGCTGTTACAACAGGCCCTGGGGGTGTTCCAATTCATTAGTGAGAATTTCCTTCATGCGCCCTCGAACGATTTGAGCCAGGGAACCATGAAATTTTTAATTCAATTAATGCTTGCTCAAGCACAGGAGATCTTTGTTTTGAAAGTTATTAGTGGTGATTTGGAACAAAAGAAGAACTCGTTAATTAGTAAATTGTGTCAAGCAACTGCAAACTTCTACGAAGAGTGTCACAAGCTTGTAAATCAAGCCAAGGGTTCACACCAACCAGGGTTCGGCGTGGTAGAAGACGATGAAGAAGACGAAGAAGAACTCGATGACGGCGGATTCGAAGATGAACTGGATATTTTGGGAGAGAGTGACCCCGATGCTGAGAGCCCTGATACATCTGATGACGGCGTGGCAGCTATTAATTCTTCTTGGATTGCAATTCTAGAATTCAAGAAACACTACTATTCGTCACTTGCTCTTTATTTCCATGGTTTACAATGTGAATCCTCCAAGAAGTACGGTGACGCCATTGCCTACCTTGGAAAATCGATCGACGTTCTCAATGAAATCAATCCACTTACAGTTCGACTTGTAACCAAACTGAAGACATTCAACTGCTATGAATTATTAGATAACTATAAATACCAAAAGGATGCTGTTGCTATCAAGCTTACTGAATTAGAGAAGGATAATGATTTCATCTACAATGAAATCGTCCCACTGAAGGTAACTTTGCCAACAATCAAGCCAATGGAAGGGGTAAAGATTATTCCAATAACAAGTAATGCCAGCTTTAAAGAAATTAATGAATACAACTACAACAATTTCTTTTCAACTGTGGTACCTATTAATATTCACGAGCTCATGAGTTATTACAGTGAAGAGAAAAGTCAATTTTTGAGGAATGAGATCGATTTATTTGACGTATCTAACGAAGAATTATCTTCAATCATGGAATATTTAAAGATGCCCCAGAGTTTGGTAAATGTGAAAGAATCAGTTAACGACCCTACTAGTACCACTGGTAGTAGTAGCATTTCAATTCCAACTGAACTTAGTGCCATCTCACTGGAAATATCTCAGTCATACCAAAATGATGAATCTAATAAGAGAGAAATACAGAGATTAAGAGCTGAAATTTTCACCGTTATGCAAAAGTGTGAATCCAATAAGGATAACGAAGAATTACGTAGATTGAAGAAGTCTTTTATTGATTCTAGTAACCGTGATAAAGAATTATATGGATTAATTCTGACTGATGATACTCCATTATACGTAAGCTTAAGCAAGGGGCCAGATTCCAAGGAATTCAAACAGTTGTTTACTCCAAACAATAGCAAAGCAGTAAAGGAAGACTCATTAAGTTTACTTGATATTGACGATTCTAAGCTCTCATCTGAAAGTATAATAAATAAGAAAATTCATGACATGGAAGAGATTTTACACGACTTACACACTATTAAGGTAAACAAGGGTAAGGTTATTGATAAATTAAAAGCCGAAATTCACAATGAAGATATATCAGATATTTTGATTTTGAATGCTAAGGTTAAAACCAATAACGAAATTAAAAATGTAATTTTCCCTGAAGAATTGAAAAAGTTTGATAAGTATTCACAAGAATTAGATTCTTTAGTTAGCAAGCAAAAAGTTATCCTAGAAAGATTATCACAGGAATGGTTAAGTTTATCACAAGATTCCAGAGTTAAAGAGATTCAATCCTCATCAAAGTTTCAAAAGGAAATATTAAAGCACCAAGGAGAAAGAACCAAACAATTTTACGGCAAATGGAAAACATATTCTAGCAGGTTAAGTATGGGGGTTGGATTTTACAAGACTTTATTAACTCATGCCGAAGGAATTTATAAAAGTATCCAGGATAGAAATGAGCAGGACAGATTGGTAAATAATTTAAGTGGTATGGCTTTGGGATCACACCCAAAATATGGGGCTCCTCAAAATCAACAAAGTTATGTACCTCAACCTCAACAACAACCAATTCAAAACACTGGATATCCACCTAATATCATTCAAAACACAGGATATAGTCAACCACATACTTTTTCAAATCAAAACTCAGGATATGGTCAGCCTCCTCTCCCTCATCAAGATTCAGGATATGGTCAACGTAGTGGGTCAATTCCAAGTCAAAATTCTGGTTTTGGTCAAGGATATCCCCCAACATCAAACTACGAATTACCCCCTCAACTACCACCTAAACCACAACCACAACCACCACAACAACCACCGCAAAATCAACAAGGTAATTTAATTTACAATCAACCATCTACATATCAACCAAATATGTATAACTATTTCTCTAGTAATTAATTTTATAGAAAAAAAAAAATGAAATATTAATTTACATCTTAAGCCAATACTATGTTCTGATATGGGAATAGTGGATTTCACCGAACTTTTTCTACCTTTAAAGGAAGAGAATATCGGTAGGACTACAGGGGTGACCAAAGAGGGAAGAGCACGATTCAATTGTCCTTTTTTGATAGGCGTCAGTGGAGGGTCTTTCCAAGTGGCAGCACTAATGTATACATCTTTATCTAATTCAGCTTTAAATCAGATACTACACGTGATCTCATCAAGAATATTGAGAACTTATCTGAAAGATGGACCACTGATGTCTCTTCGGCAAAAACTATTCATTGAAGTTTGTTTGTTGTTGTGGAGATATAGTTACACCAAGCAGGGATAAGGTTGGGTAGGAGCCAGCTAAATACATTGGATGGAAAATTACTAGTATACTTTTCGCAGCCACTTTTTTATATGCAAATGGCCGAAAACGGAAATATGTCAACAAAGAGAGAACTAAATAACTAGGCGATGAATCGAGAACTATAGTAAGTATATAGCATTAGACAACAGAGAGACACTAGGTAGCGTTAACGGTAACGGTAACGGTAGTAGCCAGTTCCGCGAGGCACTAGGAACTACTCTAGACGGATTCACCTGGCAACCCAAGAATGTGAAGGAAGTGAAAATGTCGCAAGGCTTAGCGCGAATATTCTGGTCAAACAGCCAAGGAGATGAACGAGGAGAGGAGTAAGCGAAGAAGATGAGCAAGGAGTGACACCACAAGAAGAAGAAAAGGAAGAACAAGGAGAATTAAAAGGCTATGGAAACTGGGTGCAACATGTTTGACAGCGACCGCTTTGTTTATATTTCCACGTACTTGACCTGTCAAAAACCTAAACTAAGCTAAAATTTCTTACCATCACGTCTTCACTAATTTGCGACATGTTTCTATATTAAGATTGTATTTTTCCCCTTCTAGACTTTCTCTCAAACTAAGGCGCCTGTTTCGTATTATATATAAATAAAAAATTTTTCCTGTCCTCGATATAATCTCGATCCGATCATCAAAATCTAAAACCTAAACATTTCTTTCTTCTTGTTCCAGAAACTAATACTTCCTACTTATTGGACCATCGCTGCCAACATTCATCTGACCAACTTGTCATTTTTTTACTTGCTATATACTTCGTTTGCTCGTCATAGATTCATCTAAACCTTCGCTGCTGTAATATCCACTAAAAAAAAAGAAAAAGAAGGGCCCTTACACCAATTTAGCCCGCGTACATTATAAACAGGAGATAATGAAGTTGATTAATATTCTCCCAGTAGCTGCTGCACTCTTTAGCATAGTGCTCGCTGACACTTACGTGCCAGTCACTTGTGATGCTTCCAACCACTGTCCAGAAAATTTACCTTGTTGTGGTACTTATGGTACCTGTGGTAATGGTACTTACTGTCTTGGTGGCTGTGATGTTAGATTCTCATATAACTTATCTGCCTGTATGCCAGCTCCAATTATCTCAGAATTCAACAAGTCCTTCCCATCCACTGACGGGATCTTGCAATACAACGACTACTTGGGTAACTATTCCGAAGGTGATTGGGTTTACTCAGGTAACATTACTGAATACGATGATTCATTAATTATTCAAATGCCTAATCAAACAACTGGTACAGTTATTTCAACTTCCCAATATTTATGGTTTGGTAAGGTTTCTGCAAAGATCAAGTCTTCCAGAACTAATGGGGTGGTTACTGCGTTCATTTTGTTCTCAGACGTTCAAGATGAAATTGATTATGAATTAGTTGGTTACGATTTAGATAATGCTCAATCTAATTACTACTCTCAAGGTGCCTTGAATTATACAAATTCTGTAAAGATTCCAACCACTGATACATTTGCTAATTGGCACGTTTATGAAATCGATTGGACTGAAGATAGAATCATTTGGTCGATTGATGATAAATCTTACCGTTCCTTAAACAAAAGTGATACTTGGAATGCCACTGCTAATAGATACATGTACCCACAAACTCCTTCAAGATTACAAATGTCCCTTTGGCCAGGTGGTTCTGCTTCTAACGCTCAAGGTACTATCGAATGGGCCGGTGGTTTAATTGATTGGGATGCTCAGGATATCCAAGAATACGGTTACTTCTACGCCGACATTGCATGGGTATCCATTGAACCATATGACACCCCAAGTGGAGTTAAGAAGATAAATTGTGGTAACTCTTCCACCAGCTGTAACGCTTACGTATACAATTCAAGTTTTGGAGTACAACAAAATATTACCATGGTCAACGCGAAGACTTGGTTAGGTAACCCATGGTCTACTGGGTTAGATCCAAATAATGAAGATGTTGAAGAAGTTCATACTGTTACATCTGGTTCTAAAACTATGCTTTCTACTTCTACAAAGATTGCCACAGCTGATGCATCTGCTCATCAATCTTGGGTTAACACTTACCCACAATATTCCACTCCTGCTGATTACAAGACCGAATATGGGTTTGTTCAAGATAATTCAGCAACTTCTTCTTCTGCTGATGGCTCTTCTTCTGGAAGTGCTACCAAAAATGGTGTTGAACCAAATTACCATGTCGAAGGAACAGTTGGTATTTTCGCATCAATGCTTGTTGGAATCTTTTCCTTCTTCTTGTAATCTGCAAAAAAATTAAAACATTACAATAATCATAGGTAAATATACATGCCAAAAGATAAATACATACATACATACATATATACATACAATAGTATAATAAACTGAAACAAGATACTTGACTTTGTAAATCTTATGCACCATGTAAATAACTTCATTCGTTGTATTGGGATGGATCGAAAGATGCTGCGAGGACAATTGCATCGAAGATCTTTACTCTAAGTTGAGTTCAAAGTAACTAAAGGTAATATAGAGACGTCCCTTAGTCCTCTTTAACTATTAATTGAAGTAGTATTTCATGAAATAAATGTTCTTTTTGGGGGAAGCTCAAAAGAAAACAATTTAATAACAGAAGAGACTCACCCTTACTTCAATTGTTCAGCCCAAATCAGAGTGATAACATAACAAAAACGTCACCCCTTTACACCCCTTTACACCCATCATTTCTCTTAGATAGATATTTTGCACCCAAATCACGTGCCATACACAGCAAACAAAGTATCATATAGTAAACTACATCTAGAACTATCAACCATAAATTTTACACCTAAAGAAACCTAAATTTCCAAGAAAGAAAAACTAGAATTCTAATTACTTTTATCTACAAGACTAATTTTCCTCTAATTTCCTCTCTACATCACATCTCAAAATACTTTTATACTTCTACTCTTATTTAGAAAAGGGTCGTGCACAATCCACAACAATACCAAAATACACGTAAACTAATAAAAAATGGCGAGTGCGGTCGATACGTTGGAAGGTGGAAAAAAATAGAGAACACGATCCAACAATAATACAGAACTGAAACTTTCTTCAGTACATCAGAAGTATCAATTCATTGCAATATGAAGATGCTTACTAAGTTTGAGTCGAAGTCATCCCGTGCTAAGGGGGTGGCTTTCCATCCAAAGAGACCTTGGGTACTTGTATCCCTCTTGTCATCTACCATTCAGTTGTGGGATTACCGTATGGGTACTTTAATTGATAGATTTGAAGATCATGAAGGTCCAGTCAGATGTGTTGACTTCCATCCAACTCAACCATTATTCGTTTCCGGTGGTGACGACTACTCCATCAAGGTCTGGTCTTTGAATACCAGAAAGTGTATCTTCACCCTCAATGGTCACTTGGACTATATCAGAACTGTTTTCTTCCACCATGATTTACCATGGATTATCTCAGCCTCTGATGATCAAACCATCAGAATCTGGAATTGGCAAAATCGTCAAGAAATTGCTTGTTTAACTGGCCACAACCATTACGTTATGTGTGCACAATTCCACCCACTGGAAGATTTAATCGTTTCCTCTTCGTTGGATCAAACAGTCAGAGTTTGGGATATCTCCGGTTTAAGAAAGAAGCACTCTGCTCCTTCTCAACAAAACGGTATGAGATCTTTTGAAGACCAATTACAAAGACAACAATTGCCTCAACAGGATATCTTTGGTAACACTGATGCCATTGTTAAGTACGTTTTAGAAGGTCACGACAAGGGTGTCAATTGGGCAGCTTTCCACCCAACTTTACCATTAATTGTCTCCGCCGGTGACGATAGATTAGTAAAGTTGTGGAGAATGAGCGAAACAAAGGCATGGGAAGTTGATACCTGCCGTGGTCACACTGGCAACGTTCTTGCTGCCGTGTTCCACCCTAACCAAGATCTTATCTTATCTGTGTCTGACGATAAGACCATCAGAGTTTGGGACTTAAACAAGCGTACCCCAGTCAAGCAATTCAGAAGAGAAAACGACAGATTCTGGCTTATTGCCAACCACCCCGATATTAACTTGTTTGCTACTTGTCACGATCTGGGGGTAATGGTTTTCAAGTTAGAAAGAGAAAGACCAGCTCACGCTATTTTCCAAAACAAGACTTTATTCTTTGTTAACAATGAAAAACAAGTTCAATTCTACGATTTCCAAAAGCAAGAATTATCCCTTCCAATGCTTTCATTAAAGAAGATTGGTAAGACTTGGCTGTTCATGAGAACTTTATCATACAATCAAAGTGATAACTCTATTTTGGTTACTCACGGTGGCGAAGGAAGCGATGGTCAATATGCATTAATCGCACTCCCCAAGCATGTTACTGGTGCCATTGAACCAACTGATATCAGACAAGGTGAAGGTAACTTTGCTTGTTTCATTTCTAGAAACAGATTCATCAGTTTTGTTAAGTCATCAAAGACTTTGTATGTTAAGGATTTAAGTAATAACGTTACCAAGACCATTCAGTTAGACTCCTCTGTCAATGATGTATTAGCTGGTAGTAACGGTAGTGGTAAGGTTCTCCTTGTCAAGCAACACCTGGTTGTTTCATACGACGTTCAACAACGTAAGGAAGTAGCCGAATTAAGTGTAAACAATGTTAAATATTGTTCTTGGTCAAACGATGGTCAAAATGTTGCCTTCTTAGCCAAGCATACCATTACTATTGCTAACAAGGATTTGGAATTAATTACTTCTATGCATGAAACTATTAGAATCAAGAGTGCAGCTTGGGATGACAACTCTGGTGTTTTATTATACCTGACTCTTAACCACATTAAGTACACTTTACTTAACGGTGATAATGGTATCATTAAGACTTTAGAAAATACCGTTTATATTACTAAGGTTACTCAAAACTTGGTTTACAGTTTAAACCGTTCAGGTGAAATCGAAGTTATTAAGATTGACCCAACTGAATACAGATTTAAGAAATCTTTGATTCAAAAGAATTTCGGTGAAGTTCTTAGAATCATTAAGAACTCTAACTTGGTTGGTCAAAACATTATTAGTTACTTACAAAAGAAGGGTTATCCTGAAGTTGCACTTCAATTTGTTGAAGATCCTGAAACTAGATTTGAATTGGCTTTGGAATGTGGTAACTTAGATGTCGCTCTAGAACAAGCCAAAAAGTTAAACAATAACGGTATTTGGGAAAAATTAGGTGAAGAAGCATTAAACCAAGGTAACTTGGATGTTGTAGAATTAGTCTACCAACAATTACACTTATTTGATAAGTTAAGTTTCCTTTATTTAGCTAAGGGTGACCAAGAAAGATTAAATAAGATGACTACCATTGCTGAACATCGTGGAGATTTATCATCTTTAGTTCAAAATACTCTTTATAACAATGATATCAAGAAGAGATGTCAAGTTTATATTCAAGGTGGTATGTTACCATTAGCTTACACTTTAGCCAAACTGAATGGATTAGATGAATTAGCCCAACAAATCTTAGAAGAGGCTGGCGTTGATGTTAAGGATGTTGAATTACCTGAATTAGGTGACGTAGTCCCATTACCACAACCAATTACCAATTCGATTGACAACTGGCCATTAAAGGAAGGTTCCATGACTTTCTTTGAAAGTGCTCTTTTAACTGGTCAAGTTGAAAACTTATCAATTGAAGATTCAGAGGACGCCAGCGTGTCTGCTGCTGTTGCTGATGACGTTGAAGATTTCGAAGATGCTGAAGATCTTGATGAAGGTGAAGGTGGTTGGGATCTTGAAGATGATGATCTTGATATTGAAGAAGATTTTGAAGCTGATTTTGATTCCACTGCGCCTGCTACTGAATCTGCAGCATTAACCGATGCAAAGGCTCACGACGGTGAAATTGGTTATTGGTTACGTAATGCTAAAACACCAGCTGAATACGTTGCTGCAGGTGTTTTTGAACAAGCTTCTTCCTTATTGAATAAACAATTAGGTGTTATTCAATTTGAACCTCTTAGACCAAGATTCTTAGAAGTTTACCAAGCTTCTAAGCTTTACTTACCAGGTGGAGATGATCTTCCAGCAATGAAAACATACATCAGATATGATAATGATGAAGATAACTCAAAGAAATTAAAGCCATTCATCCCAGGTTTTGAAACTTTAGAAGAAAGATTAAACGATGGTTTCAAATTTTTCAAGGACAATAACTTAGAAAATGCTATTAGTACTTTTAGAACTATTATCTACACCATTACTGTTTTAACCGTTCACGATGAAGACGAAGAAGCTAAGTGTTTAGAAGTTTTGGATATCTGTCGTGAATATATTTTGGGTTTAACTATTGAATTAGAGCGTCGTTCGGTTGCTGCAGCTGGTGATATCAAGAGAAATTTGGAATTAGCTGCATACTTTACCAGAGCAAAGTTACAAAATGCTCATAAGATTAATGCTTTACAAGTTGCTATGACCCAATCCTTCAAGAACAAGAATTATTCTAGCGCTTCATACTTTGCTGGTCAATTATTATCATTAGTTTCTAGTGGTGCTAGAGCTGAGCAAGCACAAAAGTTAAAGGCAAGAGCTGATTCAATTGCCAGTGATGCCATTGAAATTGATTTTGATCCATATGCTGAATTTGATATCTGTGCATCTACTTTAACTCCAATCTATAAGGGAAGTCCATCTGTCTCTGAAGCCTTAGTTGGTGCCAAGTACAAGGTTACTGAACAAGGTAAGGTTTGTAAGATTACTGGAATCACGAGTATTGGATCACCAGCATCTGGTTTACGTATTAGAGGATAAGTAGAAGGTGCAAAAAAATATAAAATGACGAGAAGAGAAGAGAAGTGAAGAGAAAAGAAAAGAAGAGAAGAGAAATAAGTAGAAGAAGAAGATGATAAAGAGGTGGAATATATTATTTAGTCTATCAATAATTTACATTATGTATACGTAATTGAATAAACAATAAAAAGAATCGAATAGGAATATAAAAAGCCCAAAGAATTCACTCTTTCTGATCTGAAATTCGGATTTAATAAGACAACTTGATAGATAAACTACCTGAAAACGTAGTTTCTTTAGCGGTGTAGTAGTTTGACTTTGTTCTTATCATTCCCAATTCTGATACTCTGCACGCGAACAAACACGTCAAATCCGGAAGTGGAAAACTTAGAGAAGAGGGAAAAAAAAAGAAAAAAACACTAACTGTTGAAATCAATTTAGTAGAATCGTAGACAGATCAGCTTATTATATCTTTGGTTTGGTTATATACTATGTCAGAGGCTCTTTCATACAAGGATAAGGGGAACGCCTTCTTAAAGGATCATCATTTCAACGAAGCTATTGAAGCCTACACTAAGGCTATTGAGTTGGACGATTCAAATCCTATCTTCTTCTCAAACAGAGCTCAGGTGCACATAAGGTTGGAAAACTATGGATCAGCTATCGCTGACTGTGATTCAGCTTTGAAGCTTGATCCAAATATGGTCAAGGCCATGTACCGTAAGGGTGTCTCGCAAATGGCTATCCTTCAGTACAAGGAAGCACAGGGTAACTTCAAGATCATTTTAAAGAAGTTACCAAACGACAAGTTGACTTTGGAAAACCATAAACAGTGTCAGAACTACTTAAAGAAACAGGCTTTTGAAAAGGCCATCGCTGGCGACTCTAAACTGTTAACATTAGCCCAGATCGACTACTCTGGACTCCCGATCGAGAAGACTTGGGAAGGTCCTTTATTGCAAACTACTGCTGTCATTGACAAGGTCGAAGGCTCAGACAAGCCAATTAGCATTAATATCCAGGGATTAGACCACAACTACTTGAAGTACGCAATCAAGACTTTCAAAGAAGGTGGAAAATTGCCTAAGGCTCACGTCTTTGCTATTGTTGCTAAGGTATACGAGCTCTTGAGAGAAGAACAAACCATGGTTGAAATCAGTTTACCTCACAGTAAGCTTGAATCTTCAAACGCCGACGAAATTGTCGTCAAGACTGCTAAAAAGTTGACCGTTGTTGGTGACACCCACGGTCAATTTTATGACGTTTTGAACTTGTTTGACAAATTTGGATTTGTTTCTGATGAACATGTTTATCTTTTCAATGGTGACTTTGTTGACAGAGGTTCGTGGTCATGTGAAGTTGCACTTTACTTATACATTTTGAAGATTTTGTACCCTAAATCTGTTTTCATTAACAGAGGTAACCACGAAACTAACGATATGAACAAGACTTACGGTTTCACTGACGAATGTGAACACAAGTACTCTAAGAAGATCTTTGAATGCTTTGCTGAATCTTTTGGTGCATTACCACTTGCAACTTTAATAAACCAATCTTATTTGTGTATGCACGGGGGATTGTTTTCTAACGACAAGGTTACCTTACAAGATATCAAAGAATTTAACAGATTCCCACAATCTGGATCTACCCAACCACCAAGAGATGGGATTGCCATGGAATTATTATGGACTGATCCACAACCAAGTAACGGTAGAGCTCCTTCCAAGAGAGGTATCGGTATGCAATTTGGTCCTGATATTACTGAAAGATTCTGTTTATCAAACAAAATACGTAAGGTTTTAAGAAGTCACGAAGTTAGAATGGAAGGTGTTGAAGAAGAGCATAATGGTAGATTAATTACTGTCTTTAGTGCACCAAACTATTGTGATTCTACTGGAAACCTTGGTGGTGTTGTACATTTTACTGAAAATCCAGCATACAATAAAGAAGAAGACAACGGTGAAGGATTTAGAGATGTTAACGATAAAAATTGTCCATGGAACTTAGAAATTGAAACATTTGCAGCAGTTCCACATCCTGATCTTAAGCCAATGGCATATTCCAAGAGTGGATTTGGGTTTTAGAATCGCCACACAAAATCTTCCTAGAAGGGAGATACACTCTTTTGGTTGTTCAAGGTATATTTGATTGAAGACCGCCATAGAATCAAACAAGGTAAATAAAAAACGCTCAATGGATACTATATTTGTATGTAATAATTAATTTTAATAGATAGTCAGGAGAAATGAATTTGTATTCAACCATCTTGCCCTTTTTCCATAAATAAAATACTGTAGTTGATATCGAAATAGAATTCCGTCTTCTATGTTCCCACATTTGGTACTTATTTGCTCATTTGTTAACATGCTCGGCTTTTTTGCAACCCCTGCATATAAACCACCTGACATATAAGATTCAAGTATGAGGTGTTGTAAATAGCCTATATTCGATATACACTTTACCAAAGATGTCGAACATAAGCGATGACGAACCAGACGAATGGGATCAAAGAATAATCAGCACAGGATGTCACGAGGAGAATCTCAAATTACAGTTATGTCATGCTGATAACGGGGACTGGAGGAAATGTTTAGTAGAAATGCAAGCCTTCAGGAAGTGTTGGGATGAGAATAAGAATAATGAAAGAACCCACACTGTGAATAACGAGGAAGATACGAATAGAAAGTAGCTGCTTATCGTGAATTCTGGAAAGTATCATAAGCTCCCTTTTGTATATAAGGAACAAAATCATGTAAATAGAATGAACATTAGAAGTAATAATAGTCTAAAAAAGAGTGTAGATCTCTCTAAGTGAAGGGTAGCTATGCAACTTTGATATTTTTTTTGTTTTTTGATTCACCAATAATAAAATGTTTTCTCTTAAAGAGATAGCTCCACAAGTCTGTATAGTACTCTGCTGCTTCACCGAGCTGTTCATTTAGTTGGTGCCTTAGTGACTACATCTTGGTGTTTACCAAACGGAATTTTAATTTTCCTGTTTAGGTCGCATTTCTCAATACACACAAATTCGTGTTACATGTATCATCAGACACTTCTAAGAAGACACCTCTAACAACTTGAAGAGTAATAGCGTTCAGGACGGAAATATGAGACTATATTCTCCTGTCCGTCAGGAGCAACTGATATCGATTCTGATTTCAGATGAGAGCGATGATAGCGGTGTGTCAGACAGTGTAGATGGAAATGATCTTATGGTTGATTTCCAATCAGAGGCTGAATTTCAATCCGAGATAAATAGAAGGAAAGAGCAGAATAATGCAAAGTTTAAGGATAAATGGAATCAAATATTAGCAAAGTATCTGAAGATAGACGACGAGACGGAAAGTGACGAGATCAATTTACTTACTGGTGAAGTTATCACTGATAATGGTCATTTACGAAAGTTAGAGAATGAATCTCAGGTTAAAGGCGTACGATCTTTATCTCATTCTAACATTTGGTCAAAAGAGTTTGAGAATGATGTCAAGGCTCAAGCACAGAAGTTGTGGAGAATGAAGAAGAAGAAGAAAGAATTGAGAGAGAAGTTAAAGGAACAGAACTTATTTCATAAAGGACCAGAGAAGTCAAGGGAGACGGCCCAGAATCGACCAGGTGAAGCTGAGGATAGCATTCTTCTTTTAACTCCTTCCCCAACGAAGAAGGCAAGATTTTCTCCAGTAAAACAGGGTAATTTTGGAAGTTCCGTACAAAAGATCAGCGAGTATGACTTGAAGTACGCCCGTAATAATAAAGATGATGAGTTTCGAGACAAGCATTCTTTTGATACTAGTGTTGAAAGCAAGAGCAGAAGCCCCGATGGATTAGATCTTGGTGGTATATCTGAAACTCAAACTTCTGAGGTTTACTCTGAAGAGGATATCGAGGAGTATCATAGAAATGAGTACGAGAAAGAATCTGACGCCCAAGACGGAACTTTATCAGATGCATCATTTGACGAAGAGTACCTGATAATAACGTCACCCTACACGTCCCAAAAGTATCCATCTCGCTCAATTTACAAATGTCATTTTGATGATTGTTCTTATTGTACTGGCAATAAGTCAATGTACAAGTCTCATCTTTTGAATGAGCATTCATCTGAATTAAAGCTGATTGGTTATCCAGTTTCACATAATAATAAAAACCACCCGAGTACTATAACTGAAGATAACATCGAGCAACTAATGGAGGACTTCCCCTTGGTGCATGAGGTCCCACACTTACCGCTAACTGCAACTGGTGAGCCTCTTGTGTGTGGTAAACTCTTGCCCAGCGGTAGGAAATGTAGGAAGTGGTTTCTTACTAAACACGAGTACCAAAAGCATCTTGCCGAGAACCCTGCCCACTGCTCATCTAAGAGGCAGGTTCTCCTTTGTCCCATGTTGGGTTGTGGGTATATGACAGATGATGGATACCTTTCATGGAGAAATCATTTCATAGTAACAAAGCATTTCTTACATCCAAGATATACATCGCCTATAAAGGCACTTGATTCCCCAACTAAATCTAACGGTAGATCAGGTTCATTTTCATCAGACATTTCTGATGATATTCCTACAATAAGAAAAATACTTCAAGGATCGGAAAGAGAATTTCCTATATCAACCAATCATGATGGATACGAGTCTATTGACGAGCTATTCAGTAATTAATAAGAAAAAATGAACTTCCAAAACGAAGTTATGTTGTGGTTTCCACTCTTATGTAACATATGTAAATTATCTGTACTTAATTATGTATTAAAATAAATTTTAATTCAATCTAAAATAAGAACTCACCTACAATATATACTAGTGTATACTTTTTATTAATTTCTATGTACATGGTTTTATATAATATGACTTAAGCAGTTGGTTCTGCCGAACTTTTTGGTTCGTCCTTTGGCTTACCCTTGAATGCATCACCTTGAATATATTTATCAAATGCATCATTTCTTTCTGTGAAAGGTCTTGGTCCAACCAATCTAATCATGTCTTCTCTAGTTAACACTTCCTTCTTAAATAATTCTTCAGCGACAATGTCAACCAATTCTAACTTTTCAGTCAATAATTTCTTACAGGCAAAATAAGATTCATCAATAATTCTCTTCACTTCAGTATCAATAATTCTAGCAGTAGTTTCAGAGTAAGTATTATGAACTTTAAATCCACCACCGTTACTATCACCGGAGTTGTAAGTAATGGAACCTAACTTCTTGGACATCCCTAAGGTAGTGACCATCAGTTGAGCCATTTGAGTTACCTTCTTAAAATCATCCAGAGCACCGCTAGTAACTGTTGGGAAATGTAATTCTTCACTAACTCTACCACCCAAAGCCATAATCATTCTATGATTGAATTGCTTCTCAGAAACCAAATATTGATCCTTTGGTAAATATTGAGCATAACCGAGAGCACCTTGACCTCTAGGAACAATAGATACCTTAACTAAAGGATCGGCGTATTCTAAGAACCAACCACAAATAGCGTGTCCAGCTTCATGGTATGCAACCGTTTTCTTTTCTTCCATATTCATGACTCTAGATCTTCTTTCTAATCCGGCAACTACTCTTTCAATAGCTTGTTCAAAATGGTATACTTCAACAGCATTAGCATCCTCTCTAGCGGCAATAAGAGCACCTTCATTACAACAATTGGCAATATCGGCACCAGCAAAACCGGGAGTCAAAGCACTCAATCTACCTGCTAATTTATCCATTGCTTCATTCTTCAATTCAGTATACTTATTGAAAGTCATGTCTTTGCTTTGGGCTTGAACATCATCAATGATTTTTAATGTCAATTTGGACAAATGAACTTTAAAAATAGCCTTTCTACCTTCAACATCAGGAGCATCAATAGAAATATGTCTATCAAATCTACCTGGTCTCAAAAGTGCTTTGTCCAAGATATCTGGTCTATTGGTACCTGCAAGGACAACAACATGATCTTGACTTTCAAAACCATCCATTTCAACTAACAATTGATTTAATGTGTTTTCTCTTTCATCATTACCACCCATTTTACCATTACCTCTTTCTTTACCAATAGCATCAATTTCATCAACAAAGATGATAGCAGGGGCCATTTCTCTGGCAGTTTTGAAAAGATCACGTACTCTTGATGCACCTACACCAACAAACATTTCTACAAATTCAGAACCAGATACAGATAAAAATGGGACACCAGCTTCACCAGCTGTAGCCTTGGCTAAGAGGGTCTTACCAGTACCAGGTGGACCCGATAAGATTGCACCTCTTGGAATTTTGGCACCCAATTTTTCATATTTGGCAGGATCTTGCAAAAATTTAACAAATTCCATGATTTCTTCCTTAGATTCGTCACAACCTGCAACATCCTTGAACTTAATTTTAACATCGGTTTCCTGATTAAATAACTTGGCCTTTGATTTACCAATCAGGAACATCCCCCCTGGACCACCGGCACCACCTTGCGATGAAACTCTTCTAGCAGTCATGTACCAGAGACCACCAATAAGTAATACAGTTGGTAAAATAGGTAAAACATAATTTAACCACGAACCTCTTTCTTCGTATGAGATTGATAATCTTTCATTAATTGGGATTTCTAATTTCTCTTGTACTTTATTCATTTCATCTTCAAAAAATTCAATAGATCCGATAGTGAATACAACAGCTGGGTGACCAGTAGTCGACTGGAAAGTTTGATCGGATACAGCACCTTGAATCAATTCAGCTTCAACAGCAAACTTATTTATAACAGTTAATTTGGTAACAAGACCCTTTTCCAAGTATCTGACTTTAAAGTCTTGAAACGAAAGTTGTTCATTCTGTTGAGAACCCGTGTTGGCAAAGAGAAATAACGTAATTAAAAAAGATAAACCAACAGAAATCATCAATCCTCTAATTTGGTTACTGTCTATTTTAAATATCTTCAAGTCTTCGTCTTTAACGTTTGGGTTTTTCTGCTTAATCCTTTTCTTTAATTCTTCCACTATTTTCTCTTCAGAGAGATCTTCTTCCGATTTTTCAGGCTTAGAAGACTTCTTATTTTCCTGTTTAATTTCATCCTTTTCACTTTCTGGTTTTTCGGATTTCTTTTGGCCTAGATAATTGGAATGTCCAAATGCTAACTTCGGAGTCATTGAAAAGTGTTGACTTCTAATGACAAAAGGCCTCATAGTCCTCGGAACTAAAGCCCTAGGGGTCATTTTTAATGACTCCAACGCTACGTTTCTAAGTAAACGTATATTATTGGAAATCATCGTGCTATTAAAATATATTATTCTCTAGTATTAGGATGAGACTAAGTATTATGAACTGGGAAGACATATTGGTAATTGTTCTAATAGGTTCTTTGCTCACTTTTGCCATTAGTTTATATACAGGAAAATCAATTATAGATATATAGATATAATTATATATATATACACATACATTTGAATTGCATAAGGATTGTTTTTTGTTTTGTTTTATAGAAGATGTTTACCTAGAGTTCTACATCTCAATTGTTATCTATTGTGGTGCATCTATTGGTGCTATATTACATGCGTGTGCTTATAAATTCATCCCAACTAGTTTCACAAATTTTTAAAAATTTAGCCTTTTCTTGGGAGAGCCATTCATCTTTAGAAATTATTGATGTATCAGCTTCTTTTTCTTCTTCCCCTTCTTTTAATTGACTTATTTTATTATTGGACTCAACATCTTCCTTCTCCTTCTCCTTTACTTTTTCTGTATCTTTATCTTTATCTTCAACATTTTCTTCACTTTCTTCTACTTCAACATTTTCTTCAGAATCTCTCTTTCTTTCAACGGCGGCTTGTGGATTCTTAAAAATCTTGAAGTTGAAAACACTCTCATTCATTAAATTGATTGATCCAAATATTTGACTTCTGGTATTTATAGTCATTGTTGAATGCTTTTCATCATCTTCATCAATCGCAGCACTCTCTGGATCATCTCCTTCATCTTCTTGATCTTTATATCTGTATTTTTTTTCCATTTCAATGATTTCTTCTTCAGTGACTGGGAGTCTATCTTCAGTTCTGTGTTCACCGGATTGTTGATCAAAATATTCATATTGTGCCGACAATGGTTGTGCTTGTAAGGGAGCAGTGCGTGTATAGTCACCGTGGTACACATCTGTAACTGAACGACCACCTGGAGTTAAACCTGGACCAGAAGCTGGTGCCTTTGTTGAAATAGGTGTTGACTGCTGCTGGAAACCCGCGTGAGGAATCTGTTGCTGATGTTGAAAGTGGTGAATAGCTGGTGTATGAACTATAGGTACGCCTCCAGGGCCAGTTCCAGTTGGATGGTAGTATTGAAGGTAGTACTGCTGAGGAACCGCAGCACCACCTTGGTATGGTATTCCAGATATTGGCCTAACAACTCTAGGGTTTGCATTAGGATTTGGAAGTTGAGTATATGGAGTGGTATTTACTCTAACTTTTCTGTATGGTGAATGAACATAACCTTGGTGTTGCTGTGGCCTAAATCTTTGCTTTTGCACTTGAATTGAATTAAAGTACGTACCATTAGCAGCTGCAGCTGCTGCAGCGGCAGCGGCAGCTGAAGCACCACTTTGTTGCAGTTGCTGTTGCAGTTGCAGTTGCTGTTGCTGTGCAGCTAAAACATGTTGCTGTTGTTGATGTGGATGATACATTGGTTGCCTTCTTTGTACCATGACAGGTCTCATATATTGCAGACGTAAAGGTACAGATTGTCGTATTGGTGCCGACCTAATGGCTGGCTTATAATTTAAATTCTGTTGACCTTGGTTTGAAGAAATATTCAATGGAGTTGGAATATTATCTCTTTTCAATCTTTTTGCAGTATTTGGAGTTGATAATTTATCAAATTTCTCCTCTTCCGTGGTGGAAACGGTTATATGAACTGGTAATCCTAAACTTGAATTGTTAGCGGAGGTTGAAGAATTTGATGAAAATGAATTATTTGAAGAAGAGTTTGGTCTAGAATTTGCTCCAACTGAGTTAGAACCATTAGGCATCCCATTGGATGAGCCACCCGAGTTTCTATTTGCAATAAGTTGTCTTTGTTGTTGTTCAATTTTTTGAGAAATCTTCACCGTTGTCTTCATTTCTTCATTTAATGGGGGTAACCCTGGTGAAACAATCCTTAAGGCAACATCATTTGATAATGGTTTATCCAAGTTTAAAGAAGCTGGCCTTCTTTTAGGAGGAACTGGTGACATAATTGAAACGCCTAGATATTATTGTAGATGTTTATAATGAAATTGAAATTGAAATTGAAATCGAAATCGGTAATATTCTTTGCTATACAATCTTCAACAAGCAAACAAAAATGAACAAGTAGTTAGTTGTAATAATAAGCTAACAGTTGTTAAAGATGCAAAAGAAACGACGCGGCAAAGGCAAATTTTGAAAAGAAAGTGTGAGTAAATTATTGGAAATGTCCCAAAACTCTGTGTGCACTAGTGCCTGAAGTTTATGAAACTCAAATGAATGCTGCAGTGGTAGGAACGATTCTACCAAAGTTGGTGGTTTGTTTCAGTTGTGTGTTAGTTTTAGTTTTTTTTTTTTTTTTGCTCGTTTATTTTTTGGTGATTCGTTACACGCGTCAAACAACCTCTGACTATAAGGTTAGGATTATTATTTTTTTACTGCTTTTGGGGGGGACTACTTCCTGTTTCTTGTTGCACGGTGACTTAGTGTGCACCTCTCGTAAATGAATAATCAAAATTTCACTCCAATGAATATGTGGAGTCGGAGTTGGAGTTGGAGTGGTAGACCAGAGCTGAGCGCTAAAACTGAACTGACCTGAGAATCGCTAACTGAGGTTGCTAAAGCAAAGCAATATCGCAGTGAAAAGAAAACTTGTAGAAATTGAAGAGAACAGAAAAAAACAAAAGGCAGTTATTACATTTACATTCCTGGGAGATACCATAGTTATAACGTAATTGAGAAAAAAAAAAGATGTCCCGTTGTCATCCTATTTTATTTTTAATTTGATATTCCTTTTTTTTTTTTCTTTTTTTTTTTTTTTTTCATCTCCCTTATATTCAAGCTTGCTTTACTTTGTCACTATCACTAAGTAGGTTGTTATTTTTTCCTTTTCTAAATTTTTGATTATTCCTCGACTCGTATTTCAAGTGTAATCCTATCTTTGCAGCCAGACAATAACCGGTTATTTCTCACTTTTGCCATATCTATGATGTTTACCTTCCTACTCTCTCTCTTATTCTTACCCTTGGATAATTTCTTTTACCATATTTAACCTTCACATTTTTATACTTTCCGTTTTGTTTTTCAATTCTGTATGACCCGGCTCATGTCATGTAATCAATCTTGAAACATTACGTTCTTTTACTTGTTTCATCTGCAAGGGGAACTAGGCAGGTGTCTGGGTTATGTAATCAAAAGTTTAAAAAAATTCCAAGGTGATGAGTGATGCATAAAAAAAGAACAGATGTGGTACGAAAAGGTAGAAGAGAAGTATTGAAAGAAAGGGATGCCACATTCTTGGTAGATTACGTGCAAAGAGAAATAATGAGTTTAAATTTTGCCAGTTTGTGACACCAATTAGTGCTTTGATGAGAAAGTTTTAGAGAGTTGGTTGGTTGAAGTAGGTAGATAATGAATATGTTGATTTGCGCCTCAATGCCACCCCATTGACAAAGAGTTCTCATAACTTGAAATGTTTAGGCGCGCATTAGCATTAAACTATAATGGACTTGGTAGCTAACTTCATTGGACCTAGTATTTTTGGATTAACATTATTCCGATATTTTTCAACATAACATACCATCCCGATTGAGTAAGCTACTGTTAGGAGGCGTTTTACGAGGTGGATTAAACCCATTTCGTGCTGCTTGGGGGGCCTACCCGAGGTGGCCAAATGCATTTGGCTTTGTTCCTTGCGTGAAAGGGCAATCGACTGCCAATTCATCTCTATGGTTGCACTTGGGTCCGGGTAAGGAAAGGTAGAAGTACACTTCTTAAAGGTCAAGCTGAATAGCTACAATCTTTGTGGAGGGATACACTAAGACCCCCTAAGTTTCAAAGTGACCATGATATATAAGAATATTTTTTTAAGAAAAAACAGTATAGGGCATTTTTTTCATTAATTTCTACCCTTTTTACGTCCAACATTCCTCCTATACGTCTCTGGCTTCTATGTTTCACTCAAAGTAGGAATCAGGAACGCAACTATGTAATTTGACGCGATGAAGTAATATTCCTTGGAGGCTTACTAATTGTGTACTCGATCGGGACATGTCAAGAAAATAACTTCAATGTAAGACGAATTAATTTAATTGTGATAGCCGTGCATAAAAGACTATTATGAAGAATTTATATATACTTTTGATTCATATACAAAGTATGCGTATCAAATTTCAAGAATTTCTCCATTCCTAAGAATAAACTATCACAGTAACCTTTGTAAAACGATCTTGGTGTAACGCCATATTAGGCTTAAACCTAAAAGACTAATTATGATAAAGAAAACTATGTAACATTTGAGCCTTTATTTCTTTTGAAAACCGCCCATGATTTTTTCCTTGGTTTTTATTGTAAACATTCGTATCGGAATTTGGAAACATCACTTTCGGTACTAATATTTGGTCCGAAGTTGTGGCAGCAATGTTAAAGTAAACTAACCAGAATTCCATAAATTTCGAGGCGACAATGCAATACCCATCCCCAGGCAACTTACTTATCATATGATTATCCGCGAGGTTGCTTTTACATTTCGATAACACCTTCTTATAAGGGATTTTCG
Source organism: Dujonia santamariae (assembly GCA_030578175.1). Taxonomy (NCBI): domain Eukaryota; kingdom Fungi; phylum Ascomycota; class Pichiomycetes; order Serinales; family Debaryomycetaceae; genus Dujonia; species Dujonia santamariae. The sequence goes on from JANIVZ010000002.1 coordinate 349,942, forward strand.
TCGTTGTCATTGGACGAGCTCAAATATGAACATTATGGAGCGATAAGAGTCAATAACGAAGATGTACTAGCCGTGAGCCTAAGAAGGAAACTATTATATTTCCAGTTGTACATAATTTATGCGGACAATTCCTCTGCTAAATGCATGATGCAATAGCCCACCACAGGTTGTGAACAATACTTATATTTTTATTAAATATCATAAAATTAGCTTCTACCAGAAGTATAATGGCTATCAAACCGGCATCGGATAGATACCTTATCTTGTTTTCCCGCCACAATGCATGATTATTATATCTAGAATACCAATTAGGACGGAAAAGATTGTATTTACACGAAGTCCAAGATATATGGAATAATTGCCCTTAGTCAATTATCATACGTCTAAATATCGCTATTCTTATCAATCCACAGAATATTAGCGAGATATATTCCTCCCATCGCCAACAGTATTCCCTAAAAGCATTAATGAGGATCAGTCTATTGGACGCCATTGCCATGCTAGTTCCAATAATTATGACCAGCAATCAAATAATACATAACATCGTATTGAAATAGTTTATGGAGTATTATTGATTTTAATCCACCCCATATACCTGTAAACATGGTCGTGTCTTAACCTATAATGATTTGGTTTAGCGATTTCAAAATCTTGTTTGATTGTGCTATCGCTCGCGATAGCACACTTGTCAATTTTAACAATACAGAGAAGATTAGCATTGTCCTTGCATAAAGATGACACGCTTTACAAAGAGATTTAACATTTTTTTTCTTAATTCATTTTTGCAATTTGTGTATATTATAAATTGTAGTCGTATCATTTACTTCATCTTACCTGCCTGAGAAACATTGCTCCTTTATTCATTCATACATCTTTGTATTCCACTCTTTCACGATTAAGTTCTCATGTTCAATTCTGGCATGTCGCATTTTTTTGTTTTTCGTATACAAACATAATAAGATTCTAAACGAAGGAAACACTTCAGACAAGAGTATAACTCTGTAACCAGTGCTTAATACCATGCATAGTTCATCAATATTTCCAGATAGTTCGGATAATGACTCTGATATACTATTTGGTAGATCAATAAATCAATCGCTTGGTGGTAATTTACATGACTTATCAGACAAACTGATATCAAAATTAATTCATCTAAAATTTGATGATAACCCAATGAATTTAATAAGGCAAATATCTAAAGACTTAACCACAAAGGAACGTGAAGCAATCTTATTGCGTAAAGAAAAGTTTGCCAGGGAGCAATTATTATTAAAGCTTTTGAGCGAGTATGGTAATTTATCCAGCTTGGAGATAGACCAAAAGCTAAATACTTTGAAAATTGATAATAATGTGGACAATGTATTATTTGACATGATAGGAGATGCTATGGTTGACCGGCTTGATGTTCCGACAACAAATGCTCGTGAGACCTCTAGTGGAACCCACCCTGTCCATAAGGCCACTTTATATACTGGCTCTACCATTCCACACAGTTCAAATGTGGCTACTCAAAATAATATTGATGCACACAGAAAACCGAATATACGACAGCGGAGTGCTTCTGGAGCTGAAAATGTATCTTCCTCTTCCTGGTTGAGTAATTGGTTCAAACAAGAGACAGCAGATCAAATTCTGGCTGGAACAAGGTTACATTCTAAATCATTTGGTATTCTGATTCCGTTTGGATCTACAACTTCCTTGATATCAAATAATGGTACCATATCCAATACTACTACTACTACTACTACTAATAATAATAATAATAATAATAATAATAATAATATAAAGGCAAATCATGTAAATTATTATGAAAGTTTATATAATCTTAGTGAAAGCACCTCAAATATTAATGATGGTGAACAAAAGGAACCAGTTGAACTTGAAAGTATTCGTATAAAGCCTGAAAATAGTACCCCAACTACAGCTGGGGTGGACAAGTTTGGATTTTATAAAGATATCAATAATGCTATACCGAAAAAGGTGGTTGATGAAAGTGAAGGTGTAGATTTCTATACTCATAAGAATGAGCTGCTGCAACTGTTTGAAATAAGAGATAATACAAAACGAGGAGGTGCTGAAAAATTACTCGATTCTGATATTCTAGTAAATGGTCCTCAAAATACTAATTCAAAATCTTTTACCTTAGTTGGTACCAATGACCTTGAAGTTGCTGGTACTTATACTTCGTCTAATATTGGTACCATTGATACACTTAAAGAGATAAGTAAGATGCATGATCAAAAGAATAAGCAATATGAGGATCAATGGGATTTATTCTTCAAATCATTACTAAGGGACTATTATAAATATAATAACAGTAACTCTATAAATTCAGAACCATTGGAAAAAGATGCGAATAATGCATTCAATGCTCTTTATTCCTCAGCCAATGAACTTTTTGGAATCCGAGGTTTAAACTTGGTGAAGCTAGACAAATTGATTCACAAGCAATTTATTCCTCAGAATGCACATGCACCAGTAGTTGAGCAAAATGTTACATACTTGAGGAAGCTTCATAAGTTAATCAATAAGATTGGAATTCCAGCACAGTATAGATCTCAATTATGGTTTGAATTATCCGGAGCCAAGAATTTAAAAGTACCAGGAGAATTTGACCGATTGTATAATCTAGCCATGGAGAACAGTTCAGCTGGAGAAGGAGTTGACCCGTTAATTCTTGCAAATATCAATCAGGTAAACTTGGACTTACACAGAACAATGCCGTCTAATATTTACTTTAATGATGTTATCAATTCACAACCAGGACCAAATTACTATAGATTACAGAAAATATTGTATGCATTTGTTGTATACAAACCAAGCATAGGATACTGTCAAGGTATGAATAAGATTATTAGTAATTTGCTTCTTGGTGTTGTGGATGAGCATACAAGGTTAGCCGAAGACGATATATTTTGGATATTCGTTGGGTTTATTGATGAATTATTACCAACATATTCTAATAAAGACTACAATTTCTTTGATAATCGATCACTTAGGTACATAGGGATTGATCAAAGAATTCTTCTGGAGAAGATGTTCCCTAAGTTTATGCCCAAGATTTCACAACATTTCAACAAAATTGGAGTACAGATAGAGTATATTACATTAAATTGGTGGATTCTGATCTTTACTGAAAATTGTTTACCGATTGAGATATGGATAAAATTCTTTGATAATTTACTTGTTTCAAAAGTTGAATTAAAATTTTTCAGTATGCTGCTTGCCTTATTTAAGAATTTTGAAAAGCTATTATTACGAATGGAGAATCCAGACGATGTTTATTTGGCGATGAAGAACTTGAATCAGAATAGTTCTACCAAGAGTAATTTGAAATATTCCGAATTAATGATTTTGTCAAGAGGTTTTGAAAAGAAGTTTGATTTTGATCTTCAACAATTAAGAAAAGAAATGTCCTAGGAAAAAAAAAGGAAAGAAAGAAAGATTAGAAGAATGCAAGTTCGTGTACAATAAGAAGAGTTATTTCTTTGATGTTGATATTGTTTGTCTGGGAGATTTCATTGGAAAAATAATCACTTGTGGCACTAGCACGGAGTAGTATGTCAAACAATATGTATACCACCACTACCGTAAAGAATTTGCTGGCGCCCCAATCCGTCGAGGACAACTGCCTTGAGCTCTTCTCCCTTCGATCGCTATTGTAACTATATTTTCTTCAGAAGTGTTTTTTGTTTCTGCTTGGTATTTTGTATTCGGCATTCCCATGCTGTATCCTAACCAACAAGATTATCACGACCTACTGTGGATAAATTAACGCAGGTAGCTGCAAATCTTAACTCACCAATTTATTTTTTTTCTTCACACATAAAAATGAATATTTTTTACGTAGAGATGACACGTCATGTTCTGAACAACAATAGCTAACATTCTTTGCTTAATGTAATAGAGACTATCTTTAAAAGGCTATTCACTCGTCCCATATTAGACTTTATCATACCACCTCAACCTAGCACCAACCAACTTTTTTGCTTGCTAAATAAATATATATACACATAATAGAAGATGTTTGTATTCTCAATTTTGTATAATAGTTTAAGAATTCACCACCAATGTGTAAATTATCACTTGTCATAAAAAATATAATAAATTAGTGCATACGATTTAAGCCTTTTCACACATAATATCTCAGCTATACTTCTCTTCATACACCTAAACCCGGTGAAAATAGAAGAACGACCGCACGGAGATACGCTCAACGCAGTTGTCCTTCCAGTATAGGGGCCCTAGCGGAGCGGTACTAGTCTAGTTGTATAATATATATGATGTCATGCTGGCACGCCTATCCGGCGAGGACGATTGCATCGAGCTTTGTTCCCCTTCGGGGAAACGTATTACTCCTAATAGAGCTATAGAACGACCGAAGGGAGCCAAGCTCGATGCAATCGTCCTCCCTGGATAAGGGCCCTAGCGGAGCGGTAACCCGCGCTCAGACTATAACGTTAAGACGCTCCGCTGGCGCCTATCCGGCGAGGACGATTGCATCGAGCTTTGTTCCCCTTCGGGGAAACTTTGAGTGGGACTATAAGAACGAGACCAAAGTGCGATAAGGACATTCCCTAGAATAGTGGTACTACAAACTTGAGAGGGTGTTATTCATCAATTGTAATAAACTCTACTCCACCAACAATAATCCGTATATATATTTAAGGAAGAAGGTTCAATCAATGGCTTCGATGTAGTTCTCGGTTATACTGTACTTGCCAAGATTATACTCTTTGTAGTGTGATGAGTAAGAGAAGCTTGCGGTGGGGGCAGGACAGTTAATTGATATTGGGTGCGAAATATTTTGAGGCAGCCAAAAGCTGGCGAGGAAGGAGATGGCCAAGACCAGTAAGTGGCGGGTCAAGTAATACACAACTCTGAGGAATCACTAGGGTGGGGAGATAAAAACCCGCTGGGTAGCACACACACACATTTGTCGTCTTGCAAGATTGGTTAATAGTATATGGAACAGTTTAATTTAGCATGGGGGACATAGAAGAAACATCAATCAATTAGGTGCTATCAAATGTATGGCCTTATTTTTTAGGGTATTTTTTTTTTTTTCTTTCTTTCTTTTTAGGGCCTTTTTTTTTTTTTTTTCGCGTTCGGGGTGCCACGTCTATATCTTTTTCCACTCAACGCAATAGGCGCAACTCACTGCGCGGACCCTCCGTTTTTAAAAAATTTATAAGTAAATACTTTTTCTTCTTTCTGCCCTTTTTTCTTTTAGTTAAACTGTTTGATTTAGTTATTGGTAGGTTAAAGATGGCCTCTATGAATAGATCAAATGCAAGAATTGCAAGATTTGCAGTTTTCGCTGCAATTTTAATTATTTGTGGGTTTATCCTTTCGAAGGGTTCTTCCTATACTGCCACTAGTAAAGCTGGAGGTAATTCAGTTGTTGGAAAGCAAGCTGAAGCAGCTGTTATTGACAATACTGGTGCTGCTGCTGCTGCTGCTGCTGCTGCAGTTGCTGGTGGTGCCGCTGCCGCTGCTGGTAAGGCTAGTGGAGCTAAGGCAGTTGCCTCTCCAAAGGATAAAGTTTCTGCTACTTTTGTTTCTCTTGCTAGAAACTCAGATCTCCACTCCCTTTTAGGTTCTATTAGACAAGTTGAAGATCGTTTCAATGCTAACTACCACTACGATTGGGTCTTCCTTAACGATGAACCCTTCTCTGATGAATTTAAGGAAGTCACCTCCGCTGCATGCTCAGGTAAGACTCAATATGGTTTAATTCCAAAGGAACAATGGTCTTACCCAGATTGGATTGATCAAGAAAAGGCTGCTCTTGGTAGAGAAAAGATGGTTCAAGACCAAGTTATCTACGGTGGTTCTGTTTCTTACAGACACATGTGTCGTTATGAATCTGGTTTCTTCTGGAGACACCCAATTATGATGGAATACGAATACTACTGGAGAGTTGAACCAGATGTCAAGATTTACTGTGACATTGACTATGATGTTTTCAAGTGGATGAAGGATAACGATAAGGTTTACTCCTTCACTATCTCATTACCAGAATACCAAAAGACTATTCCAACCTTATGGGACGAAACCAAGAAGTTCATTAAGGCCAACCCTCAATACCTTGCTGAAGACAACGGTATGAACTTTATTTCTCAAGATCACGGTGAAACTTACAACGGTTGTCACTACTGGTCTAATTTCGAAATCGCTTCCTTGGAATTCTGGAGAGGTGAAGCTTACACCAAATATTTCGAACATTTGGATAAGGCTGGTGGATTCTTCTACGAAAGATGGGGTGATGCTCCAGTCCACTCCATTGCTGCCTCTTTATTCTTACCAAAGGATAAGATTCACTTCTTTGACGATGTTGGATACTTCCACGTTCCATTCCATAACTGTCCAGTTAACAAGGCCACTAGAATGGCTAAGAACTGTGTTTGTAATCCAAACGATGATTTCACTTGGAGACCTCACTCTTGTACCACCAGATGGTACAATGTAATGGGTAAGAAGAGACCTGAAGGCTGGGAAAACTTTACTTCTTAGGTTGATAAATCTAACCACTAAACACATACATAAACAAATCCAAAACAGAAACAAAAAATTAAAATATCTAAGAATTATTTTTTGATTCATTGATCTTTTTGATTCTTTATAGTTTTTAAAATATATGTATTTAAAAGAGAAAACATAAAGTTAATTGCAACTGTAGCAGTACCAAAGATTCTAGTTAGTTGAGTCAATCGTGGACAATTTTCTCAGTCAGCTTCTTTTACTTAAATAAGGGTATATCGTTCAATTTCTGGATATTAATATAAACAATACCGTAAAACAGTTGTTCCCTTTGACAGTCGTAGTTCTGCTATTATCCTTTTCATACTCCATAGTTGGGTGCAAATATTACATTCATTCAAGTGACCTGCATATGAAACCTCGCCTTCAAACTTGTATATATAAAAGAGTTTGCCCTCAATGTGTATTTAATTAGCTCTTCCTTGCTAGTATTATCAGATTCAATTTTAAAATGGTATGTCTAAGTTCTTTTTTTTTCTTAACATTGTGATTCTGTCATGTCTTCTGTTTACTGGTGTATTTAGTACTAACTATTTAGATTATTCGTTTTAAATCAAAAGATGGTATGTTCAGATTAAATGCTGAAGTGCATGATGATTTTGGATCTCTTTTACCTCAATTGATGAGTAAAATTAGCACGGATGATGAATCTGCTGTCACGGTAACCAATGATCAGAATAGCTCCACTGGGGAACCAATTAAACTGCTTGTTGGCAAGACAATTGCTGACTTGGGCTTAAAGAATGGTGACATGTTGTATGTGAACTACATTAAGCAGGTTGCTGATTCAACCGGAGTTGCAGCTGCCACTGCAGGCGTAGCATCGGTTAGTGTTTCTGGTGTTTCCACCTCTGTTTCCGGTGATGTTGCAGCTGCCGTAGCCGCTGTTAAATCTTCATCTGCTCCAATAGCCTTGGAGAAACAGTTGCCTCTCGATGATGCCTTGGACAAACTTGACGGATTGATTCCTCGCCCTAAATCATATATGTGTCGTCACGGAGCTAAAGGGATGTGTGAATATTGTTCTCCATTGCCACCTTGGGACAAGGAACATCAAAAGGAAATGGGTTACAAGCATTTACCATACCACACATATCTTAAATCAATTGATGAACAAAAAAATAACAAATATAATTCAACTTCATACATGCCACCATTAGAAGAACCAAATTATAACAGTAAAATTCTCCCTGATGGAATCAGGGAGGGACCAGCTGTTATTACCTTACAACAACAAAAGTTTAGAATGGTTGATCATGTTGAAATGAGTGATTCTAATATCATGAATAAATTTATTGATGTTTGGAGAACAACAGGAGTTCAAAGGTTTGGTTATATGTATGGGAGGTATGAAGCTTACGAAGAAGTACCATTGGGGATAAAGGCCGTTGTTGAAGCCATATATGAACCACCACAAGCTGGTGAAGTTGATGGTTTGACATTACTCCCTTGGGAAGATGAAGAAATGGTTGATAAAGTGGCCGCATCATTAGGGCTTCAAAAAGTTGGAGTTATATTTACTGATTTGACTGATCTGGGGATGAATAATGGTACTGTTCTTTGTAAGAGACATAAAGATACATATTTTCTTTCCTGTCTTGAAATTCTTATGGCCGCAAGAAACCAAATATCACATCCAAATATCTCCAAACATTCAAATACTAATCAATTTCTGTCCAAGTTTGTAACCTGTGTCATATCTGGTGGACTTAAGGGAGAAATTGAACCAAGATCATTCCAAGTATCACTTGATGCAGAAGCATTGGTTAGGGCTGATATTATTACTGGAACCACACAACCATCAATGCTTTACGTAAACGATAGTAATGGTAAAAGATTCGTACCTGATGTTTATTTCCTGAAAATTAACGAATATGGGTTAGAAGTTAAAACTAATGCCAAACCAACTTTTCCAGTTGAATTTTTACTTGTCTCACTTTCAGATTCATTCCCGAAGGAACCAAATCCACAATTTAAATTGAATTTTACTATTGAAAATAGAGATTTTATGGGAGATTTACAAGATTTAAAGAGTGCTTATAAATTTTTAAACGATGGATCTAATGATTCTGGTGATGGATCAAAATTAGTTGATTTCCACTTTATTCTTTATTTATTGAAAATGGATATTTTAGGTAAGGAAGAACAAGAATTATTATTAAATTTTGCTAAGAATAAGACTTACGAAGATTATTTAAGATTAGTTGAACTGCCAGCATGGATGACTTTAGTTACTATTTTAGAGCATTCACTGTGATTTAACATAATATAATAAATTATCGAAATTACTTATGTTGAACGTGGGTAAATAAATAAATATATAAATATAGAAAAGAGTTTGAAATTTATTATGGAAGTATATTCCAAAATTTGTAGTATATTTCTTGAATAGTGTACTTTTCCTCTTCATATACTTTTCTTCTTGTTCGGTAGAAGATGTATAATCATATTAAGGGGGGCGACGCTCGATGTAATAACCCTTTTTGGGTAGGGGCCCGGACCTGGGCCCGAGTTGAGATGTAGAATACTGATAATATGAACTTGACATCATGTGACGCTCTTTATGGGGGCGCTTTTACGGCAAGGACAGATGCATTGAGCTTGTCTTGTTGTTTTCAACTGGAAGCGAGAATTTGTCTAGAAAATTAAAGATGAATCTAATTATGCAATTGTATTCTATGGATTATCTAACATCAAATACGTAAGTTTGATAGTAAGACAATTTTGCAACCATTTCGCAATACCATACAAAAGACAAGATATGTTGAGTACGGTAAAAAAAGAACAGAGGAAGAAAAGGAAAAGAAATAGAAGCGGATAGTAGTTCGGTGGGTCTAAAATTACAAATGGAACAACGCAATGCTAAGAGCACTCGCTATATAATTGCGTAAAAGAAATTACCCGAAGATGAGTTAGTTGTTGTTGGGCAATCAGTGTTCAAAATCAGCAACCAATTCATGTACCAATTTACATACAGGTCACCAAGAAGTAGAAAAGAGAGAAGATAAGTGAAGAACAGAAAGGAAAGTAAAACACGATTCCAACAGCAAAACACAATACGAGAGTTGAGGCCAGGGCCAAGATTGGTACAGCTCGTATACACTTATCTTCTTGGCATTCATTAGACAAATATTAACATAAACCTTTGTGTGCTAACCCAATAGTATACCATACTATACTACACTACATATCTATCTACCTATCTGAGAGGAAGCTTCGATTCTTGGAGCACCTTCCAGAACGTTCTCCACCTGTACACGACCTCAGCGTGAAATTTTTTTTCTTTTCCCTCCCACTTACTATGGCCTTGCTGCTCGCACTCAGCGAACCTTCCGACACAGGCTAGTAGCATTTATAACCACACCCTTTTTCTCCCTTTTAATAAAAAGTTTTATAGTATAAAAAGTATTAACATAACTAATAGATAATTATATAAAAATGTCTGTCCCATTTGGTGTTGATTTAGGTAACGATAACACTGTTATTGCCTGTGCTAGAAACAGAGGTATTGATATCATTGTCAATGAAGTCTCAAACAGATCCACTCCAACTTTAGTTGGATTTGGTATGAAGAACAGATCAATTGGTGAATCTGCTAAGAACCAACAAACTTCTAACTTGAAGAACACTGTTTCCAACTTGAAGAGAATCTTAGGTCTTTCTTTCAATGATCCAGATTTTGAAATTGAAAAGAAGTACTTTTCTTGTCCAATCGTTGAAACTAAGGAAGATGGTGGTGTTTCTGCCAAGGTTAGATTCTTAGGTGAACAACAAGAATTTACCGCTACCCAATTAGAAGCTATGTACATCAACAAGATTAAGGAAATCACTGCTAAGGAAACCAAGGGTAACATTGTTGACATTTGTCTCTCTGTCCCAGTCTGGTACACCGAAAGACAAAGAAGAGCTGCCTTTGATGCTTGTAAGATTGCTGGCTTAAACCCAGTTAGAATTGTTAACGAAGTCACTGCTGCCGCTGTTGGTTACGGTGTTTTCAAGCAAAACGACTTACCAGAAGATGAACACAAGAAGGTTGTCTTTTTAGATATTGGTCACTCCTCTTTACAAGTCTCTGTTGCTGCCATCAAGAAGGGTGAATTAAAGATTTTAGGTTCTGCTTATGACAAGCACTTTGGTGGTAGAGATTTCGATTACGCCATTGCTAATCATTTTGCTGATGAATTCAAGGGTAAGTATAAGATTGATGTTAGAGAAAATCCAAAGGCCTTTTACAGAGTTTTAACTGCTGCTGAAAAGTTAAAGAAGGTTTTATCTGCCAACACTCAAGCTCCATTTAACATTGAATCTGTTATGAACGATGTTGATGTTTCATCATCTATGAACAGAGATGAATTAGAAGAATACATTCAACCATTATTAGAAAGAGTTCACGTTCCAATTGAAGCTGCATTAAAGGATGCTGGTTTAACTGCTGAAGAAGTTGACTCAATTGAAGTTATTGGTGGTTGTACTAGAGTTCCATCATTAAAGGCTAAGATTACTGAAATCTTCGGTGGTAAGCAATTATCATTCACTTTAAACCAAGATGAAGCCATTGCTAGAGGTAATGCTTTCATCTGTGCTATGCACTCCCCAACCTTAAGAGTTAGACCATTCAAGTTTGAAGACTTTAACCCATACTCAGTTTCTTACTTCTGGGACAAGGAAGCCGCTGATGAAGACGACCACATGGAAGTTTTCCCAAGAGGTGGTTTATTCCCATCAACCAAGATCATTACTTTATTCAGAAAGGCTGGTGACTTTGTTGTTGAAGCTAAGTACACCAACTTGGAAGAAGTTCCAAAGGGTACCAACCCAATTGTTGCCAAGTGGGATTTAGTTGGTGTTGTACCAACTGAAGGTGAAACTTCAATTGCCACCAAGTTAAAGTTAAGAAATGACCCATCTGGTTTCTACACTATTGAATCAGCTTACACTGTTGAAGAAAAGTTAGTTAAGGAATTAGTTGAAAAGGAAGCTGGTGCTGAAGAAGAAGAAGAAGCTGAACCAGAATACAGAGAAGTTAAGAAGTTAGTCAAGAAGGATGACTTAACCATCCACTGTACTTCTGCTGCTTTACCAGAAGAAGCAAGACAAATCTTCACTGAAAAGGAAAACACCATGGTTATGGAAGATAAGTTAGTTGCTGACACTGAAGACAGAAAGAACGCCCTTGAAGAATACATTTACGAATTAAGAGGTAAGTTAGATGAACAATACAAGGATTTTGCCAGTGATGATGAAAAGTCCAGATTAACTGAAAAGTTAGCTGCTGCTGAAGAATGGTTATACGATGCTGGTTACGATTCCACCAAGGCTAAGTACATTGCCAAGTATGAAGAATTAGCATCTATTGGTAACATTATTAGAGGTCGTTACTTAGCTAAAGAAGAAGAAAAGAAGCAAGCTGCTAGACAAAAGCAAGAAGCTAAGCAAGCTAACTTCTTAGCTGAACAAATGGCTGCTGCTAGAGCTGCTTCAAAGAAGAAGGAAGCTGCTTCTGAAGATGTTGATATGGATTAAGGAGTGAGTTATGATGAAATAAGATTATATATAGCTGATTTAATAAATAAAGAATAAAGAATTAAAATAGATATATATATATTGTAAGAAAATGGACATAAGAAGTTTTATCGATTTATATCTGGAAACAATCTCCATGGTCTGAAAGACATCAGCCTTTTTTAGTCTCGACCGAAGGGAGCTAAGCTCGATGCAATCGCCCTCCCCGGGTAGGGGCCCCAGCGGAGCGGTATATGATAGAAACTTTAAATTCCCTTCCAGAAGAATACAATATACAGAAACTATTGGTAAATTGTATATAATTTGTAATATTAGTAAGGTATAAAGTATTTTTTTTTTTTTTTTCTCGATGTGCATTCGAACCGAGATCAAACGAAGTGGGGGAGGAAAGGGGAATGAATATGATCTAAGTATTGAAAAATAAAGGGTTGTCAGGTCGGTAAAAAGGAAGGAAAAAACTGGGTGTACATAGTAAAAATGATGGGGCTACTAGAATGGAATAGGTGTGTATCTCTTGTACCTGCTTCATATTATAACTTGGTGGGTAGTTATTTAAGAATGTCATCGGCGGTATTAATTTTTCAATTTTCGCAGTCGGTACCGTAAATGTTCTAGCACTGTTTTTTCCCTCACCAGCAAAATTTAGTTTAGTGGGAGAAAAGACCCCGCCGCCTACTGAGCAGTTCGGCACTTTCCTCCCTGTAATTTTTTTTTTTATCGTTAATAATATTTCACCATATACAAAATTCTTATTCTTCTATTTTATTTTATAATTTTTTTATGTCTTCTTGATCTCTTAACAGTTATACAATAATTTCAGAGATTTAACTTCTATAAGCATTAGCATTAAGACCAGATCATCCTTTTAATTCGTCGTAGCTGAATTGATTGTGATGCCTAATCATAAGTCTAATTTATCTATAGCTATCCAGAAGGCTGATGCAGCAGAACAACAACCGGCACCTCATCATCATAATCACAATCACAAGAAGAGTGATTCCATAGGCAGTACAACTTCCAGTTTTAATAATGAAAACCTTGCTCCGTTGCCGACGCTGTTGCTTCCGCAGCCTGGAACGCCAACCACTGCCACTACTCTGTCTTTGGGTATTGGTAGATCAACCATGAAGGCAGAATTAGGTACTTTGAATACCAGCTTTGAGACTTTGCACAAGAATGTTTCTGATATCCTTGAAGAGCCAGAGAGTAGGAGCTCTAAGAAGGCCAATGACGCCAGTGGTCATCAGTATAATGACAATGATAATGATAATAAATCAGTTGCCTCTGAGAATGGCTCTGATATGGGCTCTGACCTGGACTCGGACGATGAAGCTCCACTCCACCCAGAGAACGAAGAGGATTTAAACGATTACGCCCCTGGTGGTTACCATCCGTGCTTCATTGGTGAAACTTACAAGAACGGGAAGTATACATTGGTAAGGAAGTTGGGATGGGGTCACTTTTCTACGGTTTGGCTCGCTCGTGACAACGACAAACACTGTCACGTTGCGATGAAGATCGTTAGAAGTGCAAAGCATTACACTGAGACCGCCATCGACGAAATAAAGTTATTGGACAAGGTCACCACTTCAGATATCCACCATCCTGGTCATGAACATGTGATTCAGTTATTGGATACATTCACCCATAAGGGTCCTAACGGGGTTCATGTAGTTATGGTTTTTGAAGTCTTGGGTGAAAACTTACTTGGATTGATCAGAAGGTATAAACATAGGGGGATTCCTATCATATTTGTTAAACAAATTGCAAAGCAACTTCTCTCTGCGTTGGATTTCTTACACAGACGTTGTGGGGTTATTCACACAGATCTTAAACCTGAAAACATTTTAATTGAAATTGGAGATGTTGAGCAAATTGTTAAGATGGTTGAAGATGAAGAATATAACGCCAAATTACAGAAAAAATTAAGAAGAACTAAATCTCAAACCAAGAGTGGGTTCAACAGTATTAATTCTTCAAATTCTAACATGGCTGGTAGCCAAGTACTCACTCCGCAAAAGCCAAAGCACCTTGAAGATGACGACGTAAGCACCCCCTTATCTATGAAGCCAATCAAAAGTAACTCCCCATCTCTTGGTAGAAATGGAAGAAGATCCAGAAGACAGACTCTCATTACTGGATCACAACCACTCCCATCGCCTCTTCGTACTTTCAATAAATCATTCACTCTGGTCCATGGATTATCCAACTCAACTGCCAACACCCCAATGAGACACAATTTTTCTGGTTCACAACTCAATTCGCAAATATCGGCAGTCATGAGCGAATCCCAAGAAAAAGAACAACAACAACAATCTTCGAATAATTTACACTCATCAATTTCTTCAATGTCTATTGAAGATAATAATGGTATCCCAATTGGAAATCCAGATGCAATCGGTAATTCTTTTATGGATACCAATAATAGCAATATTAACACAAACAATAACAGTAACGATAATTCACTTGTTATCAATGAAGATGAACTTATTTCAGTAAAAATAGCTGATCTTGGGAACGCATGCTGGACCACACATCACTTCACTGATGAAATTCAAACTCGTCAATATAGATCACCTGAAGTTTTACTCGGTTACCATTGGGGCTCACTGGCTGATTTGTGGTCATTTGCATGTTTAGTTTTTGAGTTATTAACTGGAGATTATCTCTATGATCCAAGAGAAGGGAGTGCGTATTCCAAGGATGATGACCATATTGCACAAATTATTGAGTTAATCGGACCATTCCCTCGTGCAATGCTTAAGGAGAGTTACTACACGAGAGATTTCTTTAACTCTCGTGGTGAATTACATAGAATTCTGAAATTAAAGCCATGGGGATTCAAGGATGTACTTGTGGAAAAGTATAAGTTTTCAGTAAGCGATGCCCTTGATATTGCAGAATTTTTATTGCCAATGCTCCAATTACAGCCTGAAATGAGAGCTGATGCAGGTGGTATGGTGAATCATCCTTGGTTAAGTGATGCCGTTGGGTTAGAAAACGTGGTATTAGAGAGACCCGTTGGAGGTTCTGGTGAAGATATCCCTGGTTGGTCAAGAGAAATCCTGAAGGAGAATCAAGTCAAGGCCAAATATTATTACAATAGATAAAAATAAGGACAATAAGGAAGGGACAAAAAAAAGACACACATTTACATGATTAGCATTTTATTTATAAACACGAAAAGGAGAGTTGACCTCTTTTAACAATTGAAATAGGAATCTGAAAGCATCGATTATAACTGGACAAAGATTTCCAGTCTGGATATATAGATTCGAGTTTCTACTTTTTTTTTTATCACTTTTTTTACAAAAAGAATCATTTACTTTGTAAAATATGTATATATACAATAATAATAATAATAATAACATTAATATGAAATCTTTAGAATATCTGAGCGAAAAGCAAGTAGCCCAACTATCTGAGTGGAGTGGCTTGTTCCTTAGAGCGGCTGGCGATCGGGATTCTTTCCTTAGTAGATATAAATTGGTAACTTTTACATTCCTCCAATTATAATGACTTTGACATAAATGGACCATCCAATTCATATCCCAATTTGGCGTAATAGTTTCTTACACCAACACCACTAATAACACTGATCTTTTCTGACCCATGTTCTTCCTTTGCAATTCTTGCGGCTTCTTCCATTAATAAAGTACCAAACCCTTGATGTTGGAACTTTCTTGGATCTCTAGAATGTAATGGGACAACAGACCCATACACATGTAATTCACGAACAATAGATGTTGGTTGACTGGTAAATTCCTTTCTATAAGTGTACTTCTTCGAAGCCTTTCTTAATCTTAATAACCCAATTAAAATATCCTTCTTTGGATCTTCATATGACAAAAAGGTTTCCCAACCACCATTGGCATAGTAATCTCTTCTGATTAATTCTACTTGATCTGGTACAACCTTGTGATGAACTTCTTGAATACCAACTTCTCTTGTACGAACATCTCTACATGAAGTACCAAAATCCTTCATTCTTGCCAATGCTAATTCTCTCAAGTTACCATTTTCAACACCACTGGTAACTAATGGCATAGGGATATCTCTTTGAACTCTATAAATTCTTGTCCAAGGTGGGACTAATGCCATTACTCTGGCCACTAAATCAATTAATGCATTAGCATTGTACGACTTGTATAACCCTTGCTTCCATAATTCATATAAACCAGTACCTCTAATGACCAATGTTGGATATAACTTTAACCCATCAGTTCTGAAATCTGGGTTTTCAAAATATTCTTTAAATTGCTCCAAATCTCTTTCCATACCCACATTTGGTAAATCAGGCATCATATGACTCACAACTTTATAACCGGCATCCTTTGCAACGGCAAATGTTTCACATACAGCCTTCACAGTGTGACCTCTATTGGTATCACGGGCAACGTCTTCGTAAACACTTTGAACCCCAATTTCTAATCTAGTACAACCATACTTTAACATATCACTCAAATGGGTTTCAGTACAGTAATCAGGTCTTGTTTCGATAGTTATACCAACACACTTTGTTTGAGATTGTTGGGAGAATTTAATTGCTTCATCGATATCCTTACCATTGTACCCAGTTAAAGCATTATGTAATTCAGTTATAAAGGATTCTCTGTAGTCGATAGGTAATGACATGAATGTACCACCCATAATAATATATTCAACTTTATCAATAGAATGACCCAATTGTCTTAATTGTTCAATTCTACCTCTGGCTTGTTCGTATGGATCATATCTAGCTCTGATGGCTCTCATAGAAGTTGGTTCGTAACCAGTATATGATTGGGTAGAGTATTCAAAATCTGAATCTGGACCACCAGGACAATAAACACAAATGTTACCAGTGTAAGCAATATGTGGACATCTGTGTGGTTTACACATAACTGCAACAACCGCGATACCAGAGGCAGTTCTCACAGGTTTGGCCTTTAATTTTGGAATTAAATATTTCTTATATTGATCTGGAATCGATGATATAATATCAGTAAGTCTTGGTTGTTGCTTTAACTTATATTTCTTTGCATATCTAATAATTAAACCATTCAAGTTAATGTCTTTTGAGTTATTTAATGAAGCTACTAACTCTAATGAGATATCACCACAACATTGAAGGAATCTTTCCTTTTCAGGAGCTTGCTTAGCTTTGGATTTGACTGCCATTTTTTTCTCCAACTATGTCACTTAGTTACTTAGTTAGTTACTTGGTTAGCTAGTTAGGTATTAAACTCACCTATCTCTTCTCACGTTCCCATCACCCTCTTAAATCTTTAATCGATCTCATCACTACTATTGAGAAAGAAAAAAAATTGGTCAGATATTATGTAAGCAAATTTGAATATGGGATATGGCACCAAAAAATTTTTCAAACCAACACAAACCATGTAATTAAATCATAAGTTACAATATTTAAACTTATATTTAGTTAACCGGTAGGAAGATGCTTGTGTTAGGCTTAAGTAAACTTGCGATTAAGCCGTCGGCTTTTTCTGCCACCACGTTGTGTTTAAGATCTTTTAGCACCTCCCATATCTCATTTGCTGAACCAAAGAAACCAAAGAAGAAACAAGGTGATATATCACAAATTCCAATTAAACACTTGGGTGTTCTTGCCCCATACTATATTCCTCCACCAATTTTCTCATCTCCAATTACCCTGTGGCACAAACTTATCCTCAGAAGAATGGGGCAATTTGTATTCAATACTTATTCTGTCTACAAGTTCAAGACAGAAACTGGGAGACAAGTAGCATTTAATCATTGGAAGGATAACGCAATTGATTTATTTGTTAAGGTCAACAAGGCTTTTGCCAACAAGAATTTAAATTCCGTTAAGAACTCTGTTGGTGTCCATACTCTCAATGTCCTTCAAGAAAGAATTGAGAGTCTCCCAAAGAAGTCAAAGATTTCTTGGGAATTAGTCAAGATCGAACAAAACCCAAAGATTGTCTCATTCAATGCTTTACCTGATAACAACGGTATAACCGCAATCATTCAATTTGTAATGAAATTACAAACAAGACAAAAGGTCACTATCAGCAATAAGCAAGAGAGCGATAATGAACCTGTAGTTCAAGAAAGATCAAATACTGATTACTTAGTTTACACTTTAGATCCAATCTCTGATGAATTGTGTCTTGTTGGAACCTTATTTGAATCTGATCATTTAAGACAAATCCAACCTGATATGGATGTAGCTAATTTCAAACAAATGATGGATTTCCAAAAGGAAGCTGCTGATATCTTCAGACAAAAAAAGTAATCAAAATCAACCCACCGAATCATTTTTGTAGACGCAAGACGCTCTATGAATCAAATATGTACATAGCAATAGACAATTTATAGCACTTCATCACTGATACTTTCTAATTTTCTGTAGTATTAGTTCTTACCATAGTGTCTTGGATATGAACCATTAATTTAAAACTCCTTCCAGCCTTAGATAGAGTGTCACTATAGATTACTTAGAGATTTCCTTATATTGTATCATTCATGTATTTACTATAAAAAAAACTAATACCCTAAACGGGGTAATACCATAAATATTAAATCCAAATCCAAACAATTATAATTGTAAAAAAACTCTTATATAAAAAAATATCAATCACACCTTTTACCATCTATTGTAGTTGTCCACTTGAAGACAACATCTTTATAACCTATTTCCAAAAACCATTAACTTTTTTTTATCTTTTGTATATTTTATTTTCTCTAGCCATATGTTTCCTTAATCTTTTTCTTTTGTATCATCCTATTCCATTAAAAATACATCGTCATGAATCAAGCTTGCCTTTTCAGCCCTTGGACTGATAACTTGAACGTCTTCTTCATCTTCTTTTTCTTCTTTCATTTCATCACTAAATAATGATTTCAAATTTGGTCTAATTAATAAAGTTCCTGATTGGGATCTTGAATCACGTCTTTGTAATTCTTGTGGAGTTAAAATTATATCACTAAGTGAACCAGGCACGTAATCTTCTTCAAAGAAATCCTCGCCTACGCCAATTGCAACTGCTTTCCTCATTCTCTCTTCGTCGTCATCAACAATGGCAGAATCAATTTGAGTTGAGTTGTTGTAATAATATGAAGTCGAGGAGAACGATGAATTGCTTGTTCCAAGTTTAGAGAATGGTTGGCCAGAAATTTGATAAGAAGAAGATGTCGTGCCAGGCGGTGATTGCACAAATGGTGATGAAAGTGGTTGCCCAAAGTTGGCAACTTGAGTAGTATTAAAATTTGTTAACAATGGAGGAGAAGTATTAAAGGAAAATGAACGATTCATTGGAGTTTTCATTCCATTTCCAAACCCATTACCAGTGTTCAAACCACTACTGTAAGAGTTTACACCCATACCACCAGTAAAGCCAGTGTTAAAACTATATTGATCAGATCCAAATGAATCACCTCTTATTTTTTGCAGTTGAAATGATTGCTGCTGGTATGATGGTTGTTGCTGTTGTTGTTGATGAAGTTGTTGTTGTTGTTGTTGTTGCTGCTGCTGCTGTGGTTGATATTGCTGGTGTGGCAGGAATACTTGATTACTTTGCTGAGGAAGATTAGAATTAAAATTAATATAATTTGCAATCTTCAGTTGCGGTGGTGAAGAGAATGAATCATTACCAATATCAATTGGTTGGGTGGAAAATGAGTTCCTCATTGATTGAGTTGAATCTCCAGTTGGAGAAATGTATCCATAACTACCTTGACTTGATCCATGTACACCATTACTATGTGAATTGGAATTATGATTGTGATTATTACTGTTATTATTACTGTTGTTGTTGTTATTATTGTTGTTGTTGTTGTTATTATTGTTATTGTTATTGTTATTATTCTTTCTATAACCTTGAATTGCCTTAGAATTGATTCTAGTTCCATCTGGTAAAAAATGAGCTAACGCACATTTGAGTCCAAATTTACAATTCCCCTTTTGGAAATACTTACAAGGTAATTTATCAGCACCTAAAGAACCTTCCAAGTTATGCAGAAATGGACATGAAGTACCAGCTTGACAAACACCCTGCTTAAAAAATTTACATGGAACATGACTTAAGTTTTTCGAATTTGACGTACTACCATTTGTTGAAACAGTTCCAGGAGGACCAGTATTTGGAGGTAATTCATTCTTAAGCGAATCAAAATCAAATGGATCTTTTGATCTTGGTTGCAGTGATTTTTCTGAATGATGATGATGATTATTATTAGTATTATTATTACTATTATTGTTATTATTGAAGAATGAAGATTTCATTTTGATGGGATATTGAGATATAATTGGCAGATGCATTCTACCCTCCCAAAAACGTTAATCAAATCTGAGTTCCTATGAGCAAAAAAAAGGAGCTAATTGTGGCTTGAGCGGGATGGTTTCTTGTAGTTGTGAATTATCTTTATTCTATCTAAAGGTGAACAGTAAGAGAAGGAAGATTAATAAGAATAAGTTCAAGTAGAAGAATAAGAGAAGGAGAAGAAAAAGAAGAAGAAGAAGAAGAAGAAGAAGGAAAGGAAAAATAAAAAAAGAATGGGAAATGATCCCTCAAATATTCCCTCCTATAAACCACCTAGTAATGTGGAGCTGCCTAGTTAAACCTTAATTATGGCATCAAAGTGCGGCCGATAAGCAATTTTGGCTCCACCCGCAAGATGAAATGAAATCGGTGGATAAGGTAGATCCCGAAGAAAATATCATTCAAAAAGCAAACCTGTACCATCGTCTGGCTGACTCACTCGCCTCAGATCCGTCACCCTCCTCAAAGGGAGTACTACTGATTCTGAAGTTGGAGGGGGAGGGGGCTTCTTCTCCATCTTCTTCATTTAAGTTTTCTCATCTTCTCAGTCGAGACATTTCCTGATTCTACGCTATTGTTATCTTATCTCATCCATTTTATTTTTTCTACTGTTATGCCCCCACAGCATCTTTACCCGGGGTTATGTGTAGGAAAAGAGTCACCTTATACTAACTGTGTCTTTAGCAAAGATGTAATTTAATTGTGGTCTCAAGTGTGGATTCAATCCACCTATCTACCCAAGGAGCCTAGTTAATGTGTAACTTACCATAAATCAATGTATTAGTTTTTACTGGTCCATCGAAATATTATTCTTTAGCAGTCTTCTTCAACTCTGAGTTTATCTTAACCAAAGATGAGAAAGAGTAGGAAGAGCAAACTGCCGAGCTAGCCCCTGTGAAGCTTCTTGCATGAACTTGCAACCTTTCTTATACTATACTCTTTTCACCAAATTTGTCGACTTGTCTACTTAGTCAGTCATCTTCTCTCTACTATACAACTGATGAAACTTACAAAATATCTCGAGCTCTCGTACCAGTTCTTCGTTTCTTCACTGCTTGGTTCACGCCTCGAACTTTTGGAATGTTTTTCCTTCCTTCTCCAGTTGTAATGACGATTTAACATTACATCATCACCCTTATAGTGGTTCATCTACACAGAACTCTTTTTTTCGATTTATTTATTTATTGATTTGTGTATAAAAACTAAAATTATATCGACAACTAATCAATTGCCGTTCCTGAATAAAAAATGCTACTAAAGTATATAAAGGTTGTTCCACTGCCTCCCAATTTCTCTCCTGAAAAAAATCCTAACGACGATCGTTAGAACCAATACCTCTCTTACCAGAGAATAAATGCTTTGGTAACATAGCAGTACTGTGACGATCACCTTCACCTTGTCTGGCTTGTCTATTTCTTTCTCTTCTTTGGATCTTGGCTAATCTTTCAGCTTGTGATCTTAATGCACCATCGTTAAGACCATCATTAAGTCTATCGGTTTGAGAGGTTGGAGCCTTCTTCTTTTGAACAGCACCCTTACCTCTAGAAGCAGATGAACCTTGGTTTCTCTTTAAGATATCAACACCAGATAATTCCTTACCACTGCTCTTATCCTTGGATTTTCTTAAGGCAGAAGTGTCATGACCTAATGAGTACATATGTTCTTCCATATCTTCGAATGACTTCTTGATTTGATCTCTTGGCATAATAGAACGGTTCTTCAATGCCTTTCTGTATCTAGATTCGTGAATCATCTTCTTTTGCTTATCTCTAATCCAGTTGGCCTTTTCTCTAAGATCTTCTAAATCTTCAGCTTCGTCACCTAAATCTAAATCATCATTGTTTTCTTCTTCATCACTGTCATAGAAACCTTCAGCTTCTAATCTTTCTTCTTCTTCTTCTAATGCTTGTAACTTAGCAGCAATATCTTCATCAAGGAAATCGTAAACATTCTTACCATCAAGAACTTCTGGCATAATATCATTCTTCCATTCATCATCTTCTAATAAGTACTTGTCCTTCAAGTTAATGTTAAAGACACCAGCACCACCATTTTCAAATTCGATATCTCTGGCTAACTTTCTTCTTTCTGGATCATTAACATCATATTTCTTCATTTGCTTAGCACCTTCTGGAATAAATGCTTCTCTTGAAACATCATCTCTAGCTTGTGGCTTAGCAACGTGAATCTTGTTAAGAACGTTACTAACTCTGGCAGAACCCTTTAATTTTTGTTCAATTCTAGCAGTTAATAATTTTTCACAAGCTTGGTTACGAACAGCCATAACATTATCTTCTTCAACACATGAAGCTTCCATAATTTCAACACCTGGAACAACCTTTAAAGTTTCTAATAATTCTTGCTTATCAGCACTTAAGTCTTCTGGTTTTAAAATATCAGTCTTGTTCATAACAACCATAACTGATTTGTTAGCAAATAATGGTTTTATAGAGTGGAATAATTTAACTTGTTGTTCAATTGAGAAACCACATTGTTCTGATAAATCCATAAAGTATAAGACACAAGATCTTAAATGAGCAATAGCATAAATAGATTGCATTTCAATGTTATTCATTTCTTCAGTTGGTCTATCAAGAATACCTGGAGTATCAATAGCTTGGAATCTTAAATATTTGTAATCAAAATGACCAACGTATAAAGATTTGGTAGTGAAAGCATATGGTTGAACTTCGACATCTGCCTTGGTAATACATCTTAAGAAAGATGACTTACCAACGTTAGGGTAACCACAGATCAATAAAGTTCTGGTATTTGGATCAATACTTGGCAATCTACCTAAATGTTGTCTAACTTGTTCCAAATAAAGAAATGGATCCTTTAATTTCTTGACAATAGTGGCCATTCTACCTAAAGCAGCTCTCTTTAATTGCTTACATTGGTATAATGATTGACCAAACTTCAATAATCTAACGTAATCTCTTGAAACTTGTTCAATTAAAGTCTTAGCTCTTGAAACAGCAGCAAGGGAAACTTTATAATGATTCTTTTCATACAAAGTATCCATAAGATCACGATGGAATGGATGAACATCGTTAATGTTTGGGAACCCAGTGATAACATCTTGAAACTTTTCAGCAAATCCATCAGCGGTAAATCTAACTTTTCTCATATAGAAAGCCCTAATACGAGTAATTTTAAAACCTGGTCTAATAACGGTTGGAGTCTTTCTTTGAGTTCTGTTAAGAACAATGTCCAACATATCGTTGGCGGTTGGAACCGTTGGGATATCCTTCCAAGAGAGTTGCATAGTGACTGTAATTTAATTAAGTTAAACTATTTATTGAAGAGTATACTTTCTTGAAGAGATGTATGTAAAAGATCTTTCAATGATTTTTATTTTCATCTTTTTTGTGAGAAGAG